>VZTX01016864.1:0-28431 GCA_013400915.1 Pardalotus punctatus
ATGGGGTGGGGGTGCTGTGAGAGCCCCCCAGCGCATGGTGCTCCGTGAGTGCTGCCAGCGGGCTCTGGTTCACTGGGGGCAGTGAGAAAACCGGGGCTGCTTCCCAGGGCTGGGAGGAATTCGCTGGAGGTGGGGGTTGTGTCTGATCGGGATAAAATGAACCTGGAAGTGGCGGGGGTACCGGTGCTAGCAGGGAGGGCGTGGATGCCAGGGTCTGGGTCTGCTCTGGGCTCACCCATGGGAACTGCTGGGTTTTAAGCGCTGGAATTGTACTGGCATCTTCCCCATTGCACATGGACTCAGGGCTGGTAAAATACACTCATTTTATAACAGTGGAGTCCGGGAATGGCAAAGCTGTTTGGACAGCTGGATTTGTTTGTGGTATATATTTTTAAGTTCTTTTTCAAGCTTGGTCAGAAATCCTTCTTTGTGATTTTCCGCCCTTTTGTTTGACCTGAGAGATGCATCTCTGAACTTGTTCAGAGTGTGTGGAGTGTCTGAGCTCATGGATTTCAGTGAAATACGATTTGTACTCACACACATGAAGGTTTGATTGCCCCTTCAGATAATAGAATTGCCCCTTCTCTAATAGCAAAACAAGAATCATCATAATGATAATAACAACAACAAATTTTCTGTAGAAAACTATTTTCAGTGACATTCTAAATTATTTAATAATGTGAAATTGATGAATACCCTATAAATAATCTTATGCCCAGTTGTCTGACAAGTGGAGTCAGGTGTCTGTAGGATTTGCTATTTCTGTTTAAATAGGAGGGAACCACAAGCACTGCTGTGTTTTCATCAGGGCAGAGCTTTCATGTTACACCGTGCTGGAACATTTCCAGCTGGGCTCAGAAGAAATAATATCTGATGTGGAAAGTAGAAGCTTCAGGTATTTTTCATTTTTTCCAGGGTCTGTATGAGCTGAAGGTGGATGAATGGAGGAGAGGATTTTTAGGGAGTGGAGTGTAACCAGCTCCCTGCCCGGAAGAGGAGTTGTTCTAATTTAGGAAGAGGGAATTATTTGCCTACAGAAGGGCCTGGGGTGTGGTCTGCCGAGATGGCTGAGATAACTCAATAATTTTAGGTGTCTTTAGGGAAGGTCTGCCTGCTGTGCTTGTTCCTGGAGACAAGTTGATCCCATTGCCCAGTTTCTTGGTCCCTTCTTCCAAAAGTCCTTAGGGAGAATTTCTGTTGGGTTTTTCTGCGTTATAGTTTTTGTTAGGATAGGGTTTTTGTTTGTTTTTTGTTGTTAGTTTGGTGTTATTCTTGGCAGGAAAACTACCAGTTCAGCAATATTTAGGGCTGTGACTTTTCATTTAAAGAGAGGATGAGTGAAATAAGTGCTGTTGTGTAAAATGGAAAATTTATTTTGCTTGGGAATTTCAGTAAGTTTGTTCATCAGTGGTCACTTTACAGCCCCACCCCCCAGTAAATACAGCACTAAGTTGTTGAAAAGGGAGTTCTAAGACAAAAAAACCCCAAACCACTGGTGTAGGTACATGTTTTGTTTCATTTCATAAGCATTTTTTTTGGAGTAAACAAATTTTTTCCTTGTGCTTGCTAAAACAAAACAGAATAATTCTGAGCAGAGATTCTTTTTTTCGTTGAGACAGTGAAAAGTAGGACTGTACTGGAGCTGTAGGTGGTTTTTCAGCCTCCAAATGGTAATTTAAATGGTAGCAGACCAGCTGAAAAGTGAGAATTTGGCTTGCAGGCACCACAGGTTCTGTGCTGCAGCACCCAGAAGGAGCATTCGCTGAGCAGGGATTTCAGCCCTGGCTTTTGGTGTTGCTGTTTCCCAGGACATGGCAGGCTTTGTGCAGGCTCCCAGGCAGAGGCAGTGCTGTGTGTGAGACTCCCTGCCTGCTCAGGGCTGGGGTGGGATCGTTCCCCGTGTCCAGGAGCTGTTTCCGTGCTGTAATCCAAGAGGAGCTACTGTACGTTAAATATAGAACCCCTTGTGCTGCCATTAACTCCCATTTGCATCAGTCATTAGCTCAGAGCACTGCCATTCCAAACTTTCCTGCTCAGGCTGCTCCTGCAATTAAATTCTCCTGGAATTGAACCGGGCCCAAAGCTGGGAGAGCTGGAGGCAGCACTGGGACAGTGATTCCTGGGGAACTGGGAGCTGCTGCCCAAATCCAGCCTGGAAAACGGGCTCGGGGAACACGCAGTGCTCAGGAGCAGCTGTGAAACCCTCAAGTTGGATTTTACGGTGCATTCTGCTAATCTGCAGCTGCTAATTGGTAATTAATGGAGAGGGCCAAGCTTGGATGGGGGCAGGCAGGGGATGCAGAGGGTTACCGATTGGATTGCTGGGCTCTTGCTCTCCCCTCCTCAGCCTGCCAGGGGAAGGAATTTGGCACAGAGGCCCTGTGTCCTGAGCTTCCCAAGTCACCGGTTGCCTGGCATCGCGTTAACCCCTGCTTCTACCGCGAGAAATGAGCTGAGATTCGATTCAGCAGCAATCATTTCTGTGCCTTTCAGAGTCTTGAGCAAGCTGGGGAATAGCACTGAGGAATTGTGAGTGGTTGAGCCAAGGTGCTGTTCCTGGATGCAGCAGAGATCTGGACCTCATCTCCAGAATGGAGGTCGCTTTTCCAGCTCTTCCCTGACAGGGGCAACAGAGGTGACAAAGGAGCAGGGAACAGGTTTTACTTGAGGAAAGTATTACTGGAATAAAAGGTTGTTGAAGAGATGGACTTGGGAGTGGCTGCAAGATGATAAGAGGAGAGCCATGGCATTTTCTCTCTCCTAATCCAAGAGGTAGGGCAAGAGCAATCCAAGCCACTGGATTTTAGGTTTAAAAGATACAAAAAGAGCTCACGAATAAAAGGTACTTTACGAAGTGTGTAGTTTAAACCCAGGAATCCATGGCCACAGGATGCTGTTGAGGCTAAAGGCTTTAGGGCTGGGCAGGATCCAGGGCAGGATCACCGTTTGTTTCTCCCACACTTCATGTGGGTGTTTTAGGGGCTCCTTATTTCCCTCTATTTGCAGAGCTTTTTTTCCCTCAGTCTTGCTTTTGGAGAGGCTTTCTCAGAGTACCTTTTGGACTTGTAACTTCAGCATTCAATACTGATTCCTTTTCTGTCTCTGACTTTCATGAGGGCATTTTAAAAGATTATTCCTGCATATTAATTTGCTATGATAAGCTTAAAAAAGCAGGGAAGAAAACACCTTGAATTTCACACACTTATAGACAGGAAACATAGGGTGCTTTGCTGGTACTTCAAGAATGTTCTGAAGACAGGTTTTATTTTGAATTCCCATAGAGCCAGGTTTCTCCTCTGGTGTTTTCCTCTGGGAAGGACAGAGGGATTTGCTGTTCAGTCTCTGCAGTGTGTGAGCCCTTCCAGCGCTGGTGACTCCAGGCTGCTGGTGATGCCCACATTTACCTGGTGATGAGTGAAGTCCTTTTCCCTTAAGTTTTGAGATTTGCCTTTAATGACAGTTCTGTTGCTGTATGGGAACTGAAATCCCTCAGACACAGAGACAAACCCAGCTTTATTTTCATTGCAGTGAATGATGGGCTCACTGTGTGATCACATCTACAGGGATTTACTGCTCAGGAGTAGTGGGAAATTACTCTTTTGAAAGAGCAATTGTAATTAAATCATTCTGAGATAAGTGCAGTGTAGTTTTCTTTTCCTTCATTTTCTGCCCAGAAAATTTTGCTTCCCGCCTTGACTCCCTGCATTTTTGCCCATACCAGCCATGTCTTTTCAGTAAAATAAACTTTCCTTGGGCTTCAGCAATGCCTGGAGAATATTGCGGTGTTAGATGGAGTGGGACTAACAGTGTGGTAAATGAGGAGGGGTCCAATCTTAAAAAAAATTTGTTTCTTGGTGCATCTAGATGAGTACCTGACGAAATTCCAGGCTGAGGAGAAACGCCGGTGGGCAGAGCTTGCAGATGTGGGGGTTGGCTTCTCTTTGGGATATGCCACCAGGGGATTCCACCTGGCACAGTGGTGTTCCTCACAGGGCTGATGGAAACCTGCCTGTCTGGGGCCAGCCTGGAGCCCCACTAAGCCTTTTCCGTGTTTTTGTGCCCTGCCAGAAGCAAGACTGCCAACGGGGATTACCGCAAGGAGCACCGGGAGCGGAGCCGCAGCCCCATCGAGCGGGCGGCTGCCCCCACCATGAGCCTCCACGCCAACCACATGTACGCCTCCATCCCCAGCCTGAGCATGGATCAGCCCCTAGCCCTGACCAAAAACAGCATGGATGCAGCCAGGACCGTCGGCATCTCCCCCAGCCTGAGCAGCGTGGAGCGGCAGCAGGTACGGGCTGGTCCCTGGTCCCACCCGGGGCACGGGGAGGGCTCCAGGGCAAGCACAACCTGCTGGGGAGGAGAGGCTGCTCCTCAGGCAGGATGTGGTTGAAAAATCCCCACTGAACGGCTCAGCTCGTTGTGTTCAGTGCTTAAATGCGTCCGTCGCAGATTTCTCGGCCTTTCTGCTTTTCCTGCTGCTCCCTGAGCTCGGGAATGCCCCTGTTTTAATTGGGAGTGCACGTGTTTGAGCTGGGCATTCTGGGTGGGGTTCAGGGAGGCAATGACTGGGGGCATCATCTGTGCCCCTCCTGGTGATCCCTGGGTGCTCCCCTCCCCTCTGTCCCAGCTCTCTCCACCCTGAACAAGGGCAGCACACAAAGGAAAATTTGATCCTGAATGATGTTTTAGCCAGGCAAAAGCATTTGCTGCGTTGTTCAGAGCAATGCTGTATCACCAATCCACTTTCCCTAAACCCAGCTCATTATTTTATACTGTATTTCCATATGCTGCAGTGGTTGTTAAGGTGGTTTTTGTTGGTTGGTTGTTCCTTGGTTTGCCATCCTGCACACTGCACTTGTTTTGCTTCAGAAGAGCTGAGGATGAGGCACCTCTGTGCAGGTTAGGCAAGAACAGTTTTCTAGTGTGTCAGACTTGTTTTATCTCTCCTTCATGTGGAGAGACAAAAGCAAGAGAACTGAGCTGTGATGAGCTGCAGCACTGAGAAATTCAAATGGCCCATGTACCCAAGCTCTTCTTTCCCCGGATCCCTCTCTTCTGTTACATTTGGCATTTTGAACTAGATTACAAATTATTTTTCTTGGGAAAATAGGATATTGAGACCTTGCTAAGAGCACAAGAATAGAAATTATACAAAATTAAAAGTGTACTGAAAAGAAAAATCCTAGTTTGAGGATTCCTTGCTTTGGGTTTAATTTTTGTTAACCTTAATATGTTGAATGAGATTTCATCTTTACTCTGTTTCTAATAGACAGGTGGAAGAAAAATACCTTGTTTTCAGCAGGGCAGGGTTATTCAGCTGCTGGAGTTGGTCATTGTTACTAAATTCTCAGTGTATTTTTGTATAACTTTCTATATTCTGGACACACACAGCCATAGCAGAGGATTCAACAAAGTGCCTTATCCTGTCCCTTGGGTCCTTTGAGGTGTTGGCACCTGTGGCATTATTTCCTTCCTCTCTCTACTTCCCACCTCTTGCATGTCCAAAATATTCTTCTGAAGAGATTAAAACATATTCCTGCTCTTCTGAAGAGATTAAAATATATTTCTATCTCAAAAACCACTTCAGAGAGGCACAAAATCTTGGTCCTAATAGCAAATTAATACTCCCACATGTGCACTACATACGGAAAAATAAAATAATTTTTTTTTTTTTTTCCTATTTACGTTCTTTACTTTGCTGTCAGTGCAGTAAGATGTAAATAACCTCATTCCTGTTGTGTCCTGGAAAATAGAGTTAAAAGCTCCCTGGAAAGCTCAGCTTTCCTGGTCTTGTTCTTACTCTGACTAAAGTACCACCCAAGAAGGAAAATTCCGTAAAATTCCCTCCTTCCTCACTGACCTTGTAGGGGGATAGGCGATTTTTTCATGGGTAAGGTTTTGTAAAATGGACAAGAAATTAAATTACATCAATTCTGGTAATCTTTTGAACACTTGATAGTTAATTTGCATTGAGTATAATGGGCTCCTTGCATCATCAAATCGATGCCATTTATTCCAATACTTCTGTTATTTCCCTTCAGCTACCTGGGAAACTGGGACATTTCTTTTCCTGGGGCCTTGTTTCAGTGTAACATTTCCATAGCAAACAACTATGAAAAGAGTATTTTGTATTTATACTTTGTACAATGTATAGATGGTGGAGTTCTGATGTAATGTAGCTGGGAATAGACATTTTGGGGAATTTGCACGTTCTGAGAATGATCTACATTCCTATTCCAATCCTTATTTATTGGAATAAATTTGATATATTTGATGATACAAGGAGTCCATTATACTCAATGCAAATTAATTATCCGGTGCTCAGTTATGATTCGTGTAATGATGCTAATTAAGCAGTGGTGGAAAGGCAGGTGAATTCATAACGTACATCCTATGGGATTAGGATGCACTATGGAATATAGGGCTAGGAAAACCCAACCTCTGAATGAAAAATAGTAACAGTAAAACTTGAGAAACACCTAGACAAAAAATACCTGTCGAATCTGCAAAACCCTTCTGGATCCTGGAGAGACAAAGATGTGTGGCCACAGAATGAAACAAATGTTCCAATGAAACAACTGTTTCATTCTGTCAACACAAATGTGTTGACATTTAGTGCTGCCTATGGAATGTCTGTGAAGCTGCAACAGTCTCTGTAAAATCACTTTTAAGATTTGCTTTCACAGTGCCCTTTTTCTGTTCACTTAAATAGCAAGAACATCTGTGGAAATGCATTGTGGATTTTATTTTTAATCAAAGAAATAACTGAATATTTGGGGGGTTAATATAAATGGGATAGTTTATATGTTTAATTGCTGGGGCTGTGAAGCTGCAACAATGGCTGTAAAATCACTTTTGAGATTTGCTTTCACAGTGCCCTTTTTCTGTTCACTTAAATAGCAAGAACTGCTGTGGAAATGCATTGTGGATTTTATTTTTAATAACTGAATATTTGGGGGGTTAATATGAATGGGATAGTTTGTGTTTAATTGCTGTGGCTGTGAAGCTGCAACAATGGCTGTAAAATCACTTTTGAGATGTGCTTTCACAGTGCCCTTTTTCTGTTCACTTAAATAGCAAGAACCGCTGTGGAAATGCATTGTGGATTTTATTTTTAATCAAAGAATAACTGAATATTTGGGGGTTTACTATGAAAAGGGCTAATTTATGTGTCGAATTGCTGCTGCTGCTGGCCTGAGTGACCCTCTCCTTGTGTCCCCTCCAGAACCGTCCCTCTGTGATCACCTGTGCTTCTGCCAACAACCGGAACTGCAACCTGTCCCACTGCCCCATCGCCCACAGCGCCTGCTCCGGGGCTGCCTACAGGAGACCCTCGAGCTGTAAGTGCTCAAACACCCCCAAGTGCCCTCATTGGCATTCCAGGAGAGCAGCATGGCCTCAGCTGTGCCCATGTGAGCAGGGGGAAAAGGAGGTGGAACAATGGGCATCTCTTTGTCTCCCGCTTTCTAAGCATCCATCCTGTGCCACAGCAGAAAGGAGCAGTGCAGAATTAGGGGGACAGAGGTGTTCTTTCTTCTTGTTTTGAAAAGCTTCTTTTTAAAAAAAAAAAACAACAAAAAAAGCAACACCCCACAGAGACAAATAAGTCATTATGTTTATTTTATTCCAGCTGACAAACAGCAGCCAGGGCCAGCAGATCCCACCACACTCTTATTTTAGGAGCTGTAGTTTCCCTGCTCTTTCAATAGCCAGGAGACTCTTGGGATTCAGCTGCAGTCGCAAAAATCTTTTCCTGCAGCCACAAATTCTCTTCCAAAGCCCGTACCCTCCACCCTGCTCTGCATGGATAACAAAAAGCTTTGCAGGGCAGTTGCTACAGCAACCCAAGCAGGGAGCTTTAGCTTTCTGCCTTCTGTGCAATTAGTACTTTTCATGAAATCTGTTCAGGCAGTACTTGCTGGGAAACCTGAGGCTGTTTCTGTTCACTCTCACTGCTCAGAAAGCACAGGGGAAGCACAGCCCTTTCCTGGCACGTCTCTGACCTGCTGAGGCAGAGCTTTAACACGCAGCATTGCCAGAAGCTCACGGCACTGGGGCTCCAGCAGCCAGGATGTGTCCGTGGAGCAATCCCAGTATGATGTAGGCACCAATATAAAGTCCACAGTAGGGTAATTACTACTATTTTTATTAGTAGTAGTATTTAATTTTTATAAAGATCAGTGTGCTGTTGATAACCGGAATTGGGAGCTGAAGGAGACCCTTAGACTCTTGAGAAAGCAGTCTTCAGGGATCTCAGATGTTACAGTTGTCTCACAAACTGGTGCTGCTGGTCCCAGGAGAGCTGCTGCAGTGCGACCCTGGCTGCATTTCCATGGGCTTGGAACAGGGCTGGACGTTTCCAGAAGAGATTTGTCTCCTGTCAGGTGAAGAGGTGTCTGTGCATGACACCCAAGTTTATTTTAGGATCAATCAAGCCTTGCTGGAGCACGGAGGCAGTGCCATGGATCCCAACAGTTCCAAGTGTTTTTGGAAAGATAATTCTCATTGAGACACACAAATACTGTGTCTAAATTGTAAAACTGCGGTGCTCTTATATTTAGTCAGAATTACTACTATTCTTGTTCAAAACTTGTCTTTTAAGGCTCATGTAAGAGTCTTACAGCACTTGGCTGCAGTGGTCACGATTCATTTAGTTCTGACTGCTTCCAGCACAAGTGTGCAGAGTAAGATGAAACCCTGGGCTCAGCTTTTGGCATGCTGTGATTTAGGATGAGGTCTCCTCACACCTGACTGCTATCAGCAGGCTTGGGAGCTGATTTGAAACAACTGTTTACATCATTAATTCCATTTAAGCCTAAATATAAGTTCTGTGTGATTGTTTTGGGAGAAGGTTTCCATAGAATTGGAGCTGGAGCTGCTGGTAGCCTGAGGGAGAAACATAATTATATATAAACGCTCACCTGTTGCAGGTCACAAATGCAGAAGTATTTCACTCCAGTTTTACCTTCTTTCATTTTAACTCCTTCTTCCCTACACCATTACAGGCCTGGGAGGAAAGGGGTGGGGAAGGAAAGGGCTTTGTGACAGGAACTGGTAGTGGCAGGACAAGTGGCCTTAAGCTGAATCCTTCAATTTAAGGTCACTTGTCCTGTCAGTACAAGGCAGAGTTAGGTAAATATTGGGAAGGAATTGTTCCCTGGGAGGGTGGGGTGGGGCTGGGATGGAATTCCCAGAGCAGCTGGGGCTGCCCCTGGATCCCCGGCAGTGCCCAAGGCCAGGTTGGACATTGGATCTTGGAGCAGCCTGGGACGGTGGGAGGTGTCCCTGCCATGGCAGGGGTGGGATGGGGTCAGCTTTAAGGTCCTCCCACGCCAAGCTGTCCCCGAGGGTGTTGGGGAGCACAGGATGCAGTGCAGGCCGAGTGCAGCCCTCGGTGGCAGGGCTGTAACTCCGCTCTGGCCCTGTCCCCGCAGCCAGCGCTGCCTGCGACCCGGTGGTGGAGGAGCACTTCCGCAGGAGCCTCGGCAAGAACTACAAGGAGCCCGAGCCGGTGGCCAACTCGGTGTCCATCACGGGGTCAGTGGATGACCACTTTGCCAAAGCACTGGGGGACACGTGGCTGCAGATCAAGGCTGCCAAGGACGGCGTGGCCGGCAGCCCCGAGTCGGCGTCGCGGCGGGGCCAGGCGTCCCCTTCGTCCCACATGGTCAATCATAATCACTCGCCCTCCGTGGTCTCCTGAGGACAGCGCCCTTCCCGTTGGGAGTTTGCATGGTTTGACTGAGCTTTGAACAGTGCTTAAATAGTGGTGGGGGAGGGGAGGTTAGTTTTTCGACACAGGATTTTGTGTACTCACTTTGGTTTTGTTTTTTGTTTTTTTTGTAAAAAGGGTGCCCTTAAAGACGATAGCAGGAACTATTTCATAAAGATTCAGACGATGTAGCATCCTTTTTTTCCTGCCTCAATTACCAAAGAAACCTCTGATGCAAATCTGCTGCCCCTTAAAAAAATAATGCACGCTAATCCACAAAAGCCATTACACTTAGTTGGTTGACCCAAGTGCTTTTTTGCTTTTCTTAGCTTCTCAAGACTAGAATTTGTCTGGTTTGCTTGCATTGCTTTTTTTTTTTCCCTCTGTGAAGTAATTTTGTATGTATATACTTGAAAAGAACTGTCATGTATGATTTGCACTATTGGAGGAGGACTGAAGTTGCACAGCAACTTTCTGGAAGAGGCCAATATTTTGAGGGCAAACTGCTGAAAAAAGGGTTTAAGGATGACATTTCTATCAGTTTGATTTTTTTCTTAAAGCAAAACAGCTTTGGAAGGGGAAGTCTCATACAGGTTATAGGTCTTTCTCTCTTTAGATTTCAGGTGCTTAGTGCTTGCAACTGGACTGCATAATTTACAGAACACGGGCATTTTTTTCCTAAACACTGCAGTTTGTTAGACTAGAGCTGAGGTTGGAGGGTTCCATAGTGCTTAACGATGCATGTTTTATGAAAAATAGCTGGTATCTATTAATGTATAGACAGTAAGAATCATAATACTTATTAGCTTCTCTTCAGAATTAGTTTATTTTTGTCAGTAACAACCCTAGATATACTTACTGCTGGTACAGTTGTACTCTATGATATTTGTATTTGCTATTCACTTTAGTGGCAGCAGCACCGAGGGCAGCTCAGGACAGGCCTCGTGCAGCGCTGCTGCTTCACAGGGATCTGCTTCCCAAACCCCAGTCTGTGTAATCCACCCCAAACTAGCTGCAGGAACTGCTATCCCTACGGATCTTGGCTGGACAACAGATTGTTACAGTTTGTGAAAGATGATCTTTCAGTTTGTTTATTTTTTTTTTTCTTTAAGCCTATCCATCAGCCTGTGCCAAGTCGCAGCATACATTCCTCCAGTAGAGACTTTATACAGGTATTACTGCATTTATTATCATTTGCTATATTAATAGCTACTAACTAGAAATTAGGCAGTAGAGGCAGGCATAAAACCACAGCTGTGCTAGCGCTAAGAGCTTCTCTTCTTCTTGTTAAGTGTAACTACTCTCCCCCATACATTCCATCTTCCCAGGACAGTTGCAGCCGGGGCTTGGTTTTTATACTGGGTACCCTGACACGATGGGCTCAGTGTAGGAAGTGAGAACTGGTTGGAAGATGAACTCCACGTGATGTATTATGGACTATGTTACAGTATTGGGTCCATTGTGGCTTTTATTTTATGCTTTTTTTTTTTTAAAGTTAAGCTATTTAATTTGGAAAAGGCGCAGGGTAGAAAGAGATCGGGAGATTGGCTCTTACTCTTGGTGAGAAGGTGGCTGCTCAGTTTTCTTTTAAAAAAATGGAAAAAAAACCCACAAAAAAAGCAACCCAACACCTAAGCCCCCCCCAGTTTTACACATTTCACTACCATCTTACTGGGTAGTCAACGCTTCCTTGCTTTGGCATTCAGTACCCTACTCTCTGTAGGAAGATTGTTAAAAGAACACTTTTTTATATAGGTAACTTTAAGACCATCGTTACGCTGTGCGTAAAGAATGTACAGAGAAATTTGTAGGTATTTTTTGAGGAACAATTAATTTGTTAATGATATGTAGCTATTTAATTTTTCCCTTTCCTTTATTGTAATCATTCTTTTTTTTTCTTTTTTTTGTTTTGTTTGGAGAAAAAAGTTGATCTTTTTTTTTTTGTTGTAGATTTGTCTGTAATACAGTAAAAGTGCAGGAACACAGTTATTCTATGAGGACACTGCATTAGCATTAATAGCCACTCGTTTGTTATTGCTACAGGCTACTGAGCAGTATAACAGTCAATACTAATACTGTAGATGGACTCTGTGGAAAATGTGACTCCTCTGTTTCTTTGTAAACACAAATAAGATAATGTTTTTAAAGCTAATATTTTCAATAATAGCTGTTTTACAAGGTTACATTTACTTATCTGAGATAGGTAAATGGATTTGAGGGCAATAAAGATTTAATGTGCTATGTCCAGTAAAACAGATACTGGACACAACAATGTCACGAAAGCCAAAGGGTTGGGGGGAGGTGGAAGGACACTAAACTGAACTCACCATCACGAGACGTGGTGAAGTTTCTTCACAGAGCCAGGTTATCTACAGTTCAGTTTGAAAGATTCTCTCTGTGTTTGTAAATCTGTAATATACCATTCTTTTGTGGCCTTGTTTCACCTGGAAAAAAAAAAAAAAAAGGTTTGGCAGGCCATCTTTTTTTTTTGTACTTAAAAGTAGCCTTAAAGAACAATAAAGTGCTCTTAAATCACAGGTGTGTTCCTAAGCCTCTGTATTGCCTGGAGAGAGAGGAATTGGTGTCTGTGCTTCGTGAGCTGGAGGCAGGAACGAACCTCTGGCCATGTCCTGCTTTCCTTCCAAGGATCCTTCCCTTTTTTAGGACACAACCCCACCGGTGGGGCTGCCACAGCCTCAGGCTGGGCTTCGGGGGGGTTTCCCTGCTAGAGTTTGTCAAGAAACCCTTTATAGCCATAAAAAGCCCTGCTGCTGCCCCAGCAGCCGTGCTGGGCCTGGAGGAGCTCACCCGGACAGGGACTGGTTTGGAAAACACCAGCTGGTCCTGCGTTTGTGTTCATGAAAAGACCAATTTTCTGGCATTTTGTTTGTCCCTCAACTTCTTCAAGCGACACCTAGAGAACGGGAATCCTTCCCTGGAGAAAACAGCTGTATTTGAAATGTCAATGTCCACCGTCCTCTGTTCCAGGTGAGCAGCATTCCAATGGCCCTGGAGATGGTTAATCCTTAAAAAGTAGTTGTAATTACCTGAGTTTGAGAAAGCTCAGTGAGCCAGGCGAGAAACAGCAAACGGCTTTCAACACTGAAGGCATTAGAGGGGGGCTCCGAAATGAAAAAAAGGAGCCTCTAAAAGGAACAAGACAGGGCCTGAAGGGTTTGAAAACACAGCAGCCCTGGGGTGAGGGAGATTCCATGAGAACGCTTCCAAGGAACAAGCAATCCAAGAAGGATTGGTTTAACCCATCTGAAACGCACCCCTCTCAGAACAGCCATGGAAAAAGACACAAATCCATGTTGGGAGGGTGTGTGGGAGGGAGGCCAAGGCCACCATGGCCTGCAGGCCCCGCTCCGAGGGGAGCTGCTGTCCCCTCAGGGAAAAGGGGTCCCTGCCCCAAGGCCTCGGGAGCTCCACAACACAGGCCAGGCACATCGCTGTCTTCCAGGTCAGTAACTTAGAGCAAACTCCATTTTCTGCGTGGTAAATGACTTTTTCCAACTGGCACAAGCAGTAATTCCGCACAGGGAAGCGGCACCACGGCCTGGAGAAACCAGCCCAGACACACATTTCATTACGTCCCCCAGTATTTGTCATGGCATCTTTTTCCGTGAGCTGAATGAGAGGCAAATTCCAGCTCTGCTTTTGTAATCTCAGCCCTACACACAAACATTAGTTTTAATCATTTCAATCCAGCGATAATCTCCATTTCAGAGAACACCTGACATCGCAATGTCTTCAGGACTGAGTAAGGCTCTGTGCACAGTTCAGGGAGCGCTCTCTCCTAAATGCATCTCAGGCTGGATTGGGTGTGAAAATTGCCTTTGCAGACAAATCTGGAGCCCAGAGAGAGCTGGGCAGTGCTGGTGACACCGAGGGTGGCACAACAGGTCACAGCCCAGGTACAGTGGCTGTGTCCTCTCTTGAGTGGTGGCCCTGGGCAGTGACCACTGACCTGCAGGACCTCACTCAGTGGCAGTGGCGCTGCTCAGGCTGCTCCAGCGTGGGATGATCCTTGTGAATGGAGGCGTCTCCAGCATCCAGACACTGCCACCAGCTCGTGTTCCTAACGTGACACCCAGGCAGGGCCCAGCAGAAGCATTGCCAGTGTTTTTTGTGCACTCCCTGGAGCTGGCACGGGCCCAGGGCAGTGTTCACACTGTCTTTGGGTGCTCCTTGAAATGAGGAACCTCTCTGCATCCTCCTGATGTGCAGGAGCTCCGTGTCCTCTGGATGTTCCCATGGCTCCAGCCCCCTGCCCTTAGCAGAACTGATTCCACAGCTGGATTACACGAGGTGATGAAACACATTTTATCTCTGAAGGGTTCTGGGTAGAAACTCTATCAATTTAATACTTTTTTAACCTCTCTTTTAATGGGGAACATTCTACCCCTCTCTGGAACAGCTACCTCAGGTGCTTTCCTGGGTCTAAAACAGCCAAGATCATTGAACTGCTTGTTTTTAAGGTGCAGTTACACACAGTGGGAGCAGTGCCAAACACCAGAGCATTCCCAGGAAAGGATGTGCCTTGCTTGTGGGCAGTGTCCTGCTGAAGGCTCCAATCCTCATCCAACAGCAGCACCCATCCCTAAGGAACATGAAATAGGAAATTCTCCTCTTTTCCTTTGGGAAGGATCAGGAACCCAAAATAGGAAATTCTCCTCTTTTCCTTTGGGAAGGATCAGGAACCCAAAATAGGAAATTCTCCTCTTTTCCTTTGGGAAGGATCAGGAACCCAAAATAGGAAATTCTCCTCTTTTCCTTTGGGAAGGATCAGGAACCCAAAATAGGAAATTCTCCTCTTTTCCTTTGGGAAGGATCAGGAACCCAAAATAGGAAATTCTCCTCTTTTCCTTTGGGAAGGATCAGGAACCCAAAATAGGAAATTCTCCTCTTTTCCTTTGGGAAGGATCAGGAACCCAAAATAGGAAATTCTCCTCTTTTCCTTTGGGAAGGATCAGGAACCCAAAATAGGAAATTCTCCTCTTTTCCTTTGGGAAGGATCAGGAACCCAAAATAGGAAATTCTCCTCTTTTCCTTTGGGAAGGATCAGGAACCCAAAATAGGAAATTCTCCTCTTTTCCTTTGGGAAGGATCAGGAACCCAAAATAGGAAATTCTCCTCTTTTCCTTTGGGAAGGATCAGGAACCCAAAATAGGAAATTCTCCTCTTTTCCTTTGGGAAGGATCAGGAACCCAAAATAGGAAATTCTCCTCTTTTCCTTTGGGAAGGATCAGGAACCCAAAATAGGAAATTCTCCTCTTTTCCTTTGGGAAGGATCAGGAACCCAGTTCAGCAGACAACAATGGGCGGGCTCAGGGGTTTAGAGCTGCTAATTGCTGTGTCACTTGGGCATCGATAGCCAGGGACATTCCTCTCTGCTGGGAATGGTTGGCATGGGATTAGTTATACATGGATATTCACACTGGCATGCATTTATATTGTAGCAGAGCTGGAAAAAACAGAATTTCTTTTTCCACAGGCTAATTTCACATAATGACAAAGCAGTTACTGACTTCCACAAGAGCACATTTCACTGCAGTCACATGAGGCCCTTTCAATCTTTTCTTGCTTGCAGCCCAGCCAATTTCACTGCTCACTGCTGCACTGTTCAGTCTAATTTTACATTTCATTTTGCTAAGCAGCAGCTTTCTTAAATGCCAAGGAGAACATCTGTCTTCTCTCCATCACAAAGAGACACAAAGGCATCTGTCAACACGAAGCTGTGTCAGCCAAATGCCTGCTACATTTAATAGTCAAAAAGCTGCTTATCTTAAAACTGTTTACTCAGATTGGGGAAATTCTCTGCACACAGAGCCCCTCTGAGAGCCTCTGCTATCGTGGGGAATCAGGGTTACTTTTTTAATCCAGGAAAACACAAAGCTCTGATCTCCTGCTTCCTGAAACAGTAAAATACTGTGGGTCGAGCTGTGTTAATGGCTTGTGTGTTAAAATATACACAATAGACCACTGAGGTTAGAGTAGTTCCAGGTAGTTCAAAGGAAGCATAAAAAATACAGCATTTTTCCTTTTTTTTTTCTTTCAGAGGAAAAATAGGATTCAACTCATTTAAAAAATAGTATTTCTCAGCCTAAGCCTAAACCTTTGCCCTTCACTGCCACACCACAGTATTCACTTACTTTTTTCTGAGGGGGGAAGTGGGGATGAAAACAGTGGAAAGAACTAACAATACTTACAGATCAAAGCAAGGGCTTTTCCTTTTTCCTTCCAAGGGACAAGTTCTTGGGCTCCTGTTAAGGCTGCAGAAAAATCTCAGTTTATCAACTTCCCCAGAATAAAGTGTGTGGGTGTTCAACCAGCACCACAGGGAACAAAGGCTCCTCTCTGGTTTTTCCCTGGCGTACCTGCAGCGAAGCTGATGGAACTTTTATTCCACACAGGCTGTGAGGAGTCACTGCCACTGTTCCGTACCCTGACACGAACACTCCTGCTCAGAAAACACACCTGAAATCAGAGCTGCTAAAAATAAAGTCACCCTCTGCTGTGAAGGTTTTAACCTTAATAGCAACCTTTTGTCAATTGTCTCTCCTTCCCAGTGGTTCTCATATCTCCCTCAGGAACTGGAAAAATCAAGATTAAAAAGTCATTTATTAACCTGCAAGTCCAATTCATAAAGTAACAGCAGAGACCAGCGGGCCTAGTTCTTAAAAAGTAAGCAATATTCTCATTTTTCCCCTAAATCACAGTCACACCTAGGTACATAACTCACCTTTTGCTGTGAGAAAGCCCCAAGGATACATCAGGAAAGTGTCCAGAGGAAAATAACATCTAAAAGCACTGAAGACGTTTTCTTTGTGGTAATAAGGATGTGCCTGGCCCAATACAGGCTCAGAACAGAGTTCAGAATGATCAACCATGTAAAGGTGAAATGCACGTGAACTTTTAAAGATGTTGTCTAAATTATCCTGTTTCAGAGCTCTTTGTTTTGCTCCCCTCCTCTGTCAGCTCAAGCTAATTCAGCCTCCAGCTCCCCTGGTCTGGGCAATGTAATTAATGTCATTAACTCAAGCGTGGAGTTTTCAGGTGGGGAAATGAAGGAAAAAACAAGAATTGCAAAGCCACCACCCACAGAGCGTGATGGGATTCAAGGGCTTGTTTTAAAGATTTTCAACAGATTTCCTCACACCAGAAAATAATGCTTTGGTTGCTGCCAGGCTTACAAATGCAGGCTGTGAGTCAAGCTCTGACCTTTCAGGATGATGCAAAATGAGCAGCACTAAATCAAATCATGACTTTGCTGACATGTCTGTAACTTGGAGTGATTAATCCAACAAATAAACAATTTCTGCCTGGAAATACAGGAAAGAGGAGTGTGGGATTCTCCTCCTGCTCTGCCCTGCTGCAGCTGAACTCTGGATGCAGTTTTGGTCCTACCAATTCTCACAGGAAATGTGAAAAATGCCTGGGCAAAGGCTGAGGATTAAAGTCAATACAGATCCACCCATAAGAGATCATTAAAGAGAAACCAGTGAAGGCAGGAAATATTCTCTATTTCGGTGAAAAGTTTGTTTCTTTTAACATTGGCCCATGACAGATCCCATCTCCTCTCCATTCTGTCCTTCTGGGACACATCCCCAAAGAAAATTATATGGATTTTCCCCAAAGAGAAATGTCCATTTTACCAGCACAGCTAAATTAGCTCACACATCACCCTGGACTTTCAGACTTCTTTGCGCTACTCCCCAGCCATTCAAAAATTGGTTTTCTGCCTTTATAGCGCTACAGAACAGATACAGACCATTGCTTTTCTATTACTTGCACAAATCTCCACTGCTGTGTGGCTGTTTGCCCTGCACAGACACCCAGGGACAAAAAACAGAACAACATCAAAGTGCTGCAGAGCCTGGAAAGCTTCTTGCCATCAGTTATTTTGGTTATAACTCGTGATCAGTTGTAACACTGATATCTCACAACTGTGTTATGCACTCCCAAAACTCGGAAAATATTTCACTCGGATTTTTCAGGAGCAAAACTGACATCAGGTTATTCTAAATAACGACATTTGGAATTAATTCTGCTCTCGAGCCATTTAGCTTCACATTTTCAAGTCTCTTTTACACAGCCACAAAACAGATGGGTTCGTTTTTAAATTAAAGAAAAAAGAAAACAGATCCTTGGGAATTGGAGGAACACAAAACAACAAAACCCCAGCGCTGGGAGAGCAGCAACATTTTGAGAGTTGAGAAAGCTGCAATTTACCCAGAGAGGCAGACTGGTGAAAAGCAAAGCTTCTCCCCTCAGGAAACCTCCACTGCTTAGCTCTGCATCCCCAAAGTGGAGATCAGCTCCACGGGAAGCTCAAACCCAAACCCTGCAGCAGCTCCAGCCAGGACAGCGTTCAGAGAGCGCGGGGATCGCTCACTGAGGCACAGGATCACAGCACGACACTGCCAGATTTGTATTTATTTATTTATTCAGCTTGTGGGTGAGGAGTTTGCTTCAGCAAATCCATTCCTGGAATTGCCCTGTAGGTACAAACTCAGAACAACATTCCTGCCCTTCCCGAGGGCACCACAGAAGTTGGGTGACAAGAGAGAAATAGCTCTTCATTCTGCCAGGGTGAAAGGGAGAATTCCTGCCTGGGACCCCTGGAAGTTTTACAGCTCCAGATCCCTGGAGTTGCTGGAGCTTCAGTACAACAGAGATTTGGGGCAGTGGGTGAGGCTTTCAAAGGATTTTTCAGTTTATTTGCTCTTCTATCATAATGGAAGTTTTGTACTTTTTTTTTTAGTGAAAAGTTTAACTGGGGAAAAGGGCCAATGAAAACACTGGGAAAGGTTTGTAAAACACAAAAGTATCACTAACACCACTATACAGCCCAACAAATTACAGGTCAGGGCAACTTATTTACACTTTGTACTTAGTTCATGAACACTGCTCTGTAGTTCACTCAGGAAGTGGAAAAAACCCACTTTTTTTTCTCCTCTGGAGTATATTTATAATATATAATCAGAATCAATCAAGAAATGTTTGTCAATTAGGAAAATGTTAAAAAATCCCAAGCCCAGTTCTTACTTGCTTCTTAATTCTGTTCCATTGCCAAAGTCAAGGCACACCTTCCTTTTTCCAATGAATGCAAAGCCTTGGTTCCTGGGGACAGGAACTTGAAATGTCACTGCAGGCCTGGGAGGACACAGCCACCATTTCCTGCCACTCAGGCTGGGCTGCTGAGCTGTTACCCCAATTCCAGCTGTGCTGACCCAGGCTGAGCATGGATCTGAATCCCTTTGGGATCTCTCATTGTGAGACAAAAGTCAAGCTTCTGGCACTGAGATTGGTAACAAACAGCACAAACCATTCAAAAAGTGCACTCAACTAACATTTCCTTTCCTGTTATTTCTTTTCCACAAGAATAGCAAAGCTCTTTGGTGACTCCTCTCTATTTTGACTGATTTTTGACACAAAAATCTCCAGTGCCCATCCTGGAGATTGCCCAGAACACACCTGCAAGAAAGAGCCAAACTGAAACAGAGAACATTAAAAGTTAAGAATGGATTTATTTAATCCTCTTTTACACACATACATTTTAAAAATACATGCTAAGTGTAAGATTGTCTTTACATTTGACATCAAACTTCTGTCAGAACTTTGCAACCCAGTTTCAGACACCATCAAAATCTGGGCATCCCAAGCTGGGCACCCAAAAATTGGAGGCAAATGAATTCCAGTAACCACTCCTGGCCAAGGTGCCCAAATTCAGCTGAAAGGCATTGCCAGAGGCTGCTGGAGGTGAGACAGACCTGCAGCACCCCTGCAATCCTCACCATTTCTTCTCCTGCCCAGCTGGCTCCACTGAGATTGCTCTTGCTCTACCCAGCCCTTCCTCTGCAAGAGTCTCCTCTGGAATAACTCGGACACTCAGGAATTTCTTTGGCCTCACTGGAGGCCTGGGGCTCAGCCCAGGCAATTCTGCCTCCATGCACCTTCCCATGGCCGTGACACTTAGGGACAAGACAAAGGTGCTTTAAAGAAGCAGTGTTTTTAAAAAGCCCAGTAATTAATGCCATTAAACTCCAGACTGTGAAAGCCGGGACAGAACACCTTGGCTTAGAAAATTTCTGAAGCTACAACTATAGGAAGAGAATAATTGCAAAGCAGTGCTTTGGTCACTCTGAAACGTGTTGTGCTGCACGTCCCCATGGCCCCGTGTCAGCCCCTCCTGACTTTTGAGTCCCATTCTCTCCCAGTATCTCATGCCAACAGGTATTTTGTTATTCTCTGCTCCCAGAGGACTTTGAAGAATTGCCGTCTTGAAGTTATCTCTCGGAATCTCTTAATGACATTTCCAAATACTATCCACAGGGAAATAAATGAACAGATACCATTGTGGGTGGACATGAAGCAGAAGTTGTCCAGTCACTGGCAAAGCTGCCCATGAGCCAGTGACCCGCTCCATCCCTCCCTTGCAAACCAGGCCTAAAAGAAGCCTGGCTTAAGTTTGACTGCTAAACTTGACTGAGTTCATAGGGCAGGAGTTACAGCTCCCTCATCCCAATTCCTGCCCAAGAAAAAATCACAAAGAGTGGCTAAATGCATGCAAGAGATATGCAGTAGTAAATGTGTTTATTAGAGGACAATTGTCTTTGTGTAACCAAATAATTGTGGTGTTATCACATTCACACCACCTGCATCTCAGTGTCCCCAGCTTGGTGGCAAGAATGATAAATCACTAGGATATATCACTGGGATATATCACTGGGATATATCAATAGGATATATCAATAGGATATATCAATAGGATATATCCAATAGCCCCTGGGTGGAACTTCAGTGAGAGCTTTTCATTAGAAGTATTCACAAGGCAATTTAGGAAATGAAGGACCCAAGAGAAACTCAACAGCAACTTTAGGAAGGTCAGATGAATTAAAAAAAAAAAAACATCAGAAAAAGTAGAAAGAGATACAGAACCTTTTTTTAGAACTTTGGTCTAACGTGTCCTTTGCACAATAACTTTAATTCATAATAGTGTCTAATTTTGACAAGGACTGGCGTCACTGGAAGAAAGCCCATTACCTAGAGCAGCCACTGATGCCACTTGCCTTTGAGTCGTCCTTTAATGCCCCCACAAGGGCTCTGCCTGCTCAGTGAGGAGCCACGGGAGCCCAGCACAAGCCCAGGCCACACCTCAAGGCTCTGCTGCAGAGCTCCAGAGCTGCTGCTGTTCCAACAAAAGGCCAGGGCTCCTTTGCTGTGCATTATAACAAAAAACCAACACATCCAGAGCTGCCCAGAACACCCTGAATCTGTGACCTGTAACAACCAACACATCCAGAGATGCCCAGAACACCCTGAATCCGTGACCTGTAACAACCAACACATCCAGAGCTGCCCAGAACACCCTGAATCCGTGACCTGTAACAAACACCAACACATCCAGAGCTGCCCAGAACACCCTGAATCCGTGACCTGTAACAACCAACACATCCAGAGCTGCCCAGAACCCCCTGAATCCGTGACCTGTAACAACCACCAACACATCCAGAGCTGCCCAGAACACCCTGAATCCGTGACCTCGCCAGACAAGCAGCTCCTCGCATTCCTTCGATGGCCAGCATTCCTGACATGACTCCCTGCAGCATTCCCCAGCCAGCTCCTGCCTGCAGTGACGTGGCCCAGGGCTGGTGGCCAAGGAGGAAGCAGCTGCAGCAGCTGCCTGTCCCCAGGCCCTCCTGCTGCCACCCTTGGGGACACCAGCACAGCCCCAGAGCTGCTCCAGCTGCTCCTGAGCCAGCCCTGCACTGCCCTGCGAAGGCAGCTCCGGGAGCTGGCCTGGAGCTGCTGTGCTGCTGGTAGCCACTGTGCTGCTGGTAGCCACTGTGCTGCTGGTAGCCACTGCTGGCCGAGCCACCGAGCTGCCCGGGAGAGTGGAGAGACAGCTTTTGTTCGCATCGCTTCCAAAACAACCATGGGAAATTATGCTCGGGCCTTTTCCTCCCCTGCTCCGTTCCCCTCTCCAGACCAGGAGTGAATTAAGCCTGACTTACAACAACAGAACCTCTACAAAGGCCTAATTACAACGATTCCATTCATAAATAGCGGGTGGAGAAATGTGGATCTCCCATTTTAATTAATATTGGCAATTTCAGCAATTCAAAAAGCTAAAACACGGATCCTCAGAACGGCACGGCTGCCTGAAGTAATGAAACCCCCTCCTGCCTCCCCCCTCTCACACAAAAAACCTCAAAGCAAGGCTGGGAGCACTAAAAGCAAAGCCAAGAGCCCTATTTAGGAAAGCAGCAATTCCAGGGGGAGCTGCCGGTGATGTCATGGCATTTAAACGTCGCCTGAGTCACAGGTTCCTGAGGAAGTGGCAACACCTACGGAATTACTGGATAAAAGTCAGACTTGGAAGCACAGAACAAAAATACAGACAGTCACAGACAAAGCAAAAACCTCAAGGAAAATCGTGCCTGCTTTAGAGAATCGCTCCCAGCTAATTTGAGGGAAGTCTGTCACTAGAAATGAGCGTGGGTGCCCACTGAGAGCCCTCCCTGGGGCAGGCTGCGGCTCTGGGGGAGAAAGGAAATAAAGAAAGAGAAAGAGGAGAGAAAGGACACCCCAAACTGTCAAACCCAGGGCCCAAATGCTTTCAGAGCAGCAGACATGGAAGGTTCCTCCCTTCCTTCCCAGGCTGACATGAGCAGAAGCAATTCCAGCAGCTCTTCTCCAGGCAGCTCTGGCCTGCACTGGTTGGATTTGGGAAGCAAAAGCATTCCAGCAATGAGACTCCAGCTTGCATTTTTCACACCTCACACCCTGCATGTAGGATGCATCAACTGCAGCTTCTGAGATGAATAAAGACCATTTAGAAGACCATGAAGACCATTATATGAAAAGAGAAATTAGGGAAAAACTACAGATCTCCAGTTTAATGTTAATCTCCCCTTTCTTACTTCCGTAGCGCAGGATAGGATTTCACTAACAAATCAAACAATGAATCATTCTGCTGAGATCTTGCAAAAAGTCAAGTGGTCCCAGTGCCAAAAACTGAAGTTACACACAAGCCTGAATTTTTGCATGCTCAGACTACTGAAGCAGCAACCCACAGCCAAGGAATGTAAGAACAGAAAGTAAGTGGATGGGAAAGGAGGGAAAGTACAAGGAATAATTTTTAAAAAAATCATCCTTTCGATTCGGAGCAGTACATTGCTCCTGTCCTTTCCTGTTAGCTCACTAAAATACTTTGTTCAGAAGCAATTTGAAGTTTTTTAGCATTTAAAATGAAACACACATGTGCATGTGACCTTCAGTGCAGAGACAAAGCCCATTGTACTTTCTATCAATGGCCTACATAAACATCCACTCGAAGAACAGGAGGAAACAGGCATTTAGAGAGCCACGGGAGATGGAAAGAGTGTGTGCTCCCTGCCAGCCAGGAAACACACCACGGTTGTTTTAGGCTTCCTGATTGCCCCTTTTCTCCCTAAGCCCAAGGAGCTCCAATGGCGAGGGAGCACTGGCCTGATTAAACAGAAAGAACCTGGGCTGTTCCATGTGCAGAGTTCTGCCAAATAACTGGTGGGTTCTGAAAATCTGTTCGGAGCATGTCCTAAACCACCCCACTGGGTTTGGGAAAGTGCTGCGGTTCAGTCACAACAGGCAGATAATACAATTAGCGAGGCTGCAATTAGAGCTCAGCTTAGTACGGCAGGATCAGTCATCTGCATCCTTTTCCTGGGGTGAGATCATCTGGACTGGGGAATGAGGTGAAAAACCTGCTGCCCTAAAACATGGAATGCCTGCAGGTTCTTTAAGTACAGCACTGCTACTCCAGCTTATTGCTGTTCATTCTCTTGGGAGGAGCTTCAGCCTCCCTGCCCTGGGCCAGGCTAAAATAATCCTCAAGTGACTCCTTCCTTCCAGGGCTTTCCCTCCAGCCTGGGCTTCTGCAAGGGGGGGGGTTCAGAAGGGAAAGGAGGCTCCAGATGAGCACGAGCCACAGCCTGGTTATCAAGGCTTCAAGAGCTCAACAAAACAGTTTGACCCTGGATAACTGAGAATAACGCCCAGGATAACTGAGAATAAAGCCCAGATATATTCTTGATAGGTTATCAATAGAAGTAAAATGAGAAAAAAAAAAAGATCAGCAAACTGTTAGGGCTTCTGTTTCCAAACCTGCCGGATGTCGCTCAGGTAAGAAAATGAACTTTCCAGAAATGATTATAACTGGGAAGCTGAAGTGGCAACACAGAGGGCAAATCTAGAATAATTTCAAACCTCAAGCATTACCTGTGTGGTGTTTTTAAGCACTGTTAGGGCTGGAGAAGGCCCAGGCAGCTGCAAGGGAAGGAGAGCTGCAAATGGGACAGGTGGGCAGGGTTTTCATAGGTTAGGAATTTACAGCCTGGCACAGTCCAAAGTCCTGCTGGTGTAGTATTTCTGCCTTTTAAAACAGTTCATCCAGGTGCTCTGTAAGAGCAAAGGTGCACAACACCCTCTGGAAGGAAAGTTTCATTCTGGTGGGATGTGTATGAGCACATCAGCTGCAATGAAAATAAAATTAAAAAAGAAAGAAAGAAAGAAAGGAATTAATGAAGCCAAATGGTAACAGGCTGGAGACATCTTCCAGACTCTGTTTCTTATGAAGTCAGCTAAAATTTCCCATGTTGCAAATATTTCTTTAATGGCTCTCTTTGGACTATAAACGCTTATTTGTTTCTAAGGAAAGTCTTGTATTGTTATTTAAAAAAGAAACAAAAAATTTGGCATAAAAATCCCATCATTGAGCTGTTCCTGCTCTCTCCTTCCTGTGTGCACTGTGAATGCAAAGTCACAGAGCAGCAATCCCTGAGCCAGGGGAAACATGGAATGGCCTGGAGCATGTGGAAGGGCCAGACAGGCTGGGTATGGGCCAGCTTGAAATGTATTTACTTCTGCAGGAATGTGAGCAATCCTTCCTATTCCCATCAGAAGGGAGAGCTAGGACTCTCCTTGAACTCTTCAAATTTGGTTCTGCTTTGAAGAGGAATTATATAAAAATACCCTCATGGATTCTGCCCCAGCTCCCAAGGATCCTGTGAGAGGCAGAGTGGCCTTGATCGCCACCAGCTCAGTGACCTCACCCATCCCTGGCCTCGATGAAAATCCTACATGGCACAGGCTGTTCCCAAAAAACATCTCAGAATCCCACTGGTTTTATGGGGTGGCCTGAAAAGGGGGAAGAAACTCAATGGGAAGCTGGGAGCTGGGTGAATTCTTCGTGGCCCAGAGCAGTGTGATGATGGAGCAGCAGTGGTGAGCTGGAAGTGCTGGGGTCACCCTTGGACTCGATGGTCTAAAAGGTCTTTTCCAACCAAATGCTTCTCAGATTCCATCAGCAACTCCAGCTGTGAAAGCTAACACACATTCAGGAAGAATTTGTTCAGTAAGAGGCAAACAAGTGCTATCATTCGATTCCACTGTCCAAGTTCAGAAATAAAACCATCTCAGTGAGAGTTTTCTAAACAAGAGCAGTAGTGAGAAATTAGAATGAAGTGCTCATAGATGGCAGAATTATTCAATCTTGCAAATATTTCTGTTGCATCTATTTAAGGTGAGCAGCCAAAATTTATACAGAGAAACAGAATCAGAGCCATGGAATGTTAAGGGGTTGGAATGGACCTTTAAGATGATTCAGTCCCACCACCCTGCATGAAAAAAGTGGGAAAAGAATATCAAAGATGGCAAAATGGGAATTTTAGTTTACCTCAGTGGCCTTCTCCGAGGACACAGCACCAAAGCCATAGAGAACACAGGGAAGGGAAAGCATTTTTCCAAGCTCAAGATCAGGGATTTTAAGGCCCGAACAGTTTCCTTTGTTGTGCCAAAATAACCACAGCGCTGTCAACTTCCACTGAAGCAAAATCTCTTTAGTTCTTGGGAGCCATCAGCTTCCTGGGAATAGAACTCCCGCACTTCCACTCCTTGATGACCTTCTCGACCAACCCGTCTGGGCCATCACGGATCTTTCTTCACAGATCTAAGTGTGATTTTCCAGTTTGTGCCTTTCTCCCTCACAAAGCCCAAAGCTGAAGGCTTCAGACTCAGAGATGCCACTTCGGGAAGGGTTCTGGCCGTGGTTCTGCTGGCTGTGGTGGCACCAGGACAGTTCACAGGTGTCCCTGAGGGAAATGCACTCCCCACGGACACAGCAGGACACAGCAGCAAGGAGGAGAGCAAGTGAGGGCTCCAAGGAAGAAAACTCCTAGAGAATCTCCAGTTCCTCACTCTGACGGATGTGCAGCAAATTCTAAACCTCAGCCAGCAGAACTCTCTGCAGAGGTGACACTGAGGGAAAATTCCAGCTGGTAGCAGTGTGAAATCACAACAGAAGCTGCCATTCCATGAGTTTCTTGAATACTCAAGTACAGAAGTAGTGTCAGATCTGTCCATTGAGAGCTGTGGTCTCCTAACAGTATTGAACATCCCCAGGTGAGGCATGTGGGTGTCACAGCTGCAGGTTGCCATAAAATGCCAGCATATCTCTATCAGATAGTTAGGATTCTCAGTAGGATCCTCTGAGGCTGCTCATTCCCTCTTCCCAACAGATCTGTTCACCCCTGGAAAGCCCTGGCTGGGTTCATACAGCAAGTCCAAGTTCAGGTTCTTCACTGGTGCCGTGCTGCAAGAGCTCCTGGCAGCACAAAGAACATTAAAATCCACCTCCTCCATGGAGAAAGGGAAAGTTCAGCTTGTGCCATTAATCAGCAAACACTGGAGCCGGGGACTGTGCAGAAATCCTGTGTTAAGTGCATTCAAGGCAGCAAATAAATGTGTTTATCTGCTATCAGTATTTGAATGTCCATTCATTCACCCACTGGGATGGATTCTCAGGACTTCTCACTCAGTAAATGAGCAAAAGCAAAAGCAGAACAATTCCGGTCCGCAAGGAGAAAGAAAACAACGTTCTACTCAGACAGGGGAAGTTATTCCAAGTCCAGGGGAAGGGTTTCTGCACATCAGGGACATCTGGGAAGCATATGGACAGGAAACAGCCCAGCCTGGGAGAGCTGGATGGTACTGGAATTACCGAGGTAAGGAAACACTGCATTACCCTGAGCCCTTCTGCCTCCTGTTCCCCTGCACTTGAACAACACTTCCCAAGTACAGCTACGAGGGAGCTTCACCAGGCCCAGCAGAGTTTCAGAATCTCAAACAATTATTCGTGTTTGCCGGGTTCAGAAAGATGTGCAGCTTTCAAGTTTTAGATAACCCCGAACTGCAGAGCCATTCACACTCCACGGTCAGCAATTCCCAAAGATAAAAAAAGCAGATTATTCCCTTTAAACTCCCCTGGCACCAACCCATGGCTCCAGCTGGACTATGGCATGGCTAAAAACATGGCTCCAAAGTCATTCTGGACTTTAAAAATGTAAATTCTCAGTGCTCAAGGCCTGACCACCGAAAGATGACCTGCTCTGCTTACCAGCTCTGATTTCCAAAATATATTGCATTCATATATATTTTTATATTACAGTGAAGTTACCTAGACTAGACATTCCCCTACATAAGAAACCATGTAACTATAATGACTATGATGACAAATAAACAGAAATAATTATAACAGAAATATTTTAGACAATAATGGCTATTTTAGACATTTGGTGCAAACCTCAGCATGTTTCAGCAAAGCTTCTCTCCTGATCAGAATATGAAAGTTGCAGATATCCTTGACCTGACTGAACTTCTCATGTGGTATAAGAGAGACATTGGGAAATTCTCTACCCAAAAAATTATTCAGAGCTTATGGTAAGGAAGGAACCAAAATAATTGGATTGATCAACTGATTTTCATAATATACATGGGAAATAGAGGCTGCTTGGCAGATGAAGTGATTTGCATTTTTTCTAAGTGAGTTAGCTCATAAACCCCACAGGATGAAGCTATGAAAGGGATTTCAAATGTCCTTCTAAACCCCGTTCCAAGTTAAAACCAATAGGTTCACTTTCAATTTTGCAGTACTGCGCTTTGACATTTTAAACCTCCTTTTTTCCTCAAGCTATCTTTCAAACTCAAAGATTCTCAAACTCCTGTTTGTGCTCAGCCATAATCTCTGAAGCCACTCGAAAAACTCCAGTGAAGCAAAAAGGAAAAGAGAATTGCTCTTCTGAACACCTGTAAAGTTCTGCAGCACCACACCCAAAGCAGCAAAGGCAGAGAACAAATTTCTTCTTTCACTGAAGCGTTTCCCTGCAAGTTTTGACTGAATCAGTGACCCACCACCCCCTAAAGCAATTTTTTACCCTCTACCAGAGCCTTCTCTGAACTTCAGGGAAGCCTCATCATGATACAAACGCATTTTGGTCTTTCCTGGGCAAAAATCAGTCAAACTACATTGTTTCCATAGCATGAAAGGACGAGATCTTTACAGGGAATAACAACTCCATGGACACATCCAGAACAGCTGACCCCTAAATTCGTGTTTGCAAACAGAAGCCATGGGGTGGAGGCAGCAGGTTTAGGTCCTTGCCCACCTTTAAACATGAAATTTAACTCCCGACAGTAGAAAATGCTCCATCTTAAACAAATGCCAACTGAAGGGGCTCCAATCTGAGCGAGATGAAAAAAGACATTCAGAAATGCTGCTTGGACATGGCCATTGACAAGCAAAATAAAACCTGGCACAAATAAACCACCCAAGTTTACTTAAGCAGCATATTTTATATGGAAGCCATATTTAGATACTAAAAAAAAAAAAAAAA
>VZTX01016864.1:38432-56553 GCA_013400915.1 Pardalotus punctatus
GTTTTCTTTTCACTTCACCTCTTCTTCCCCTGCAAAGAAAGACCTGGAATAGACTGATGAGGTTGGTGTGCATAATTTTGAACAATCAAACATTTTAATTCCAACAGAAAATGGTCAAACACTGCAGGGCCCTCAGGGTTAGCCTCTTGTGCTGTGATTCCCTGCAGGACGCATGAGCTGTGTGATTCCAGGCTCCATCAGAATTCAGCAGGGACAAATCCCAGAGCAGCCAGCACTGAGCTGCCATTCCAGCTCCAGTTGGTGCCAGGAGGAGCAGGCTCCAGCTGCAGAATGTGCCATGAGTGACACCTTTAAGGGAAAATTCAAACCCGGGATTGTGCTCTTTGATAAACATTTAAAATCCTATTACACTTCTGGGATCCCAGAATCCCAGACTGGTTTGGGTTGGAAGGACCCTCAAAGCCCACCCAGGGCCATGGCAGGGACACCTCCCACTGTCCCAGCCTGCTCCAAGCCCCAGTGTCCAACCTGGCCTTGGACATTCCAGGGATCCAGGGGCAGCCCCAGCTGCTCTGGGAATTCCAGCCCAGCCCCTCCCCATGCTCTGAGTAAGGAATTTCTCCCAATACCTGATCTAAATCTCTCCTCTGGCAGTGGGATCCATTCCCTGTGTCCTGTCCCTCCATCCCTTGTCCCCAGTCCCTCTCCAGCTCTCCTGGAGCCCCTCCAGGCCCTGCCAGGGGCTCTGAGCTCTCCCTGGATCCTGCCCTTCTCCAGGTGAGCACCCCCAGCTCTCCCAGCCTGGCTCCAGAGCACAGGGGCTCCATCAGTAGGAGATAAAGGAATCGATTTTATTCAGTTTATAAAGCTCTTCAATTCCTTACAGAACTGAGAATTAACCAAAATTAATAGGAACAGGTGAATATGGATATTGCATAGGGGATAATGCAAGTTGTCGTAGAAACCAAAGCACAAAAGGTACTTTATAAATAATAAAAACATTACACTCATCATTACAACTCTTTTTAAACTGAAAAATAAATCTGAGAACACTCTCATAACCATGATCTTTAGGGTCCCTTCCAACTCCAAACATTCCATGATTCTGTGAAATGTTTGGGTCTAAATCTGAGAAACTCAGAGTGTATCATTTGAATGGCTACACTGCGAGACTCAGGCAGGCGAATGATTTTATTCAAAATAAACACCTTGCAAGAAATATTTTGATCATCTCTTTACTCTGACAACCTTTAGGATCCCACCCCTGAAATACAGATCTTTCCCTGAGCAAACCTTTTGCTGCAGCATTCAGTGATGCAGCCCAACTGCAGCTCCACGTGGGATCATCTCAGCCTGATCCACACCAAACCTTCATTCCCTTTTCTCCCCTCAGTGGAATATTCTTGCAAAATGCCAGTGCTGCATTCAACTATTGTGCAATGCAGAGACTTCAAAAAAACCCAAACAACCCCACAAAAGACATGTAACACAAAGTTTCCCAGGAGCACTATTCCACCCAAACATCCTCATTGGGAGCTCAGGAAAATGAATTTTGTATTTTCAGCCCCCCTCTCCTGCATTAACCTTTCAAGTGGTCCTACTTTAGCACAAAATTTATCGAAGAGCTCTTATGTAGCTCTGGCATTTTTTTCTGGTGTGATAAATAAATGCATCACTATTTTACTGAAGGAGGTCTTTGTCCTCATAACTGTATAAAATTTTTATATTGCAACTAAAACCTGAGGGTTTGATTTCCTCCACATCAGAGATGGCTGTTTTCCCCCATTTTATTTTGTATTATGGGTAACAGAAGATATTTTCTAATGAGCTAAATCTGAATTAGACATTCTTCTCTGCTCCTCTGCACAACATTTAATATCACAATCCACGGTCTGGTTTCATTGTAAAGATGAAGCAAAGTTTTCCTTCATCTTTAAAGTCATGAGTGGTTTCTTCCACAGATAAAAGTCTGAAGTCACCAAAACCTGGCACAGGCAACCTTGATAAATCATTCCAGACATACACAGTTACAATGGAGAGAATAAATTGTTTGCAATGGTGATTTTTACAAATCAGAGCTCTATCAGTGCACTCCATGACGTAAGGCAAGCTTTAAGAATCTTCCTAGTCACATATAATTCACCTAAATAAGTAACTTCCTTTTAAAAAGTAACTTCTTCCTTCTCTAAGACAAACTATCAATTGAAGAACTTATTAAACAAATTAAGTTGTGCTGACATTATGATGTTACTCAGATGACTTGGTCATATTTGTTATGAACAATTTAATCCTCCAATGGGTTTAGTATCTTAACTGAATCTTATTTATCTTAAGGCTTATTTATTGGTGGCAGAGGAGGGACTGCTATGGGAAAGAGGACAGCATTTCTTTTTCATGTGCAGCTCATCATGAGGTTCCATTTCCAGCAGAAAAACCTAAATAGCACTTTAAATATTTAATCAAATACTGTCTCATTGTTTTAATACCAAACAAATAATCTATGCACACTACAGACACATACTTTATAATTCTTTATATTATAATTATAATAATAACGAAAGTTTTGGAAGTCATGGAACTGTTTTCTAATTCCAAAGGCTCCTGAAGGACTCAGTGCTGAGCTGCCCAGTGTGATGTTCTCATTTCCTACTGGTCTGAAACCCCGAGATTGTTCAGAGTGACGCTGCTGATGGAAGGAAGGAGCTGCTCATGGAAACGTCTGTATTCCTTTGTCTTTGTGCAGCCCCGTTAAAATCTCAGCCACAACAACAAAGTCCCACAGCATTACCCAGAGATGGTGAGGGGCCAAAACCCAAGCAGCCATTAACAATCCTATCTCAGGTTTGCATCTGCACGCTCCATTCTCTGCCACGGCTCCTTTGAAGGGCATTCAAGACTTCAGCCTCAATCAGAAAACCTCTCCAATTACCAGAGGGAATGAGGGACAGGAGAACATGGTGCCCTTATCAGAAATCCCAGTTTGTGCCCAGTCTGTGAGCCTTCCCCAGCAGGGAAATGCCTCTCCAGCTGCTCCCAGCACAGCAGGGATTGCTCCCACACCTTCCGTGGCAGTGGAGTCCTTCACCCACCCACCGCAGCCGCTCCCTGGGCCCCGAGCCAGCATGAAAAACCTCTTTCATTTCTGTCTGAGCTCTAATTAGTGACTTCCCTCGTCCTTCTCTTGTTTATTAGGCAATAATTAATAAGGAAAAAAAAAGCAAAAAAATGCTGCCCCTGCCGTGGGCTGCAGAGCGTCAGACCTTGATCTGCATGCTGGGGATGTCACTGCAGAGTCTAAAATCACGCTCAGGACTCTCCACATTAAAGCAAAGCTGAGCAGAGATTCTCAGGGTCTTTCTGTGAGTCACGGTGCCAGGAAAGCTGCTCTGGTCATGAACAAACATCACTGGGTTTTCTGACTTTGTTCTCACACGAAGCAAGGCCTGCTCTTGGGCTGTACAAAGCGCTGCTTCCAGGGAAACGAAAAATCCAGAGGCTGCAAGTGTCAAAGATTAAGGTGTTCTGTGAAAAATCAAAGTTCTTCAGTAAACCCCAAAACAAAGGGGCCACGAACAGCTGAAGCATTTGTGCACAAACCGAAAAACTCCTCTCCCAGTTGGGAACAAGCTGGAACTCGCACGGGGCCCTGCACACCCTGGCAAAGTGCGAAACTGTCGGGAGCAGACAAAGTGTGTTTAGTCATGTCTGCTCAGGGGAGGATATTACAACACATCTGCACTGCCTCTTTCCACACAGCTCAGTCCTTTCTCCAAAGTTGTTCTTCCACCCCTTTTTTTCCATCCAAGAATCTCCCCCTGCCCTCCATGGACACCATCACCCAGGCTGGCCACGCACCTGGGAGAGCTAAACTTTTATATTGCAACCATTCCACCCCAGGAAGCACAGATCAAACTGGGAGATGAATTCAAACTGGTTTCTTCATTGCTGAAAGGATTCTTTCCAAGACAGAACAGGATTCTTTCTAAAATACACCCTAGCAAGGTTTTTCATCCAAGTTCCAAACCAGCCAAAAGCTATTCCCCCCCCCACACTTTGCATGATGCAAAAAAGAGAGAATTGAAAAGCAGCAAGGAGAGGGATCTGATGGAAATCAACTGGGCAAGGAGCAAGGGTGGGTTTGTGCTCTGCAACAGCCAAATTGTGATTTCCTGCTCTGGCAGTGGGACCTCCATTCCCAACCCACACCCTCTCTTCATTCCTGGGAGAAGCATCTTCCCTTCAGCTTCCTTTTTCCATTCTGGAGAATTTTCAGCCTTGCACGTGATACAGACAGAAATAATTTATAAGTATTTTACTAAATTCTTAATTAATATATAAAAATACATTTAATAAATAGTTTAAACGTACTTTAAATTTCATCCCTTCTGAACAAAAAACTATGTCTAGGCTTCATGTCTCATTAAATAACTGAGTAGGATTTATTTTTCATGAGCAAAAAAAGCCCTAAAAGATCAGGTTCAATAAAAGAAATTACTTATCTCCATCAACGTCTTCAAGTTCTAATCTGGGGCAGTGATAACATCAGTGACATTAGTTTAGAGACAATTGCTGTTTGCTTTATTTAGAGCAGCCAATCAAAAAGGGATTTATCTCTAGACTAGAACTTTTCCCACACCAAGGAGAAATGAAATTCATATGGAGCCCAAATACAAAGCTGGGCAGGCACATCCCATTATTTCATTGGGGGGAATTTGGTTTTTAAATTACGGCATTGCTGCTAACAAGAAGTCAAAACCCAACAAATCATTCAAAAGGCAGAACAAGTTCCAAGTTATTATAATTATAAAAGTTCATGCAAAGATGAAAAGTGCCACAAAAACGTATGGAAAATTATGCAGTGAGGCAAGGGTTACTAAAAGGCAACGGGGAATGGGACAATTATTGCATTTCTTCATGTTTGTAACTGGACTCAAAGAGCATCAGAGCAGAAGGACAATGGGATACAATTGTGTTCTTTCACTGAAACACTATGGCACAATTGCATTAATAAAGGGATTTTTTGCTACTTTGAGAAAATGTTGGTGTCGCCTTGATTTACAATCCATAAAAAAAGAAAATCAGAAACATCTCCAGAAAGGGCAGCACCTAAACTGATGAAATCATGCAGTGATGAGACTGAAGGATAAACACATTTAGGTTGTCTGATTATTGGCGACAGCTCTCTGAAAAATGAGTTAGAGGAGATTTATTAGAAGCGTTTCATAGAAACGGAGATGAAAAACGGAATAACTGGGGTCTAAAATCACCAGAGCCTGGGAGCATCCTGCAGGAGAAGAGAGGTGTCAGAAAGCTGACAGCAGCGGGGATAAGGAGAGTTCAAAAGGACATTGATAGAAAATAAAATGGTTTTTAAGACAAGCTGAGAGTTTGGTCACAAGATGCACAGATCAAAGCACAGCACAGCTTATGGTGATTGACAATATGAAGGACAAAGAGGTGGCGGAATAAAAAAATTCCTTCATGCAAAACACGGGTAAAACGTGGGAGACAAAAACTGTAGGGACAGCGCCATATGGGGCTTAATAGAAAATCCTGGAGATGAAAAAATATCAGTGCCACGCAAAGATCCTCCTGGGTGCCAGCAAAGCCATCTTCAGGATGGGTGGAACATTTGCCTGAAGAATTAGGAAGTGTCACAACAGTGACCTGCACCGACATCTTTAAGAAATATTGTGAGATATTGGAATATTGTAATTTTTGAAGTTTAAGAACTGGATTAAACAGCATAAGTGAATCCTAAATATGGTGATATGTGGGGATATTATGACTTTTGACGTTTAAGAACTGGATTAAGCAACGTAAGTGAATCCTAAATATTGTGATATGTGGGGAAATTATGACTTTTGAAGTTTAAGAACTGGATTAAGCAACATAAGTGAATCCTAAATATTGTGATATATGGGAATATTATGATTTTTGAAGCTGAAGAAGCAGATTAAAGAAGGCAGGTGAATCCTGACAGCTCTAACAAAGCAGATCACAACAAACCCTGCTGTGCTCAAGGACTGGTGGCCACGAGCTCGTCCCCACCACGATGGAGCTCGGCTGCCCAAGCAGGGCCAGCGACCCCCGGGACTGGGATAAAAAGCTGCTCCAGAGCCTCTTCCCAAAGGGCTGCACAATGGGAATTCCAGCCTCCTGCTGAACCTCGTCCTTCCAAATTGCTGTGTCTGTTTTGGCCCCAGGCTGCGTGTTAGAAATGATAAAAGTGCTTCTTTCAAACTGCAGGCAAGGCAGCTCCAGCGCCAGTGTCAACATGACGGGCGCTCGTGGCTACGAGGGGAGGGAGGGGAAGAGGGGCAGGAGGGAACTCTGGGCAAGTAGCAACAGAATTTCTCTCCCTGGCTGAAGCCCAGGCGTATCCCACCGTATTTTTAACCTTCTCCAAGTTGACTAGACTGGAATTGTTGCTCTGGCAGCAATTACAAATTAAATGGTTATAATTATTCTTACAACGTCAAAATGAAGGAACGTCCCTGGAAACAATTCTGCACCTTTGATATGCATGCAGTGCTCATTTAATCAGTGTTTGCCTCGGTCAGAAACACTGGAAAGAAACAACCAATGAGGAAATAAAGAGGATTTCTTGAGAGGAAGCCAAAACACAATGTTTTATGCTGACCTACACATATAAGGTAAGGAGGGTTTTTTTTCCCCCTCAATGAGTGAACAAAGTTCGGTTTCAGGAGGAGAATACCTTTCTGACAGTACATAAATTAGAATTAGGGACACACAGACACAGAAGCCCAACAGAGTGTAGTGGCTTATCACAGTACCCAAGAATCACAGAATATTCTGCATTGGAAGGGACCCACAGGAATGTCCAAACTACACCCAAATAAGACTTTTCAAATACAATAATTAAAATCATGACTGAGATCACAGAATCATAAAATGGCCTGGGTTGGATGCACATAAGTGTTCACCAAGAGGCCGAACAGAAAGTCTGGACAGTCACTTATTTAATCCTGAAGAATTATCCCCTTACCTAAGAAGAAATATTTATAATATTACAAGGTCCAGAGAGAGAATATGTTTGAGGAATTTGCACAATTCAAAGGGAGTTCACAACACTGCAATGCCAATTTGAATTTTTAAATGTTTTGACTCACGCTGTCATTAATTTTTATGAGCAGAAAACACTCTAACAAGCACAGTCAAAATATCGTGCAGACAAATGCAGGTAAGATTCAATTTAAAATAATACTTTTTTATTTACATGATGTACATATCCCTGTGGAACATGGCAAAACTTTTCCATAGAGCACAAAACAAGCCTGTGAATGCAAACCCAGTGAGTTACCTGGGTTATCCCTTTAAGACACCCCACAGCATGCAGGATTCTTAATTTGGATTTTTGTTTATGTACAGTAAGCGTTCACAGATTTTATTTATAAACTCTTCTTTGGAATTTTCAATTATTTTATTCCCAGCGCTTCTCCTTTTATGGCCATCTGTTTCTTCCCATATTTTGCCCCAAGGCACATCAGCTGTCTTCACAGCTGAATGAAATTCCCATCTCTGGCTCAAAGGGAAACTTTTTATGTTTTGTTTATTTGTTTAACTAGAAAGAAAGCACCCATCAAAAGGAGAAACCTTTACCTGTCAGTTGGGTCTTGGGATGCTGCACACATTCTCCCCACAAATATCTGTATGCTTGGGCTTTGAAATGCAAGGAAATAAGCACATTATTGAGTGTGGGAGACTTAACTATTGTTACTGATGTTAGGACTGCTCCTAAATGTTTTATAATAGAAAGAGGTAATTAGTGGAAATTTTCTTTTCAGTTCGTGATTCTTAAATGATCANTACTGATGTTAGGACTGCTCCTAAATGTTTTATAATAGAAAGAGGTAATTAGTGGAAATTTTCTTTTTGGTTTGTGATTCTTAAATGATCATTTCTTAACTGAGAAATTATTAACTGAGTTGTGAATGGCCACGTGCAGAAGGAAAAATAATGATCTCAACAGTGCAACTTTAAAAACTGTGCCTGGCTTGGCATAATGCAAGAAAATTCTGTTTAAATTAGAAAATGATCAATGGCCATAGCTGCCATCATTGACTCAGAAGAGAAAGTGAGACACAGGAAGGGAGAGATGTGGAGAATTTGGAAGGAGGAAGTTAACAAAGAGCTATATTTAGGCTTTTTATCTAAAATTTTCCAGAAAATGTATTACTGCCGAGTCTCGAGATGAATGAAAAGGAGCCAGAGCTGCTTGGAATAGGATCAGCATCCAGCCAGCAACAGCAAAACAGTTCCCATAAAATCATCCACCTCTGCCCAGCAAATCAAACAGCTCTGAGCTCACAGCCTTCATCCAGGCCTGAGCCCTCAATCCTGAGCCCTCGGTCCTGAGCCCTCAATCCTGAGACTTCAGCCCTGAGCCTCCATCCTGACCCCTCCATCCTGAGACTCCATCCTGAGACTTCAGCCCTGAGCCTCCATCCTGAGCCTCCATCCTGAACCTCCATCCTGAACCTCCATCCTGAGCCTCCATCCTGAACCTCCATCCTGAACCTCCATCCTGAGCCTCCATCCTGAACCTCCATCCTGACCCTCCATCCTGAGCCTCCATCCTGAACCTCCATCCTGAACCTCCATCCTGACCCCTCCATCCTGAGCCTCCATCCTGAACCTCCATCCTGAGCCTCCATCCTGAGCCTCCATCCTGAGCCCTCCATCCTCCCCAGGCACCTGCTGAACTCGGCACCAAACCCTGCCTGCTGCACATCCTTCCTGGAGGGGTGGCTGGGGAGGGACTGGCACTGGGAAATGGAGCAGGGAAGTGAGGAACACAAACTAAACACAACCCATCACCAGTCCTGACGGGGAAAAAGGGAAATGGGGCTGACTGAGGATGGAGCTGAGGAGGAGCTGTGCTGTGGGTCTGTCAGTCTTGGAGCAAATGATGGAGGCTCCAGCCACTGCAAATTTTTCAGCTTTTCCTTGACTTGTAAATATTCTATTCTATTCTATTCTATTCTATTCTATTCTATTCTATTCTATTCTATTCTATTCCATTCCACTCCACTCCACTCCACTCCACTCCACTCCACTCCACTCTCTATTTTTCTTTTCCAACTCCTCAGTACCCCCAATACAAGGCATGTCCTTCTCTGCCAGCCTTGCTGTGCTAATTCCTTAGCCTGTCACTGCTGTGTGACATGAACTGTTCCACATCACCACGTCAAGGTGGAGAGGCAGATTAAAAAAGATTGAAGCAACCATAATTGGGACAGTTGGGTCACTGAAGGAGTTTTCTTGGGAAGTGTAAGCTGTTTCATCCTGACAGCTTAATAACACATCTAATGAGAGACAACATCTCTAAAATCAGGCTCAGCCCAGACTTCCACAGGCCTTCAGAGGTGATTTGAGCACGGAGGACTCACTGCCACCTCCCCGCAGGTCCTGATTGCTGCCTGTCAAACAAACTATCACATGTGAGCCTCCTGTTTAGGAGATAAACATCAGACTGTGTCTTTTGGGGTCTAAGAGCTCAACTCTGCTCCCTTTGAAGCCAATCAGAATTTCGGCATTTAGCTAAACGATGAAGGATCGGATCCCAAAGTGTTTGTTCAGCAGTTCTGGAAGGATGCCAGCCTTCATAAAATCAATTGAAACACTTCTTAAAGCCACGGCCAATCCAAATATTTATTTGCAGGCTCCCAGACTCATCCCAGTATCTGGCACATCTTTTCCAGCTGAAATGCACAGCGATGCTGCTCAGCAGTGCTGCAACACGTTCCCCACATTTCAGGAGAAACCATTCCTGTTCCTGCAAGCATTCCAGCCAGGAGCTTGTAAAGACTCAGCAGCACTGAAATACTGCTCAGTTTCTCATCTTCACTAATGGAATAATGGCTTTGATAAATCTGGCCCAGCAAGATCTTAATCCTGCTGCTGGAAGAAGTTCATGAACTTACCCTTGAGAAAGAATCCTTTTCAAGATAAACTATGATATTTATTTTTCAAAAAATAATTCTGTTGCTTCAATGAAAACAAGAAGCCAAAAAAAAAAAAAAAAAAAAAAAAAGCTGAGGGTATTATTACCACTACTTTCTAAAAGTACTAAGCAATAATTAGAGTGGAAAATAAGACTTTTTTTCCATGGTGGCTTGTTACCACTGTGTCCTTTTATTTTCAGTACACAACATTCTAAAACCATTTGCTGCTGTCCAGGTTTGTTTAGAATCACAACAGGATTAGAAGGGGAGCTGGAAGGTGAGCTGAAGGCTTCCAGGGCAGAGAGAAAAGAGAGCAATCATTTGCCTGATCTGCACAATCTGATGCAGAGTGCACAGGTGAAAAGATCAAATGAAATAGAATGAAAAAATCAAATTAAAAGATCAAATCAAATCCTCAGCACCACCACTCCAGAGTTCTGAGATGCCTTGCATGAACATATTTTTAAAACACTGACCGCCAGCATTCTTTGTATTCTTGCTTTTTTCTTTCTGGATTATTTACATGGATGGATTCTCCAGAATTTCAATTTCTACAGACTTTTGGAAGCTCTAAGATTTCTATAAATATCAGTTTCCCCCATCTTGCTGTCTCTGTTACAGGCACAAAGACCAGCACATATTCTCCATTCTTCGTACTTAATCCATCTTAAAATCTCCTTTCCATTACGTCAAGGGGTTTAATTTGAGAACTAACCCAACCCAATTTTTCTTTTAAAATGCAAAATTTAAAACTAGTTGCCAGAGGGGTGAACTGATCTGAAAAAACAAAAAAACAAAAAAAAAACCAAACCCAAACAAGACTTATCATCTGTAAACTGAGGGTTAGTGTTAGTAAGAAACCAGGGAATAATATTCAAATGCTGCAAGGATGGTTCTGTTCATAAGGAATTGATAAATGAAAACAATTGTGTTTATCCCACCTAAAAATAATTCATGTTAACAGCCAGTAACATGGCAGGAACCACCAAATATTCTATACTGAGACCTCAACAATACAGCCGTGATAAAATTCCAATACAATTTTGAAATTTATCTTTGTGTCTGCTTCTAACAATGCTAACCATAGGACTGTTTGACTTGGTTTTTAAATTTGCATCCATATTACGAAAACCATAATCCGGTGTTTTTGTGGGGAGCAAAAGAACTCCGCGTTTTAATGACTGTATCCCAATTAAAGCACCTCATGCACATCAGATCTGCAAAGCCTTGGGAACAGTAATGGCTGGTTTTTCCTGGAATGGGGAGCTGTGCCTGCTGCCTGGGAAGGAACCCACAGCACCTCATTTTACCCTTCAGTCCCCACGAGAACCGAGAGCAGGAAACGGGGACTTCTTGCCAGGGGAACCATGCAGAGAACGGGAAAGTTAATTTAGCAGCCCGAGGCAGAGTTAAAAACGGCTGAAATCGGTGAGATTTGATTGTACAAATCCATTTCCAGGTTAAGCAAAGCCACAGCAAACATGGGGCATTTTAACAGTGGCTTTGAGATTCCAGATTCCAACAGTGCACGACACAAGAGTGCGACACAGGCTGAAAATCAGCTCAGGAAATGATCAGTCTGTCACTGTTTCCCTTGGTTCTAAAGAAGGTCCATAACTTGAATTAATATATGCCATGTCCTGGTTTTAGAAACAGGCTCTGAGTATCAAATACAAGTTTTCCAAGGAAATGGAAAGCCTTTTCCTACTGAGACCCAAAAAACTTATGGGTCAGGATAGGTTATCCATGGTTTTTTACTGGTTTGTGTGTGGCTTAAGCTAGGGTTTAAACAAGTCTTGCATTATTTACACACAATTGTATTTTTAAAAGCTTCATTCCCAGTTAATCTAGAAAAAGGAATCTAGTTCATAACATATTTCCAGCAGGAATAGCTAGAACAAATTTTCAATTATTCACGTAGTGAGACTGAAAGGGAAACTCAAAAAATATTGCTAAACCATCCATACATGGAAGTGGCTGTACAACACCACATAACATCACACGAAAATTCCAAATAAAACCGTACATTTACATGTTCTTAAAGTGATTAACGGCCACATTTTTGACCAGTGCATCAATTAGCACCGTTAATTCCCAAGTGCACAGCTTGGAATTTCCTCTAAAATGCCATCTATTAGAACATTCCACTTCCACATAATCAAGCCTGAAGTGTATATTCTAAATTGCTGAAGCTTTTTCTGTAGCTGTAAACATGAACTGATGAACCTTTTATCCATTTCTCAACACTGATAAACTCAATATTTATTTGTTTTCAAGTACACGAGTTCCCTTGCCCTTGATTTTTATGCAAAACACGCTACGGAGATCACCATGAAGCTCGGAAAATTCTGCAGCTCCCGAGTTCCCCAAAACTGCTGCCATTCAGTTGTGATCCTTCCCTCAGTTTATCTCAAAAATCCCACAGGCTGAGTCAGTTTTCACACAGATGAAAGAGGGCCTGAACCTTATTGAACTGTGTGAAACTCAACAGCAAAACTTCCTCTGGCTCCCTCATAAAATTTCCAACGTGTTCCAAACTGGTTTTGCGTGTTTGTTCCTAAGCGTGGTTTCAACACAGCTGGGACTTGTTCAGCTCAGCTTAGAGCTCTTTTGTCCATGGACAGAGAGCAGTAAAACATGGTCTGAGCCCCAAAATCACGTGGTGAGCTCTCCATGCAGAGGTCTGGGCACTGTCATGCCCAAACCACCCTCATCTGATGCACAATGTATTCCATCAATGAGGAAATGCAAGAATTATAAAAATTGTTGGGCTGTTCCTAGCAGCAGAAACCACCAGAACTGTGAGCATAAATTACTGCTCCAAAAAGGAAATAACACCCAGTCCAGTAGGACTTTTTCATTTTTCTTTTATTTTCTTTCTTTCTTTTTTTTTATTTTGGTTTTTTTTTTTTATTTTGAACAGTAATTGTTTTCCAAAACTGCTCATCCTGACAAAACAGAAACAGCAGATTTGCTACAGGGCAAGACAGGAGGTCTGGTAGAGCAGAGATAGCTCCAATAATTATAAAGCTGAGGTTTAGCAAAAAAGTAGAGATTTTTGGGGTTTTTTGCATGTGTCAACCCAGCCCCCAGTGTCAGAACAGGATATTCATGAATAGTTCTTGTGGACAATAATATTTGTCCTCTGAGTGCTCAACCATCCACAAAATCAGCTCATTTCCACCGTAGAAAAACCATTTATCCTCCAAGCCATCAACCCCAATTCTGTGAATTACAAAGTTTTCAGATGGTTTTTAGGGAAGTGCTATTAAAAGCCTCATTAAGCAATAGAATCAAGGTGAACTCAAAGCACAGCTGAACACTTAAGCTCAGTGTGAGCCTTCAGTGGAGTTCAAAGGTTGGAACTGATTAACGATTTCACAACGCAGGCTTGGCGAAATACAAGAATTGAATACAGTGACAGATCTATGTGTGACACTTGCTCTTCTTCAAAAATTATCATAGTTTTGTTTAGAATGATAGAAAAAATTAAGTTAGGAACAGCTGGAGGTGATTTACTGTATGGGAAACTCATTCCATTGAAACCTTCTGGGATAACATCACTGTTTTCACCCTTTTGCTTCCCCACCTTTGCCCGCTTAGAAAGACAGAAATGTTGAGTTCCAAGCGCAGTGCCCTCGTTGTGGGATTATTAAAAAAACATAAAAATTAGATACAAGTGTGGAAGTGTGGAATGAAATCACTTCTGAACCAATCCCCCTCCTCAGAATGCTCTGGAAAGTTCCCTCCTGAATGAAGCCCCCTCTGCTTGCATTGGCAATTTAACACCAAAACCAACACTGCCCACTACTGTGAACAGAAGGCTTTTGCTTTGTAAATCACAAATGTTTAGGACTAAAGATATTTTTCTTTTTTTTCCCAACAGCAGAATGATTTTTGAGCTCACACAAATGAAGCCTGTCCCATAAAGTGCCCCTTTTCTTTAAGTTTGACCTCAATCAGAAACCAAGTTTCAATACCTATTCAAGGATGTGACTTCCCTCTAAACAATATCCTAACAAACCCTATAGTAAATGAAACAATGGACAGGTGCAATCTTACATTTTAACTACGAGGACAAAATTCACCCTAAACAAACAGTTAAGAGGTTGTTCTCTTTAACTAAGATTAACAAGTCCAAACAAGCTAAAGACACCTCTCAATCTAGGATTATTTTTCTCCTGGCAGAAAAAAAGTCAATATTTTTATAATCAAATGACATTTGATTTTTTTTTTCTTTAAATATTAAAATATCCCACACACTCAATTATGAAAATCCCCCAAAAGACAACTTGGACACTATTGATAAAGAACAACTCCCTGATTGCTATATATTTTTCTATTTAAGACAACTAAAAGAAAGACAGCATGACAGCATAAATACTTCCAAAATCCATCACTGACTGAGCCTTTTCAATTAAGGCTTTCCCTCATAATTTTCAAAGCACCACATACAATAGAAGCTTGAGTTTCCATGTGCAAATATATTCTAACATTCTCGATTTTGGTCAGCATCTTACATAACCCAGAGCCAGAGAAGGGTCTGTATAAAATAAAAGCAACAAAGAATTCTGTCTTTATCCCGCATTCCCGAGGCCCACGGTGCCCCAGCTCCAGTTTGGATTCACAGGTAAATTCACTAAAAGCCAAATCAAAGCTGAGCAAGCCTTGAGCAGGTCCTGGCAGCCTGGAATTGCACCAGGACCACCCAACCATGCAGGGGATGAGGAGAGGGGAGGAGGAGGATGAGGAGGGAAGGATCAGCTCCACGCTTGCTGCTCAGGGAACACTGTGGAGAAATGGCTCGAGGAGCAAGGCGGCCATGGAATGCCAGAGTCTGTGTCTCTGCAGATTTTGCCCCTGCAGAGCACAGAAAGGGCATTGTGCGAGCAGAAGGCAGAATTTTGAAGATAACTGCAAGGACGATGTCCTTGGTGGTCTGGAAAGTACCGAGGCCTATAAAAGAAGGATTGTAATCAAGAGAATACAAAAAACCAGATTGTAGGGACCACGAGCGGGTGGGAACAGGTTGATGTGACTGTACAACTAACCAATAATAGAATGGCAAGTAGTCTTACTAACCAATGATTTTATGACATGTAACATTGCTAGGTGCTGCAAAAATGTACTTAAGGCTGTGAACCTGAAAAATAAAGGGATTGAAGCTTGCTATTGATCATATTGGTCATTGACTGCTTTTTTCCCCTCGTCGTTGCAGAAGAAAAGTTACGGTCCTTTCCTTAAATGGTGTTCCTTTAATGGGTTTCCTTGAATGGTGTGTTGTTAAATGAGTTTACCTTGAATGGGCTGCTCTTTAATGAGGTTTTCCTTAAATGGTTTTCCCGCAACATTGGTTATGGTGTGGATTTTACAATAAGTGACATTCTGCGACAGAACACCAGGCAGATGCATCTACCAAAAATTCCTCATCATTAAATCACGAGCCTTGCCCTGAGTTTGCTTCCCAGCTGGGCATCCTCGCTGGGTTGATTTTGTCAAATTGTTTTCCTGTGCCTCTCCCTGAGAACAACGACAAGCAGGGGCTACTGCTGGGTGAAGAAGAGCTCGGTGGAGCTCAGCCAAACCCCTCCTCAAATATTTGCTGAAGAACGGCAGCAGCACTCGGGAAATGCAGAGGGCAGGACAACCTGCTGCTGCCAGGCTGGTTTGGTGGATCTGACCTTTCTGCAGACTCACGGCGCTCTGTTTAAATCCTGATTTCAGCCCCTGCAGACGTGGAACTCCAGCAGTTTGGCTGAAGAAAGAATGAGAAAATTTCTCTTCAAAGAGCAGCAGAAACGGCCCTGGCAGCAGCACGTGGCTCAGGAGCTGAGTGCATACAAGAGGCACTGTCCAAATCTGCACTTAGTGTCATTTATATCCCACAAAAACACCAAAAGATCTGAAGGTGAATATTTTAATGCAATCCCACTTTGAGACATTTGACTGTTGAATGGAGAAAAACAGATTTCAGCCACTTCCAACAGAGATTTTGTATTTTCGTTTTTCAAATCCTTTCCTTGGCAACAAGGCACAACAAAGATAAATACCAAAGTGAATTTGTCACCTATGTCTTCACTGCTAAAGTGTCTTTTTTACTCTCCTAGGCAGAAAAATGTGACAGATGTCCCTAAAGAACAGCATTTATCGGTGAACTGGAGGAGAAGTGACAATATTGGGGTCCCAGGTGCTGAAGGTACCATTTTTTTGTATTTCTTCCTCCATGGAGAGGGGAATGTGAAAATGCTGTAAAAGCAATGACACTTGAGACATGATAGCTGAGCTAAAGTGTAAGAGAATGCAATTAGGAATTGAATTTTGTAATACCTGCACTCTTGTTTACTACGTTTGAATTTCTCTGATTTTCCCAAGAGAAGTTACAGAGGACAGCTGGGAAAAGTCTGCTACACGAGAAAGAGCTCTCCAGACTTCATTAATTTCTGTCAAAATTCCATGACGTTAATTAGGAACTAATTTATAACCCCAAGATATTGACTGGCATTGAGTAACTTCAAGGAGTTCAAGATCCCCGTGTGTGAAAATTCTGATAGAAATTGAGAAATACCCCAGAGGCTTCACTTCTCAAATTAATCCTTCAAAAAGACACAGTTGTACTGTAAGCATCACAGGAATACTTCAGATGTTATCTGCTGTAATTCCCTTCAACAGAACAAATCAAACAGTGCTGTGTTTTGTGAAGTCGTCTGTAAAGATGTAAATTGTTTGGAATTATCAGACAGAAACACAGCCCTTGGAATGGGACAGTGGCTGCAAAGGAACTGCACCTTCTGACATTAAAGAAATAACACTAAATGTATTTAAATTATAATTTCAGTATTTGATTGTTACTGCAGGTACCTCCATTAAATACAAATAACAGGATCTGCCTGCACTTTGGAAAGAGCTGCAGGAATAAATTACCTTTAGAGTTATAATCATAAAAAGACCTTGCCTTAAACCCTGAATTTATTATCAATACACCACAATGGGAAAGCTTGAATGAGCATTTTTGGGAGCCACAGCCCTCAGGAACTCTTCAATTCTGATTTTTGAAAGAAATCCCTTTCAGAAGAGGGCTCGTGGTAGAAGGTTTTGTGCAAAGACCTTCCAAAACCCCAAAACAATATTTGTATAGGAGGGACCTTAACATATTTGATTTACACCAAGATCCTGCATGTTCTATAAAAACATTGCTGTTGTTTGCTAAAATTATAGATTGACATGTAAATTTCAGAATGAAAAGGAACCAAAATACCATTTAACTCCCTGGGAATTTTTGTGGTGCTGCTGTCAGACTGTGACTGCCCATGTCCAATCGAGTGCAGCTGCATTTCTAACCAAGCACAGAAAACACAGCAATGCTGAAATAGATGGTAAAGAAGATTTTTGGAAAAATACATTTCTTTTTGCTGGACTGTAGAAATAAATGGTAAAAGAATGCATGCCCAGCTCAGAATATGCAGTTTCAATGCCATTAGTTTTCTGGTTTGGAACTAGAACTATCACACAGCAAATAAAAACCAACATTTGGTTTTGTTTTGCCAGCTTTTTTTAAAATATTTTAAACTAAGTTTTGCTGGCTTTCCAGCTTTTCCCTTCCAACCTGAAATTACGATGTTATCTGTAAGGATCAGGTCTCTAAATCAACTTGAGTTAATTAACCTTAGTTATTCTGTGAAAGCAGACCAGTAGGTACGTGACTAAAATACCTTTCAGTGTATCTTCTAGTTAGAATAATATAAATCCAGCTCTTCGGGGAATGGCCCACACAGGGATCAAACCCACAACTCTGGTGTTTTCAGCACCGTGCTCTGACCAGCTGAGCCAATTCCAAAACAAATCACCCCCAAATATCCCCGGGGTCACACAAACGCTCCGGGGACACTCCTGATTCCGTTCAGTTTGCGTTCAACGCAACAGGAAAATATTCATGAATTTTCAGACGTGGGCCAGAACCTTCAAGGGGTTCCAAACCCTAAGAAGTCAGTATATTGTGTATTTTAACTGCAGCTCTCAGAACTGTGGAGAGGAGAGGAGAGGAGAGGAGAGGAGAGGAGCTGGGCTGAGTCCCACGGGAGCTCAAATCCCCAAAGGCCAGGGCTGGAGAAGCCTCGCAGGGCCCAGGGTGAAGCACAGCCATGCCCAGAATTTCCTGCACCAGGAATAGCCCTGGAGAGTTTTTCTCTCTGTTT
>VZTX01016871.1:0-11133 GCA_013400915.1 Pardalotus punctatus
TCCCTATTCCAGCTTCCCCAACACCTCCTTTTAGGATGGAGGATGGGAAATGGTTTAATGAGTAGAAGAGGGCAAACTGAGATGGAACAGGTCAGTAGTTCAAAAATAAACCAGGACCTGCCATTTTATACTTTAGGATGTCTCCAAAACAAGACATCCTTGCTTAAACTACACAGTTGCAGTCTGTAGCTCCTCAGACCTATGTATAATACATGTACATATATATTGTACAGAGCACACAGAGCTACTCCCCTTCGCTGTTAGATGATCTTCACAGCTGGGGTTCTGCTTTTCTAAGGCAGCCACAGGAATGTCTTGTCTGAGTCCTTGCCTGTCTGCATAACACTGCCAGATCTTCCTGGGGTGATGGATTTTCTTTATAGAGAGCAACTGGAGGATTTCAAAAACAAGAAATAGATTTTCTGTTTGCCTCGAGTTTTTCTGTTGAACTCAAAATATTCTTTACTTTCTGAAGCAGGTTGGAGCAGCATAAGAAATCAGCAGGCAGTATGAGGGAAAATGCCCCATGTTGCACAGTTGACAGGTACGCACGAGCACGTGGCAGTCACGGCTTGTGCTACAGAGAGGTGTGTTCTGCAGGGAATGACAGGAGCTGCAGGTCTGGCAGGGAGCACAGCCAGTTACAGACACAGACCTGCAGAATCCAAGGTGATGTTTGGAGCAGCCACTGCCTCATAGAGGCAGGGTGTTATGTCAGCAGGAAGAAAATTCTCCTTTCTCACAGTTCCCATCATCTCCCTGTGGCTGCAGGGACCGGCAAGTCGTCCATCTCTCATGGAGTTATGAGGGAAATCTCTAAAACTTGTTCTGGGAAATATTTCAGTCTCACAATTAGGTCTTTCAAAGCCAAGAGCAATAAAAATTTCTAATTTTCAAAGCTCCTAATTTTTCTTTTAATAAGCCAAAGGGGAGGTTAATGTGCTGGTAACCTTCTTGGGCTTACTTGGAGGCTCCGTTTTGGAGATTTTCAGATGGATTACAGTGACGTGGTTTGTGGGCAGCTGAGGAAGATTAAAAGCACTTAGTCATCCTCCTGTGGATGAGTCTGCCCCAGCCTCCCTGTGCAGAAATCCGTTACACCCCTCGGGGTGTCTTCAGGCAAGAGAAACGTGTTGCTGTGTGCACAGTGCCCTGAATTCCTGCAGTGAGCCCCCTAACAAGATCTGCCTCACAGCTCGGCAGGGTAGTTGTCAAGGGATCGTGTTCTGCTGGCAGAGATAAAACTGATCATGTCACAATCCGGAGTGAAGACTGATACTTTCGATGTTTAGAAATAATATGTAGTGTTCAGGCTTGCATCCATTTCAAAAAACCTTTTTAAAAAATGTCAGCGCTTCATACCAGTGCCCTTTGCAGGTCTGTGCTCAGTGAACTGGAGAGAAACATCTTGAAAATGTTTGTATTTCTAAGAATCTGGATATCAGAGTAACTGTAGCGAGCGCTGGTGCACAGCTTCATTTCTGTTTGTCAATTCTGTGTTCGTATCCTTTCTGAGGGGTGTTTATTACATCCTTTTACAGTATTCTTCCAGAGAAGGCAAAATGCAAATGATGTGGATGATAGGCAGAAGGAATATTTCTGTAACTCACTCACCGGTAAGGAATTGGAATAACACAGATTTAACATGGCCCACATTGAAGTGGTATAAAATTGAGTAATGGAAAGATTTGAAATATGTTTTTTGAATGAGGAGCAGTTACTCTGTATAGACCTTTGTCAACAGAAAGACAACAGAAAATCACAGCTTTCCCCCAGTATTTGCTGATTGTGCAGAGTTTTGCCAATTTCTGATTACAATAGCACTCCACTCAGGGATTTCAATTTCTTCCTAAGGTGGGCACAAACGGTGAGTGGTTCAGTTTGGCTGTAGGATACATTTGTGACCAGTGTGGTGTGGTCTGGGCTTCATGGTCTCCCTTACAGCACCCCTGGGAACAATGTCTTAAATTCCCAGGTCTTGTGGGGAGCTGAGAGAGGTCCTGGTGGTGTGAAATGGCTGGAAGTGCTGTGATATTCTTGTTTCTAGAAGCTGACACAGTGTAGTGTCGTTAAGTAACGTAAATTCGTGATCCTTGTGTTTATTACATAGATCTTCCAGTATAACATCTCCCCATGTTGTGTTCACAAATCAAGGAGGTTGTTCAGAGAAGAATGTTTGGAAATAAGAAACCCTGTGACCAGCTGTGAAGTGAAGTTTCTTTTAGGTGTAGGAAATTAAATCTTCCCTGGTTTACCTGGGGAACAGAGGGTTTTTAATCTATTAGTGAAAGATAAAACAAGATCCAGTCACTTCAAATTGAAACTAGAAATATCCAGACTGAAAAAGAAAGGAAAACAAATGTTTACAAATTGTAAAGAATGAGGGTAATTATTTATTGGGTCATTTTAACAGTGTTTTTTTGGTAAAGTCTTCATTACATTTAAACCAGGATTTGATATTTTCTACAGAGAAAGTTTTCCTCAAAGAAAGTCTCAATTTCAGTACCTCTTCACTGAAGTCTGGTAGGTTAGTTTGTTCAGGAAACCAGATTAAGATCCCGTAAGTGCTGTTATGGTTATTGGATTTTTGAATGCACGCCATATGCCAAAGAGAAGCAAATGGTTGGTCACTGGATTTCTGTCAGCTGTTCTCAGATTTCAGTATATGATCTTTTGTGACACGTTCATTGGATTTGGCTGGAGTATGGTTTGCTCTTCAAACTGCCTCATCCTCTCTGATGAATTATACATTAACATTGCTCTTTAAATTTGCAACTGCTTTATACTAAAACAATTTTAAAGGAAACAACATTTACTATTATTACAGCTGTAAATAAATTGCAGACAGCCTCATACCCTGACCTCTGTGGTTCTACCAGCACGTGTTTGGATGTCATTGTTAATGAATTAACCTTCCTGTTTCCATTCTGTGTTCTCCATTGAATGCCAGATGGAAAAATCTCATCCTCACTGTAGAGTCCAGTTGCAAACAATGTCTCCGTTGCATCCCCTGTCACTTATAACCAGAGCTGATATTGCAACTAGCTTTTGTTATTATGACTTTTCTTCTGTATGTGGTGATTTAACCCAGAGACTCCCCCGTGTGCTGGGCTGATCCCCCAGCATGGGCAGCGGGGCAGGGGGGATTCTGCCCCTCTGCCCCACTCAGGTGAGACCCCACCTGCAGAGCTGCCTCCAGCCCTGGGGCTCCAGCACAGGAAGGACCTGGAGCTGCTGGAGAGAGTCCAGAGGAGGCCACGGAGCTGCTCTGAGGGCTGGAGCCCCTTTGCTCTGGAGCCAGGCTGGGAGAGCTGGGGGTGTTCACCTGGAGAAGAGGAGGATCCAGGGAGAGCTCAGAGCCCCTTCCAGTGCCTAAAGGGGCTCCAGGAGAGCTGGAGAGGGACCTGGGACAAGGATCTGGAGTGACAGGACAAAGGGGGAAATGGCTTTCCATTGCCAGAGGGCAGGGTTAGATGGGATATTGGGAAGGAATTGTTCTCTGTGAGGGTGGGCAAGCCCTGGCACAGGTTGCCAGAGAAGCTGTGGCTGCCCCTGGATCCCTGGAAGTGTCCAAGGCCAGGCTGGATGGGCCTTGGAGCAGCCTGGGATAGTGGAAGGTGTCCCTGCCCATGGCAGAAGTTGGAACAACATGAACTTTAAGGTCCCTTCCCATCCAAACCATCCTGTGATTCTGTGATTTATCCCGAGCTGTGGGTTTTCTGCATCATGATCTTCAACTTTCCATCCTCTGCCCCAGTCCATGGCAGACCCTTTCTGCATTAACAGCTCCATGTGAGGCAGTGGTGCTTACAGAGGTGATCCTCTGCTTTGCACCGTTGTTAAGCTGCACTAGATCCATTTATGTCGACCATGTAGTAATGGCAATCCCAATAAATACACTGCAGATGAAATCTTTCTGGCTTTCTAACATTAGTGTGGTGTTGAAGAGTTCATGAGATGTTTTTAGAAATCTCTACCAGTGGAAATGTCTAAGAACAGGCTGGATTTTGTTCTCTCAGGAACAAAATAGGTATTGTTGTCCCTGTCTGGGGTAAAGGAATGGAAATGGCCTTTGAAGAGGTCCATTCTGTGTGTCTGTATTAGAGCTTTTATTCCCTGTTTTCTAGTCTACCATCAGAGGGGAAAAGTAAAAGCTAAATTTCCATCTTAAGTTTCCATCATAACAAGAGCACAGCTGAGCTCCCAGCCCTGAAATGTGTTAAAGAACAGGAGGAAGTCTTAGAATCACAAAAGCAGGTGGGTAGGAAGGACTTCCAGAGGTTTTGAATCCAGCCACGTGCTCAGAGCAGGCCTGGTTGGGGCAGGCTGCTCAGGGCATTTTCCATTCCATTCCATTCCATTCCATTCCATTCCATTCCATTCCATTCCATTCCATTCCATTCCATTCCATTCCTAGGGTTAGAGATTCAGCAGCTTCTCCTGGCTTCCGTCTAGTGTGTGTCCACTAACATGATCAAAGACATTTTCCTTTCACACTAGGAAAGGATTTCCTGTGCTGACTTGAGTCTGTTGGCTCCTCTCTTCCCACCGGGCACCTCTCTGAAGAGCAGCTCTGACTTCCCTGCACACCTGGGGGAAGGTGCCTCCTTTGCCTTTTCTTCTCTTGTGCATCCTGTGCTCCAGCCCTTGATCACAACCCTGATGTTGGTGTTGCTCCACTGGACTTGTTTACGTAGGTCAGTGCCTTGCTGTGCTGGGGATCCCAGAGCTGGGCAGAGTGCTTCAGCTGGGGACTCAAAAATAGTGAGTAGAGGAGCACAAGTCCCCTTCCCTGAGCCTGCTGGCACAGCTGAGGGGTTGCTGGCCGTGCTGCCATGGGGGGCTGCTGAACCCTCTGCAGCTCCTTGTCCACTACATTTGTATTCTACAGAGCTCTTTTCTGGTCATCCAGTCCCTGTATCATTGCAAGAAATGACTCTGTGCCAGGGCCAGGACTTGGCAGAACTTCCTGCGGCACCCATTGGCCCATTTTGCCAGCCTGGATAAGTCCTTTGGAATATCAGCCTTCAGCATTTCAACCGCTCCAGACAATTTGCTATCAAGCATAGACTTGCTGAGAGTGCAGTGCCCTCCTGTAACCCATGAAACATTTTGAAGGGGATGATAAGATTAGTCAGGAAAAATTTGCTCTTGGTAAATCCTTGCTGACTGGTACCAGTTATCTCCTTCATGTGGTGGAAATGGCTTCCAGGAGGATTTTCTCCATAACTTTCTTGGGACAGTGGTGCAGTTGCCTGGCTCATGGTTAGCTGTGTTCCCAAAGTTAATACCATGCCAGATTTTTTTAATTAATGGGTACTTTTTGGGTTATAAACAGCACTTTGTTTACTCTTGGTTACATGCAGCAATAAACTGGATGAGTCTATTGTCACAATCTGAGAGGAATGACAGCCTATGGAAAGGCTCAGTAAAATCCTGCAGCATTTGCCTGTTTGTCTTCATTTGTAGAGCTGCATGTCTTGAAGTTCGCTCTAACATGTCTGTTCCAATTCTGTCTGAGAGCAGAGATTGTCTGCACCCAGCATGGGAAAACATTTTAAATCCTTAAACCTCCTTGAACTTAAAGACTTTCCAAAGCTCTGTCTGTCCATCTGTTGGAGTTTGAGGCAGTTGCCTGGTATAACAGTGGAAACATCTTGGGTTTCAACAGCCCCCAGTAGTGACAGGTCATTTGGACTTATTGTAGCTTATGGTTTTCTTCCAGTTTAAGAAAAAAATAGATGCTCTTTTTATCTTTTAGTTTATGTTAGTTCACCAGGTTGGTTTGTTGATAGCTTTAGGTCTTTTAATTTCATTTTGGCTTTGAGCTTTGAATGGTATTGAAGGATAGAGAGGTTCATTGACGTTTCTGAGTTATGAAAGAAATCTGAGCACTTCATGAATGGCTTTTGAGTTCAGTGCAAGAATTACCATCTACAATACCTGCTCATTCATAGCTGAGTGTGAGGAAAATTAACATTTACACAGTTATACATCTATTCTGTAAACATAAGAAGGCTTCTGAGGAGCTGAGAGTGAGAAAGGAGAATCTTGAAAAACTGCAGAAGATTTGATTTTAGCAATGTAGCAATGTCCTAGTATTGCCCAAAACGCTGAAATTTCTATTAAAAAAGCACTGAAACATTAAAATGCCTTGAAGAGAGGAGTCAGAGAGAGAAGATAAGCGCTGCAACAGCAGAAGTAGTCACAGCCTGCAATAACTATAGCTAATGCATTCCTCGCAGCCAAGAAAGTGAATCTCACTACAAGGAATTGCATTTTTGTCCCTGACCCAGTTCTGCTGGGGGTACAGAGGAGCTGGGCTGGGCCGGGCCAGCTCTGTGTGTGCTGCTGACCTGCCAGCTGAGAAAGGACTTTACTTCATCCTCTTCCAGTGTGTCAGTCAGCTTTGACGTAAAACACAGGTTGTCACTTTGGGTGATCCATCTGCCCTGTTTTTTCATCAAGGCAAAATGTGGGAAGGCTGTCTCAGACTTGGGAATAGCTGATGGACATTCCCTCTTCACCATCTTAGCTTCTGATCTGCGTTTTGCCTGTTTGCAGTGAGCAAACCTCTCAGCTTCTCATCCTCATCCCTGGCAGTGTCCAAGGCCAGGCTGGATGGGGCTTGGAGCAACCTGGGATAGTGGAAAGTGTCCCTGCCATGGCAGGGATGGAACAACAGGAGCTTTAAGGTCCCTCCAAACCTGAACCAGTCTCAGGTTCTGTGATTTATGAAGAGCCATTGGGAGGAATAGGGCAGACAAAAAGCAATTAGTGTGGAAGATTTCATTGCTGTGTGCTTCTGTCATTGCACAAACCGTGAGAAAACTACACAACTAATTTGTTAAATGGTTCGTTCACAGTGCTGTGCTCCAAACAAGACCACGGAGCTTTCTCTGGACTGACCCTGAATGTTCTGGATGAACAGGGACGATCCTCTGGAGCTTCAGCTGCCAGGGACTCCTGCTCTATGTCCAGCCTCTCATGCCTCCCATCTGTACTTTTACACATTTCTGTTTTAAACCTTGTAACCAGGTGTCCTACCCAGCAGTGGCTGAGAGTATCTGCTCCAGAGGAAGCTCGCTCTGTGCCCTTGGGAGAACAGGGTTTAAAAAAATCTTGGGATGTATTTGGTTTAGATTTCATCGTAACAACAGTTAAACAAGGACCTACAGCAGACTCAGAGTTAAATAAGGAAACACCTGGAAGTGAAAAAGACTTCAAAAATGGAAATTAAACTTATTCTAGAAGAGAGAGAGAAATCCCACCTTCATATATGCCTTGTCTTCTCCACTCCTTTTTTTCCCCCTTGCAATTTATCATGAACTGTTTAAATTAAGTTGCAATCCAAGAACCATTTAAGCCTTGGCTCTGCATGTGCAAGGTCTAAATGGCATAGAGCAGACTAGTATTGACCCAAGTGGAAATTATTAATTTTACTTTTTTAACTATATAATTTTACTTTACATTGCTTCAACTTAATTTATTAAGGACTTCGAGCAAAGCTGAATGTGTTCCTGGTGAGGTCAACATTTAAATCAATGAGTTTATGTAGAGGTTTGCACAAGTATTACTGAGTTTATTTTAAAGTATAGGTGCTCCGGGCCAGAACTGATGCTCAGGGCTGTAATCTCACCTGTTTGAATAATTGCTGGGTGCTGTGGCACAGGAAGAGGCAACTCTAATGCACAGCTTTGGGAGTCAAATCAGAACCCTGATGAGCAGCACAGGACAAGCTCTGTTTGTGCTGTCTAGACAGACTGTTGTGTGAGTGAGCACAAGAAATGAGAGGAAAAAAAGGCTTGGGAAATACTTTTATTTTTAAAATGATGGTGTGAGTCATGCCAGTAGTGTGGAAGGGTGTACTGAAAGGGAAGTAAAGGTGACTGATGAGATCTGCTTTTGAAAGCGAAGATTCCAGCTTGTAAAGATCCTGAGATGCAAATCTAATTAACCTTAAACAAGGAAACCACTCCACCAGATGAAACAGGGCGATGTAGCTCAGAGAGGGGTGCCAGCCCCCATCATTGGAGGTGTCAGGATTGAATCTGGAATTTCTCTTGTCAGGCACTGTTAGTAAAGTAAGGAGATCACATTGATGGAGAGGTAAGTACAGGATCTAGAGCTGACAAATATGTTCAGATTGGCAGTGCCTCTTAGTCTGTGATTTTTAGCGTTCCTGTATGCACTGGGAATGAGAAAGACATATCCCTTTGGATTCACACAGGACCATCTGGAGCTGTGCCAGCAGATGAAATTAGAATCATAGAATTACAGAACTGATAGGGTTGGAAAAGACCTTCAAGAGCCTCAAGTCCAACCGTCCATCCAGCACCGCCACGTTCACCACTAACCCATGGCCCCAAGTCCCACACACCTTTTGAGCACTTCCAGGGATGGTGACTGTCACTGCCCTGAGCAGCTTGTGCCAATGCTTACTACCCTCTTGATGAGAAAATGTTTCCTAATATCCAACCTAAGCCTCCTCTGCTGCAGTTTGAGGCCATTTCCTCTCATCCTTTCTGACCATCCTGGCTAGCAAAGTAAATGGTGTTTTGTAGCTGTTTCTGATAAACTCTACCTGGGCTGAGTGTATTTGGCAGCTGGATTTGCCAGCGTGGGAGGTCTCTTTAAAGATACAGCAGGTTCTGGGTGTCTGGGATTGGTGGATGAGGAGTGTGGGGACCAGCATGTCTCTTCAGCTGTTGGTGCTCCTGATGTTTATTAAGTTTCTTTTCCCCCTGCATATTTTCTTGAGGACCCAGCTCTCCTTGCTTGCACTGGAACAAAGTTCCTGTGGCCAAATCCTTGTCCTGGGAGGGCCGAGCGCTGTTCCCCATGCGGGTGGCACCAGAATGTCACCACTTGCAGTGTTGTCATCTCCATGTGGGGGGTTGTTCTGCCCTGAATTCTGCTGTTCTGATTCAGTAAAACAAACACCCTGAAACTCTCAGCTGCGCAATGTTTTGATGAACTGGACATGGCCTTCTTTGTTCCAGGCTGTCATTCCATGTTTTGCATTTCTCTCTTTAAAAATGTGGTCTGTGTATTTAGAAAGCAAAGTTGTTTGATTGCTTAAGTTATTAATAAGTGCAGAGCTCTGGTTCCATGGCCAGTACTGACAATTACAAATGAAAAATCATTGTTACAGTGTTCCGTAGAGATTGTTGGAGTTGAGTGTGATGTGACTGGCAAGTACATTTTACTTGGTTAAATATTCAGGTGGTTCATGTTCACTTTCTGGCACCAGTTGTTTCAAAGCTGTAATGCTTTCTGATTGAAAAGAAAGTGGTTGTTAAATTCAATGGCAACTTTTAAAAACTAAATACTAGAGAATTTTGAGAATTATTTTAATTAAAAGCAAAGCTAAAGTATTATTTACTTAAAAAAAAACAACCCATGGAAAATGACCTGAATAAGTCTAAAGCAGGTGAGCTGCATTTGAGCTCTGCTAGAATAGTTTTCTTTTGTTTGGTTTTGGTTGCAGTTAGTTGTGAGAAAGATGTTTTAGTACAGCTAACACCAGCCTGCCTAGCTGTGTGGGAATGGGTCTTGGCAAGCAAACTTCATACTTTGGGATGAGGTTGGAGCTCCAGTTGATGAAGGTGACAGATGTATTTTTAACCCATGATAATATAGTTGATTATTTCAATCAGTACATCTTATTTAGTTAATGAGATTACTGCTAAGAATGAGCAGAGTCTATAGAAAATAGATTATATTTAACAGTAATCTCATCCTCTTTCAGAGAGGTATGGAGCAGAGTCCAGGCAGAAATGTTTTAACAGATCAGTGTTATTCTGCAACCCAACACAGTATTTATTAGAACCAAATGAAGTTTCCTTAATAAAGTATCCATGAAACATGCTGGATACAGAAGGCATCTTGTATAGCCAGAGGAATCCAGAGGGTTTGTTAAGCTGGCACAGGCAAATGTGCCTTTTAAGGTGAGCAAATCTGTGGTTTGTACATCTGAGAAAAACACCCAGGTCCTAGTTACTGACTGGAGGGTTGTCTCCTTAAAAGCCGTAGTCTGAGGAAAAGAACAAGTCATGGAAAGTGTGGTGAGTAACAGGCTAAAGGAGGCTGTGTGTGATGCTGTGGTGAGAGGGGTGAGTTGGTGGGAATGGGAACTGCCAGTCAGCGTGGTTTCCTGGAAAATCTGCCTCTCCAGATAAACATAATCTTGTTTCATGTTTGAGTTTACTTGAGTGGTGTCTATAAATATGTTCAAGAAGCAAAGATTTCTTATACTAGAGGGCTTTTTATTTTGTAGGCAAAGATTTAATGAGATTTACTGCCTGGAAGACAAAACAAGCCTGATCAAACCAGGGGAAAAGAAGTTTCTCTCGCCACTTGCAGCCTTTCTGGGGGCTCTCAGTGAGATGTGCTGGTGTGTTCACACATGTTTGTGTAGCCTCAGAAGAAATGAGTAAAAATGCTGTGGTGTGTCCTCTGCAGGAGGGTCACGGTGCCTTTGGTTTGCGGTGACTCTTCCCTCTTCAAAAATCACCCGATGCTGCAGCTCCGAGGTGGGGTGTGTTGCAGGGATGGTGTGATCCCTCAGCCCTATAAATAGCTGCGGTGTGGGGGGCTCTGCTCTCTGTGGAGCTGGCAGGATGAGACAGGAGCTGTGGCTCCGAGGTGCCAGCTCTGCTACAGCTCCAGCCTCGGGCTCCTCTTTGGCACTGGGCATTCCTGGGGCCTTGGCCAGATGGTTCAGCCCTTCAAGCTGTGGGGGAGGCGGGCGCTCACAGGCTGGGGGCTCAGTCCTGCTGAGGTAGATGATCATTCACCTTTCAAGTTCCTGACAGCATTTGGAATAAGCTGAGTTTGCACAGTGATCACGTTTGCAGAGTCTGCTTATTTCTAGAAGTGTGCATGTGGTTTTATATGAAAAATTACATTGAGTTTAATTTTGTAAATGATACATTTTGTAACTCCCATGACTTGTGTTGGTACCATTCTGATTAGAAGGTGCAGGGAATGGTGTTCTTAAACCTCAGAAACATGCTTGGAAACAATCTGGAGATACAGTAAATGTTAATCTCAGGATGCAAGTTTGTGTGTGTGTGTGTGTGTCTGTGTGTCTGTGTGTGTCTGTGTGTGTCTGTGTGTGTCTGTGTGTGT
>VZTX01016871.1:11387-35544 GCA_013400915.1 Pardalotus punctatus
GTGCCTGTGTGTGTGTGTGTGTGTGTGTCTGTGTGTCTGTGTGTGTGTCTGTGTGTCTGTGTGTGTGTGTCTGTGTGTGTGTGTCTGTCTGTGTGTGTGTGTCTGTGTGTCTGTCTGTATGTCTGTGTGTCTGTGTGTGTGTCTGTATGTCTCTGTGTCTGTATGTCTGTGTGTCTGTCTGTATGTCTGTGTGTCTGTCTGTATTTCTGTGTGTATGTCTGTGTGTCTGTCTGTGTGTCTGTCTGTGTGTCTGTGTGTCTGTCTGTGTGTGAGCTCAGGCTGCATCGGTTGTTCAGAGCAGGGTCTCCTAACACCAAGGTCACGGGTTTGTTCCCCATACAGGCCAGTCCCTTAACACTTGGGCTCAATGATCCCCATGGGCTCCTTCCAACTCAAATATTCTGTGGTTCTGTCATTTACCTTCTCACTGTTGCTCTGTTAATAGCAGATACTTTTTCCTAGCAGAGTAGTAGGCTTTTATTTATTACCTCACCTTTTTTGTTCTTTTCTTTTTGTCTATTCCCTACTTTCTTTCCCCAGTTACCCAGTGGGAGACTCTTCCACGCAGCAGCGGTTATCTCGGATGCTATGTACATCTTTGGTGGCACAGTGGACAACAACATCAGAAGTGGAGAGATGTACAGGTTCCAGGTAATTTGCTGATAAACATACTCACTTCCACACCAGTTTCATGTGAATCCTTCTGGATCTGGCTTTGGCTGTGGAGTGTGTGGTTTGGCTCACTGTGAGCTCCATGGCTTTTATTCCATGGCCTTCCTACAGGCAGCCTCTGTACTTCAGATTCAGCTTTCAAAGGTCAATGTGTGTCTTTAAAATCTTTTGAGAAATGTTATTTGGACAGACATTTTGGTAAGGTCAAGCCCTCCAGTGCCTTCTGAAGTCCTACAGGGATCATCACAACTTTGACCAATCACTGGAAAGTGTAGTAGATGGGATTTGCCATGTTATTTCATTAAAATTGGCTGTTGCTCTCCATGTGCTGTCCTGTTCAGGGCTCTGGGGCAGAGGGTTTTGTATTGAGGTTTTATCTCCATGCAGCTCTCCCACTCCCAACCCACAGAACTATGGGAATTGAAAATATTAAATTCAGGATACTCACACCAGATTAAATCCCACCTACACTCAAGTTTATTTTTATTGCATGGCACCCTCAGACAAGTCCTGAGAGCAGGTGAGACTCCCAGCCTCCAAGTCCTCATACCCAGAAGTTGTGATGAGACACAGTTCTTCCATGTTACTCTGTGTTATCCATCTTTACCTTCAACATGGAGAAAGCCCTTGCATGTGTTTGGTTTGCTTGTTACATTCTGCTTCATTCCTACACTGAAGCTGAGGTAATAAGAAAATCCAGTGATAGTAGCTGTAACCTCAGCACTTTTGGTTATAGAATCACAGAATCAGGAATCTCCTGAGCTGGAAGGGACCCACAGGGATCATCCAGTCCAACCCCTGGCCCTGCACAGACACCCCAACAATCCCACCCTGGGCCTCAGAGCATTGTCCAAATGCTCCTGGAGCTCTGGCAGCCTCGGGGCCGTGCCCATTCCCTGGGGAGCCTGGGCAGTGCCCAGCACCCTCTGGGGGAAGAACCTTTCCCTGAGATCCAGCCTGAGCCTGCCCTGACCCAGCTCCAGCCCTTCCCTGGCTCCTGTCCCTGTCACAGGGAGCAGGGATTGAAGCTGTCCCTCCGCTGTCCCTTGGGAGGAAGCTGCAGACCCTGAGGAGATCTGACCTCAGGCTCCTGTGCTCCAGAGTGATATGAGATTTGAAGTTCATATAGCCACTGAAATGAATTCTGTCTTCTGTGGGTTTTATTTTTTTAGTTTTCTTGTTACCCTAAATGCACTCTCCATGAAGACTATGGAAGGCTGTGGGAAAACAGGCAGTTCAGTGACTTGGAGTTTGTTTTGGGAGAGGTGAGTAGAATTTATTGGAGAGGTGCCAGTGGGGGTGTTACTGTGTGTGTGGTGTGTTTGCTGGGAAAAAGCAAATTGTGCAATGGTTGTGCCAGAAACCCTGGGAATGGATAACTGGTGAACTGTATGCTTGGCTTAGTAAATTTCACTAATCCAGATAAATTTTTAAAGCTGCAAAGGAGAAGAAACTTTTAAACTGAGAAGATCTGTGGGTCACTGACATAACCTGAATTTATTGAAGCACATTATGTAGAGCTGCAATATGAAAATATACCAATGACCTCTGTGCTCCCAGGTCCCAGTTGCCTCCTGGGAAGGCAGGTCAGTGGTTTGCAAAGCCATTATCATTTCAAGGGCCAATTTTAATTACTGAAACAAAAGAGAATGAGAAAAAGCATCACAGAGGAATGATTCTCTGGTAATGAAAACAGTTAAAAAATTTATCAGAGAACAGTTTTTCTGAAGATAAATGTGAGAAATTTCAATTTACCTGCATTCTTTTTGCAAAAAGAAAAAGTTAGAAAAAGCTTTGCAAAGCTCAGGGAACAGATCCTCAACAACAGTTGAAATAAATTATGACAAACAATAGCAAAAACCATACTGTTATTTTGAAAGGGGTATATTAAACCGAAAATCAGATGCAAGAATAAAAAGCAATATATGTGACACAGCAGCTTTCACTCAGTGAATGTGACACAGTCTCTTTCCCAAATGGTGTTTGCCATTAGCCTTTGGGGAAGAGGTGTTGAATTTCATCTGTATGTGCAGAGCAGATGCAAGACTGCCTTTGACTCTGACTTGAAATGTGTTGTAACCTGGTGTTCAGCCCCAGTTTCTGTGACTGATGCCATTTGCCACCACCATGTGATCTGGGGGTAAAAATTGAATGCGTTTTCTACTTTTGCCGTTGGCAGAAGGAGGAACGAGTCCGAGGGCACACTGCAATCGTCACTGCTCGCTGCAAGTGGCTGAAAAAGAAAATCATGCAGGCCAGGGAGAGGGTGAAACAGGTGAGTAGTTTGGAAAGGTAACCTTGTGGCAAGGTAAGGCTTATTCTGCCCAGGTTTGGGAATAAGGTTGTCAGAAGAAGAGTAATATCTGCTGAGACAGTTGGAGGATGGGAGCAGCATCTGATGCTAAGGTGCTCTTGAGCAAGTAAAATAAAGAGGATCATTAGTATTAACATAGGTTACTGGGCATGTATCAGGAGTGTAACGTGGAGGAGCCAGAGTTAATCCAGTTATCTGGATTTGACTCTGTGGTTCTTGGAAGCTCTCGTAGCTGTCTGAGGTCTAATCTTGTGGAATGCCCCAGAGAGGCGTGTGTACCCTCCCTGTGGGGAGGTAAGAGCTGTGTCATGGGGATGGCCCACAAGATCAGAGCGATGAGAGGGAAGGAAGGCAGTGCTAAGGGCTTCAGCTGCCTCTGTTCCCTTAGCCTTTGTATTCTTTTACTTTTTCCAGAGCTAAAAGTCTGGTGCCTCTGATCATTGTCTGTTAATTTAACTACTTCCAGCTTTTCTGCAGCAAACATTTAATGGCTTTTGGGGGGATGGTAGCACACAACCTGCAGTAAGATGTGGATGCCTCACTGCCCCTCAGTTAACTGTTTTGCTGCTGGAAAGGGTGTGGGGAAAGACTGTCAAAGTGGTACTTGAAGTAACAGAGTGCTTTAAAACACTTGTGTGCAGCACTTTGAGCTCTGCCTTTGCAAGACAGGGTCTATGGAATCTGCTCCCATGTGTGCCTCCTCCACAGAGTGAGGCTGTCCCTGCTGTGGGCAGAAATGTCAGCTCAGTGCAGTTCATTCCTCCTTTGCTCTGAGGTCCTGCTGCTGACCCGTATCCAGGAGCTTACTTGTGTTCTGATCCATGTGTGTCCCAGGATATGGAGCAGTGAGTCTTAAGATACATGAATTCCTTGTTACCATAAAGATAATCCTGAAGCTAAAGAGATCTTGGGTTGTGAAGAATGTGGAGTAAGGAGAAGGATCCTCTGGGTCGGTGGTAACTTGTGTGAACTGGCACAGCCTTGTGCCATGTTTGGGTGGTGTTTCTGTTTCATTAGAAATCAAAGCAAGACATTGAAGAGGAGGCACACACGACGTGCCAGAAGGATGGGACTGGTGGGAATGTCAAACTGTGCCGCCTGCAGCCGCTGCTGGAAGTGCCCATCAGAGAGGCTGAGGCCCAGCCCTTTGAGGTGCTCATGCAGTTCCTGTACACGGATAAAATAAAGTACCCCCGCAAAGGTAGGGCAGCAGGTGAAGTAACACTGGCACTAGGGAGGGGAGGGGGGGCAAAAGTGTTTTGAAACAGCAGGATCAAGCATTTGCAGGTGATCAGTCCTATTCTGAGCACTTAATTACTCACCTGAGATTTAAAAAAAGGTGGATTTTTATCAGAGCATACTAACCATGCTTTTTCCCCCCCCCAATTCTTTTCAAATATCAAGGAAGAACAAGTTCTTCATCATTCCAAAAGGTGTAAAAAACCCTAAACAAACAAAAATATTGCGGCATTTTGAACATCACAGCATCCTGCCTGGGAGGACCATGTGTCTTATCCTGGCTTGGCTTATTTCCTTTTACTGATACTGTTTTGATCTGTTTTAAACTGAGCCCACGCAGAAAGGTGTGCAAGCCAGTATTTATCACCTCTTAAAAATCCAGTCTGAAGGAATACCTCAAGAAAGGAAAAATCCGTTTGATGCATTCATTGAAGTTCTCCGAGTTAAAAATGGTTGTGGGCATGGAAGTAATAGCCAGAGATCTCACAGCTCCCACACAGGGACCCCAGCTCCTGGCTGTGGGAGTGGTGAGGACTGTGGGGCTGTGGGAGTGTGGCTGAATCAGCCTGGGTACAGTGAGGAACTCCTGCAGCCACGGGGCTCAGTGAGGTACAGCTGTCCTAGCGCTGAGCTTTGCTTCAGCTTCACTCCAAGATCTTTCCTCTCTGCAAAGGTAGTTCTCAGAAGAAAAGTGGGGTACATTTGTGCCAAGGCTTTCCCTGTGAGGAGGCCTGTCTGAGAATGATCCCACTGAATGGGGATGAGGAGCTGCTCCCTGGATTCTGCTGATGTTGCCAGGTCCTGCTCCCAGCTCTTTGCCAATCCTCAACACCCTCACCCTGGGACAGGCTCAGGCCGAGGGAAGGCTTGGACCCCTGGACAAGTTCTTCCCATTGTTCCAGGCTTCCCAGACAGCGTGCCCCTCTTCCCCCAGCCCGTGAGAGGTTCTCCCTGGTGCTCCCCTTTCTGCTGGGATCCTCCATGGGCCCCACCCCGCCCATTTGTATTCCTAGTTGCTCCTCTCAGTTCAGAGAGCAGCACCCTGGGGAGCCATCCAGAGGCTAAGCTAATGGAATTGGGCATGCTCATCAAATGGGATTTTCCAATTAGACACAGGGAAGGCACGTGACATGTGAGAGGGCTTTTCTCTATTAAAAAGTAGTTAGAGCAGATGGGCAGAGATCTCCTGTGAGAAAAGCAAAGGCCATGGGGGATTGTTCCTCGAGTTGGTGTCCCAGTAGCCCCATTGCAGTGGCCTACAAGGGTCCCCTCTGCCCCTCTCTCCCTTCAGCCCTCCTAGACCAGCTGTGGGTCTGTGCAGGCTGAAGCACAGAGTGAGGGTCTGCCAGAATCAGGGAGCTGCTTGCTAATCCTGTGTAAAACCCAAGGACTCTGGCAGGGCTCTTGGCAGCTGGGCGCTGTGAGACATTGGGCTGCAAGCTCCAGAACTTGTCAGGGATTTTAGAGGCTTTGTTTGCTTTTGAGGGTTTCAAAATATTGTGATCCAGATTTTCACAAAATCTTTGTCTAAGATATCCTTTGGCGTGGCTGTTGCATGCTTCAAATTTGAACCTTCTTTTCTAGTATTTATTGAGATTTCATCTAACCAGGAATGGAACATTTTTCTTCATAAAAATACTCCAGTCATTGCCTGTTCTACCATCTGATTGCTCTGGTTGATACTAAAAGAAATACTTTCAGAAGGGTTCCTCTCTTTGTTCTGTGAGCTCTCCAGCAGTTTTCCCTCTTGCAATTTCAGGTCATGTGCAGGATGTGTTACTCATTATGGATGTGTACAAACTGGCCTTAAACTTCAAGCTCTCTCGGCTGGAACAGCTCTGCCTTCAGTACATCGAAGCATCCGTAGATCTGCAGAACGTGCTCATTGTGTGTGAGAATGCTAACAAACTTCAGCTGGATCAGCTAAAGGTAATCGCATTCTGCGTACAAAGTTACTGATCGGAAATTTTTAAAAATAAAATTCATGTAATTAATTTTTAGCCAAAGCTATCAGCTTTGCAAATTCATCATTCCTATAATTACAGTTGCTTGAGTATATTTAGCATGGGTTGTCCTGCAGTGGCTTGTGATATTATGTAGGCTTTTTTCAATAAGTGCTCGGTATTTTTGCATATCTGCTTTGTAGAATGTCAAGGGCAGAGTGACTTTGGCTCTTCATCAGTTCACTCTTGCTGCAGCAAGATGGAACCAGTGCATTTCCTGGTCTTGCTGTGTTGTACGTACTGGGACTGCAGATAGGTTCTTTCACCTCGACTGATGCAAAAACTAAATTGTGTTCTCAGGCCCTTGCTCTGAAAAGCAAAATGTGCCAGTGATTCTCTGTCTCTGGTGGGTGAGGGGCTTTTGGGTGTTTGGTGACAGTCAGGGTAGAGTTGACCCCCAGCTGCAGCCCAAGAGGTGCTGGCTGTGCAGGTCCCAGCACAATGCCCAGAGCCAGTTCTGCTGATCCTGCAGGGAGGCAGCTCCTGCCCCCAGAGCAGAACTGGAGCAGGACCACGCAGTGCCTGCTGCCGATGTTCAGCCTGGGCACACCAGTGACCGTGTTGCTGCTGGCTGCAAGCATTGTGAGGCTGGAGGGGGAAATATCTGCCAGCACTTCCTCAGGCACTGTGTGTGAACTGGATTTGGGAGAGGAAAGGCTTCCAGGAGCACAGCAGTGGAGTCAGCAGCAAGCATGGAGACGCTGGCCCATCGGCTGCCCAGAAGCTCAGGCATTGGTGGATCTGGTGCCCCCACCTGCCCTGGCTACCTCTGGGGTAACGGGGGCTCTTCCACATGGCTCCAGTCAGGCAGGACCAGCCTGAGCTGGCATCTTGTCTGCTCAGGTGCTCCTTAGTGCTCAAGGGTGGGTCCTCTGTTGAACACTGCTTTTTCTGGCATCCCAGCCATTGTTTAAAACTTTTCACAGGTGAGTCCTGACAGATACCTCTGGACCCCAGGTGAAACAAACTGGCAGAAAACAGACAGTAGTAGTGATTCTTTGGGTGAACTTGTGCCCACCTTGTGTTGAGCTGGTATAGATTGCATTTATTGCTTATTAAAATGTCCTGAGGGAAAGCCTTGGTTCATACTGGGAAATGAAGGGCCCTTTTTTTGTCTCTAACTGTTTAGCATCAGGTCTGGTTCATTTGTCACCTTTTCACCACACTGATTTTTGTAAGAAATATGTCACACGAGAACCTTCCAGAGCTCTTGAACTGTTTGCCACGTTTACAGAAAAGGCTTGGGCAAAACCCACACAAGGAATCCTCCAAACTTTTTGGACCTGTGATGGAGGGTGTCAAGAGTTAAGATCTTTTCATCCTTTTAATTAACTTTTGATATCTAATTATGTTAAGAGTTATTAGGAGATAGCAACCAATCTTCATTATCTCAGTGAAGTTTTCGATATCTCCTGAGATTCTTGTTTTAGAAAGCTTTGGAGCAGCTCAATGTGAGACAATTAATCTCTTCCTTATTAGTATTTCTAGTCAAGTTTTTCTAGATGCTTAGAATTGTCCTGAATTTCCTGTTCAAGTAGGAGCCTAAATGGTCATTTGGGAAGGATAAGGATATCACTGTTTGATAGTTCCTGCTGCAGGATCCATGTGGAGGTTCAAAGGAAAGGATGGCTGATGGCATGTGTAGCATGTAACATTTACGGGATGCTGTAAGCTGACTTCAAACAATAAACCATACATTTTTTAATCAATATTGGTGTATTTTAAAGGAACATTGCCTGAACTTTGTGGTGAAGGAATCCCATTTCAATCAAGTGATAATGATGAAGGAGTTTGAGCACCTTTCTTCATCCCTCATTGTGGAGATTGTCCGGAGAAAGCAGCAGCCTCCTGTCCGAACACACTCTGACCAGCCGCTCGACATTGGTAACCTTCCTGCTTTATGGAGCAATTCCTTGTGCTGTTTTGGCATTACTAATGGTTTGTTTAGCCTGGGAAGCAGTCTGGGGAAGCAGCCCTCTGCAGCCCACCAGTTCCCAGGTGGGATAACTGCTCAGGCTCTCTCCCAAACTGAGAAAGAGCACAACAGTTCTTTTCCCAGTGAGTTTCCATCAGAACATGTCCCATCAAAGTACGTGGCAAATACAGTTGTGTTCAGGGAGATGAGAGAGGGAGCAGAAGGGTGTAAAGAATGATATAAAAAAAGCAGTGGACAGTCACTGTAAGTGGCTGAAGGGTGACAGAGCTGAGCAGGGAACCAGCCTGCTTGTAGGGGTTCACCAAGGAGGAGCAGGAGGAAGGAGGAAGATCTTGTGAATAAGGCCCTGCTGTGTGTGTGTGTGTGTGTGTGTGTGTGTGTGTGTGTGTGTGAAAGAAACAGGAGATAGGGAGGGGAAGAGAAAGATTTACTTTACAGTTTTATCGAGAAATTCATCAAGGGCTGATTTGGGAATGAATAGTCTTACTCAACATTTTAACATCCTGACCCACAACACAAGGAATGTAGTAATGAAATTTTCCAGGGCTATGAAGTTCAGAGGCATTGGTAGTGTTGGTGTGGAATGCTGCACAAAAATAATTGGGAGCTGGAGAGCAAGAGAAGGAAGGGAGTCCTGGAAGTCAAGTAGAAGGGCTTTGGCTGGCACGTGTCCCAGGGAGGAGAGGTGCACTGGCTGGGAAGGTGGCACAGCCAGTTCTGTATCCAGAGCTGGAATGGTGTGAGAGACCCAAACATTAAAAACTGAAAGATGAACTTTGAAAATATGAGTGAGTTGGGAGAAGACTTGGATGTGCTCTCTTTCTCAGTTGTGTATTTACAAAGATTGGTTAAAATATTGGATAAAAGAAGCCTTTGTTGCTGGTTTGGGAAAGATTTTTCAGTAAGACACAAAATTTTGTATTCCTTGTGGTTGGAAATAGTGAAAAGGAGGGGGAAAATCAGCTTTCTTATCTGTAGAGAGCACCTCTGAGTGTGGCCACAGCCGCAGTTTGCTGTCAGTGGCAGAAAGCAGAGCTGACAGCTTTGGTTCTGGGATGGGCAGTAGGGAATGAGTTGTGGTGGGGAAGGATGTAGCTCATTGTGCTCCAAGACTGAGGAAGGACTTGCCTCAGACTCACATGGAGAGTCCTGAAGGAAAGAGGGGCTGGAGCTCTGGCTTGGCCATGGATTAGTTCAATAGTATGTGGCCATCGTGTCTTTATTGCATTACATTTCATTTCAGGGACATCTTTAATTCAGGACATGAAGTCTTACCTGGAAGGAGCTGGGACTGAATTCTGTGATATCACCCTGCTCCTGGATGGGCACCCACGGCCAGCCCACAAAGCCATCCTGGCAGCTCGCTCCAGGTGAGCCCTGTTCCCAGCGCTGGGTGTGAAGGACGGTGCAGGGCTGGGCAGTCTGTGCTCAGCTGGCTTGGTTTAGAAGACAGGGAGGAACTTAGATCTGCATGAAGTGTTAAGATGCAGCTTTGCTCAGTGAGTGTAATAAGCCTTTAAGCAGTAGTGATTAATTTTTTTTTTTCCATTTGATACCCAGCAGGGAAAGATAGGAGGAAATTAAAACTGCAGAGATTCTCCAGAGGGTGGCTGAGAAGCTGCACCACAAGACAAAGCATCTGTAAAATCACAGGAAGGGAAAAGGGTGGAAAACATAAGGTGGTTTCAGTGAAGTGGAAAGCAACAGATGTCCACTGAGGTCAGAAGGAGCCTTCTGACAGTGAACAATTTGTATTGAATCATGTGGAATTTGAATTTCTTTCTCACTGTCTGGTATTTAAGACTGGTTATGAATAAACATAACAAAAAATGGTGCACGACCGAGACTAGAGTGTTCCCATGCTTTATGCAGAGGAGTCCACCCTGCTGAAGCTGGGACTGTTCTCCCTCCTCAGGACATGGGTGAAGTGGATTTGTCCTGCACTTTTATGTTCTGTGGACCTGCACCAAACATTACATGTTCACATAAAATTTCTATTTCAAATACTGCCACAATTTTTCTTCTAGACCCACTAACAATATCCAGTATTAGTTATCATGGTATTTTACCAGAAGCATTTCATAGCTCTTAAAACAGCCCTGATGATTGGCAGCCTGTAGATACCAAGGAAATTCATAATGCTTTAAGCTCTCTACTGGGTCTTATGCAAATTAGAGAAAAAATCAAAGCACCATGTGTCCTAATTTTCAAGAAACAGACGAATTTCAGGTAGTTCTGATGGTAATTAGGGGATTATATTTGGAGTTTTCACTGGCAGACATACATGAAAAAAATAAATTAGCAGTGTTTTTGCCCAGGTTGTCACCTGAATTTGTTGCTTTGGAAGCTGCAGCTCTGAATAGCAACCTTTGAACAATACTGGGTTAAACCATCTGTCTGCAGAATGTGTTGTATCAGTTTTATTTCCCTTTCCAGTTACTTCGAAGCCATGTTCCGTTCCTTCATGCCAGAAGATGGACAAGTGAACATTTCTATAGGTGAAATGGTTCCCAGCAAGCAAGCGTTCGAGTCCATGCTTAGATACATCTATTATGGAGAAGTGAACATGCCTCCTGAAGATTCCCTGTATCCTTAAATTTGAAGGAATTGAAGGATCTGTGTGAGTGGCTGTCCAGCAGGTCACCTTCCTTTTGCTTTGGATTGCCTGGCACAGACTGGGGGTCGGTCTGTCAGGGGTGCCCCCCAGGCTCTGCCCTTCTGCTCCTCACGTGGATTTGTCTGCCCTCAGCATTCTCACCTTCGCTTTCTGGTTTGTTCCTCAATGAGATTAACAGATACCTCTTTGCAGCACCATACTACTACGGCTTCTCCAACAACAGACTCCAAGCCTACTGTAAGCAGAACCTGGAAATGAATGTCACAGTGGAGAACGTGCTCCAGGTAATTGTCCCCAGGCACTTTAATTAGTCACTTGAGGAAAGCCAAGGGGTCTGGTCAAGTGGGTACCCCCAGTGGCAGCTCACTGAGACTGCCCAGACCCTTGCAGTGGCAGTGGCCCTGTGTGGTGATGTGTGTGGGAGCCCAGCCTTCAGCAGCATTGTTCCTGACCTGGTATTGTGTCACTTCTGTTCCCGTGCTGCAGGGCTCAGCAGGTACTGCTCACCTGGCTCCTCGTGAGCTCATCTGCCATCACAGAACTGTTTCTAAAAGTCTTTTTAAGATGACTACGTGCTCAGCACTCACCTTTTTGTAAGCTCTTTTTGACAGACATTTGTTCCAGGGCAAATGGTCATCTGCAGGTGACAGACATTAGTCTTGTTTTATCAGTGATGCTGATGAGATCTGGCAGTGGAGTTTGAGCTAACAAAATATATTGTGTGGCAAGAAAGCCCCAGGTGGCAATGGGAGCTCCCAGGCAGGCAGCCTGAACCTCTGCAGCACAAGCAGAAGCAATTCCTGGTGATAAGCTCTTGAGGACTCCATACATTTAAATCCAAGGCTTATTTTTGAATAGTTCAGAAAAGATTCAGTTTGTAACACAAAATGGAGATGTTCCCTGGCTAAGAGGAGTTACCTGCTCTGAGTCAGGACCGTTTGTGCACCTGAGCTGTGCAGAAGGGAAATCACATCTTTGCTCCTGCTCTAGATTTTAGAGGCAGCTGACAAGACCCAGGCCCTGGACATGAAGAGGCACTGCCTTCACATCATCGTCCACCAGTTCACCAAGGTTGGTTGCATCTTTTCTGTGGCTTTTGAGAGCTGCTGTCCTCTGTCACTGTCTTGGTTAAAGACACATTAATATAGGAATCAGTTTAATTCTTCCTCATGTGAGACAGCTGAGAGCTGGCTGCATGTTACTGCCACTCACTGCCAGGACACCAGGCACACTTCTCACACCAAAGTAAATGAGAGACTAGAACAAGCTAGTCTAGAAATGTGAAGCCCTTCCAAGCCAGAAGTTACCCAAAATTGCTTCCATTTCCAGTTGTTCCAACTACTAATTTTGTGCCAGGCCCTCGTTGGGTTCCTGTGTGTGTAGCAGGGTAAGTTTGTTGTGTGTTGAGGGCACAAATCTCTCCCTCACTAGCAGTTATCAGTGTGTTCCTCATATTTCCCTGCAAGTATTCTCCGTCATACATGTTATATTGTCATGTGCTCTAAAACAAATTACTGCATCCTGGCTGGGCTCTCTGTGATATCCATGTTCAAGGACACTGTAGTCTTAGGGGTCCTTTCCAGTCTTAACTATTCTGTGGTTCTGTTTCAATGGGATTATGCATTAGTGGCAGGAAAGGTCAAGAGTCTGATGTGCTGATACTCCTGTCCTCACTTGAGAGAATAAGGATATTGTCATTTAGTTGTTCCTGTGAGATGTGATCCCTCCATTAGAGTTCCCCAGCATGTCATCAGTTCATTGCTCAACTCATTAGCATTGCTGAAATAGGTAGATAAATCGTAGGAATTGGGATTTCTGGATGCTACGCACATACTGATAATAATTCCCTAGTTAATATTCAAGTAGCTCGCTCTCCTTTGTATATTTAAACTCACAATCCTCCTGGGGAAGAAGAGCACTGCTACATCCCATTAGTGTCTGGAGAGGAGACAGGAAGGTGTTCAGGCTCTTCATTAAATGCCAAAGTTGCTGGAGCGTGACACATTTTACATTCAGAAATAACTGAAAATGCATAAAAAGCATTGAGAGTGGAGCCAGCATCCAGGAATCACTCCCAGAGGAGAGTCTGCTGCATGAGGTTACAGCCCCTGCCTTCATCCTATCTTCTCTTCTGGCCCCACGAGTCCTGTGGAGTGGCCCAGTTCAGCAGGGATGGGGAATGGTTCCTCCCAGGGTACAGGATGTCCCCGGGGTTGGGGTCAGAGCCTTGCAGCTGCTGAGGGCTGAAATATCACAGATTCACTTCCAGTGGAGGCCACAGGAGGACAAAGAGGTTGGTGTGATTCTCCCCAGAATGTACAGGGGAAATGGACATTGCAACACTGGGAGGCAGCGATGGGAGCTGGAGGGCGTTCCTCAGCTGTACTTCCTCACCAGGATGTGGGGAAATGTTTTATATTTAAACTGTTGACTGGTAGAACAGTGTTCATCAAAAACGTGGCTGGAAGACTGTCAAGCAGATGTGCACAGAGAAATCTCAATTATGCAGTGTTTTCCCTTGGCCTGAGAGGCCTCAGTGTGTGATTCTTGGCCTGGGCTGGGTGACTCAGGGTATCTGGGCACGGACACTCTCTGCTCTGCTCCTGGGCCAGCCACGGGCTCTGAGGGGGATTTGTTCTCGGGCACGAGCCCGGAGGGTCACCGGGGCTCAGGCAGGCCGGGTCTCTGCCTGGGGGATCTCCAGTTCTTCCAGTTACTTAATGCTGTTCTGGATATGGACTGTTAAGGAGTTTTTCCCCACAGCAGGACCATTTCTGATGAGCTGTTTCCCAGAGGTTCACTGCTTTGGGCAATGCGTTTTCAGGCTCTCGTGTGTCAGTGTTGTGCAAAAGCCCTAATAAACCTGCTGTTGTGACGTGTTTGTAGTGACACCCTGATCTGTTCCGCAGTGCGTGCCTGGGGCAGGGGCAGGATCCCACCAGTGCCAAGGGGGTCTCTCTCCCTCCCGGTGCTGGCAGAGCCTTTGAGTGGGGATATTGCTGCAAGCACCTCCTGAGCTCTTTCTGAAAGCATCCTCAGCCTTCCTGGCCTTCAGAGGTTGCTCAGGACACCTTTATTCTTTATCCCAGTGCAGCTCCCTAGAGCGAGGTGGTAATCTCGGTTCAGGTCAGGCGCTGGGTGAGTGCTCAGCGCAGTCTGCCTGTGAGCAGAGCGATTACTGGCTCCTTACCATGAGGTTGTGGAGAAGGAAGGAATGTGTAGCGCTCCTTTTTGCTAACAGTTGGGCTTCTGAACAGTCTAAAAGCATAAAGTTTGTTGAAGATTCTCATCTATCTGATGCGGTGGAGGTTTTTGTTGGCAAGTGCTCCAGTGACCTGCTTTGACTGCAGGAAGAATGCCAGCAGAAACCAGCATGGACACTGAGAAGAGCTTTTCCTCAGGAGCACAGGAGCAAAGAGATCAGGCCCTGAGGCACATTCTCGGTGCAAGAACACAGATCTCAGAGCTCGGCTGTGCTGGTGCCCAGCATTGCTGTTAGGGGAGTGCTCAGTCAGTGTCTCATAGCAGTGGGGCTGTCAGTACCAACAGAGGGGCAGCTCTGGGGGCAGATTCCTGCTGCTCTCCACTCCTAGCAGTCTGAATTTGGTTCTAAGCCCTGACTGGAGCCCCGTGGTCTGTTCCCTGCAGCCCAGCCCCATAGCTGGGAGCTCCCACTGTCTGTGCCCAGCCTGACTTGCTGTGAAGTGCCAGGGGTAAAAGGGTAATACATGATCTGTGATTTGGGGAGGGTTTTAATTTCTTTCTGTTTTTTCTGTTCTGTTTTCCTTGAAGGTCTCCAAGTTGCCAAATCTCCGCTCGCTCAGTCAGCTCCTCCTCCTTGACATCATAGATTCCTTAGCTACCCACATCTCAGACAAGCAGTGTGCAGAGCTGAGTGCAGACATATGACATGCCTTGGTGATCCACCTTCTCATTTATTCCTCAAAAACACTGGCACTTTAGTGCTGGCTCTCTGGTTTACTATTACGTACTGAGCAGCTCAGTGTCTGCACACTACAGAGCCCTGGAGGAGCAGGGACAGCTGAGGTGCTCTCTCTGGATTTGCTGGGTTTGTACCTTTGTGCCACAGTTGGGCTTTGTTACGTTTGCTACCCAAATGTAGACTTGAAATCATTGCAGGCGTGAATTAATTCCACATGGTTTGGGGAGTTACTAAGTTAATAATCAAGCCCATTATTATTTTCACACTGTAAAATCAAGCAGTCATGAGTAAGAGAGTCACTAATCCTTGGAAACACAATATTTAAAGAATACTATTTAAAGAGCTTCAGCTGACCCGGCTCGGAAGCTGTAAGGGGAAGTCAGACAGAACGAAACTGGGAACAAGAGCGTGTGGTGTTCACCAGGGGACTGGCCCTCAGACCAGAATGTAGTGACTTTTCAGAGAATCCATGGTGTGGATTAACAGATAAGCCCCTGTGCAACTGCCTGGATTGGTGGGCTGTGGGAATCCAGACCTGTGCTCTGCAGCAGGTCAGACTGGAAGATTACAGCAGTCCTTTCTGACCATCAAATCCATTAATCCTGTCTTGCTAAGCCTTTCTAAATCTATTTATTAATAAAGAATTAACATCATCTCCTGGCATTTCATGATTGACTTGGATTTCATTTTGGAAAAAAATTAAGCAAAAAACGTTCGGAGCTTGATGAAGGTCACATTGTTAAAAATAAGTGTGTTACATCTTGTTACTAATTTTATATTGAAGTGTCTCTGTGAGCCCTTGCCGTTGCAGGAAGGTGAATGAAGGCAGAGTGCCCTTCGCAGCCTGTGCAGGAGCCGCTGCTGTTCCCTCCCCTTGCAGCCCCCAGCTCCGTGCTGGATGCTTCCCATGCTGCAGAGGCGAGAGGAGAGGAGCTTCACCTGTCCCCACTGCTGGGTGGTGTTGGGTGGAGAGAACTAGAAATGTGTGTTGGTGAAGTGTCCGGTGGTGGAACTGTCCCAGCCCTGCCCAGAGCCCTTGGGGGTGCCTCTGGAGGGAGTGACAAGCTGGGAATGAAAACCTTGTCGTGCTCCAGCTGCAGGGGCTGCTCTCTACTAGGCTGGAGCTGGAGTGGTGCAGGATCCCTGCCGAGACATGCAGCTCCCAGCCCTCCCACTTCCACCTTGATTTTCATTCAGTGAAGTGTTCCTGGAGCAGCAGTTGTGAGCTCCTCCTCAGCATCCCATTGCCTGACACACGTGCATGTGCTCCGGTGTGCCAAGGCTGTTGCGGTCTGTGCAGTGCAGAATGTGTCCCATGTTTAATCCAAGGGAAGTGCTTTAGGGACCACCCCGTCTGTCTCCCTGGTGGCTTGTTCAGGTGAGTCAGACCAGAGGTGACAGGTGCTTCTGAGAGCCAAGGGCACCTTTTAAACCAGAGGGATTGTTTCCAGATGCCTCATGGATAGTGGAGTCTCTTACCAGAGGTCATGTTAATTGTACTGACAGGCTCTGTGTTCCCCGGGAAACCAGACTGGCAGCTGGGGACAGGTTCTACACTGCAACTTGTAACAACACTACAATCTATTTCCAGTAATGCTGATCCACTAGAGGACACCCATTGCCCAGGGAAGCCTCGTTCTTTCAGGCTGAATGGGTTGGTTTCAACCATGCCATAACCAGTGTTTAAGTCCTGAGCCCACCTGTGAGGAAATGCATGGCCTCTGCCCCCTCTGAGCCAGGCACTGCAGGGGCTTGGCTTTGGGGGGGGTTTGGGCTCAGTCACGGCTGTAGACGCCACAGTGCTGGGTCAGAGATTTAGTGTGTGAAAACTTGTAGCCCACTGTGATTTGCTCCTGGGCTGCTGCTGTTCAGAGTGCCAGGACCGTGCACCTCTCTGAGAGGACACCCCTGAGTTTCCTAAGGGATCGCAGATGTACCACACGTGCTGTGGGGTTCATGTGAGCTGCCATGTGTTCTTGTTACCATCACCCTGGGGGCCTTTATGGCCAGCACGCTCCCACGTTACTGCTGTTCCTGCAGCCTGGGGCAGTTTTGTACTGGAATTTGGGTGTTCATATCCCTGCATTTGATAAGGAATAAGGAACCTTGTGGCTGCCCCGCTTTGTCTTATTCCTGCAGTCTCTGCCATGCAGGCCCTACTGGCTCTTTAAAGCCTTTGGGACTGCTGGTGGGAGAGCAGGAGCACCCCTTTCCCCCAGCCCCATGTGAACCCCAGCACGGTGGCAAAAAGCAAGGTGGAGACGCAATCCCCAGCTCCTCTGGAGCAGCAGCTCGGGGCACTGGAGCCAGGAGGTCCCAGCTTTGCCACCCACACTGCACCAGCTTCCCATGTGTCCGCTGCCACACAGGACCTGTGGCAGCTGGGCAGGATCCTGGCAAGGATCAGTGTGGATCAGGGCAAGGAGCTGCTCCAGCCCTGCAGAGACTAAGGCCAAGCCCATCCCTCTAATGCCAGCACAAGGAGCAACCAGCAACACCCCAAGCAGGGCCGGCAGCAAGGCTGGGAGTCACACTAAGGTGGCCTGTGGCTCACTGGGAACAGAAAAAATACAGAGAAAAAATTAGGCATTTTAATAAGGAAATGTGCAGTGAGAGGGAGGCACTGAGGTCCTGCCAGCAGGAACACCGGCGCAGGGAGCAGAGCCCAGGCTGCCTCAGGCCTCAGCTGCCCCCAAGCCCAGGATCTTCTTGACGTAGTTCTGGACGTTGACGTGGAGCTGGGGGGCCGTAGCAGAGAAGGTCTCCATGGCCAGGGCCCGCGTGGCCTCGGAGCCGCCCCACATGGCACGGTACAGGGGCAGCGTGTACTTCTGCTTCCCCTGTGGAGATACAGCCTGGTCACAGCCCAAACTCCACCCCACAGTGCCCCTGTCCCCAGCACAGTGCCTCCAGCATTGCCCTGCTCTTAGCCAGGCACAGAGCACATGGCAGTGCGACACGGTGGGGGATGTTGCCATTGGCAGCCCTTGGCACCGTGGCACCTGGAGAGGGGAGAACATCTGGACCTTGGAGAAGGAGCAGGCCTTGAGAAGTTCATGAAATTCAGTAAGGCCAAATGCAGGGTCCTGCACCTGGGTCAATACAGGATGGACAAAGGGATGGAGAGCCGCCCTTCAGAGGACTTGGGGATACTAGTGGGTGACGAATTGGACATGACCTGGCCATGTGCTCTGAGCCTGGAAAGCCAACTGTGTCCAGCGTGGGCAGCCTGTGAGGGGGAAATTCTGCCCTCTCCTCTGCTTTCGTAAGACCCCAACCCTAGAGCACTGCATCCAGCTCTGGAGTCCAGCACAAGACACACATGGACAGAGCATGTCCAGAGGAGTCCATGCAGATGCTCTGAGGGCTGGAGCCCCTTTGCTCTGGGCAAGGCTGGGAGAGCTGGGGCTGTTCACCTGGAGAAGAGGAGGATCCAGGGAGAGCTCAGAGCCCCTTCCAGTGCCAAGAGAGCTGGAGAGGGACTGTGGTTAGAGCCTGGGGTGACAAGGAGGAATGGCTTCCCGCTCCCAGAGGGCAGGGTTAGATAGGATAATGAGATGAAAATCTTCCCCGTGAGGGTAGTGAGGCCCTGACACATCCCTGGAAGTGTTCCAGGCCAGGTTGGATGGGGCTTGGAGCAACCTGGTCTAGTGGAAGGTGTCCCTGCCCATGAGAGGGGTTGGAACAAGATGAGCTTTAAGGTCCCTTCCAACCCAAATCATCCTGTGGGGACTCTCAGAAGCAAGAGCCAGGCCCTGTCCCTCTGGCACTGAAGGTCCTCTGCCCCATGCCCAGCTCTCCCCACTGACACACTGCTGGGCACAGCCATCACTGCCCAGGGACAAACCTGGCTGTGCAGGAAGTCCTTGACTTTGCCGTACTCAGCCTCCAAGTTGTTCTTGAGGATGATCTGGCACCAGCGCAGTCGCAGCTCAGCATTCTGGGCCTGGGAGATCTTGGGGTACATCTTGCTCAGCCTTTTCACATTGCCTGTGAGAGGGGAGTGGTCACCACCCCCCAGGCGCTCTGCCCCAGCTCCCAGCCAACCCTGTGAGTCCATCCCAGCTGTGCTGCAAATTCTCTGGGATCCTCCCAGTCTTGGGTCAGCGCTGGCCCCTCCCCAAGTGCCCCTCTATCCCCAGCTCTGGAGCACCCCACGCACTTGTTGGTTCTGGGCAGGAGGCGTTGCCCAGGCTGGGCTGCCCTGCAGGGCCATGTGCAGAGCTCAGGGTGACAGCACAAAGTGGGGGGAGATTCCTCAGCAAAGACAGCAAAGAGAGTTGAGCTGACATGGGGACATGACAGCCCCGCAGAGCCAGCCTGGGGACAGCAGGACTGCACGCGTCCCCATACGAGGGACACGCGTCCCCTGGCTCTCCATCCCTCACCACACTGACTGAGGCTTCCCTGGCACCAGGACCCGCAGAGCAGTTGGAGAGGGGCTGATGGCCACACACCCTGACGTGCCCTCACATCCCCAGCTGACTGGCAGGACTGGGACACGTCACCCTGTGTCTCCCCTGGGCACCAGTCCTGGGGATGACGTGGTGCTCACCTTCAGGGAGGGGGGATTTCTGCAGCACCTGGTCCAGGAAATAAACCAGCTGGTACGTCCTCCAGCCCTTGATGTCCACGGCCTCGATCGCCTCCATGTTCAAGCCATCGGCTGCCCAGAGCTCTGCCAGCTCGTCTGCCGGCCTCATCAGCAGCTGCCCCGGTGACAGGTCAGGCAGGTAGGGCGGCCAGCCCGGCGTGTTTAGCCAGCGGTCAAACTCAAAGCCTGCAGCGAGGCAGGAGGGAGAGCTGGGAACAGATCCCTGAGCCCCACACGAGGTGCTGCTGCCCAGACCCCCCACTGCCTTCTCCCAGTGCCGCCAAACCTGCCCGAGGATGGTGACCATCACAGACTAACGGGGTGAGGCCGTTCAACCACATGGGCTCAGGGTGTGTTTGTGGGTATCAGCCCCACTGCCACCAGCGGGATGAGCTGGCTCCAGCACAGAAAGCTCCTGCCAAGCCTGGATCTCCAGGGAGGCTGGGCTAAGCCCAGAATGCTGGCTGGGCCTGATCTCAGTGCTCATCAGACTCACCAGGCTGAATCATGGACACCCCATGAAACAGCACCGTGCATGGAGCAGGGACTGGGTTTGGATGGAAAAATTCAGGCTGAGCTGGCATGTGCCCAAGCCTGGGCTAGTGCCTGATCCCAGCTGGCCAGTGCTGTGCCTCCTCTGACAGAGCCGGGCCGGCAGCAGCAGCATCTCCAGCAAAACACACAAACCAACATGCCAAGGCTCCAGGGGATGTGGGCAGCTCTGACACCCATGGGTGCGGGGCTGTGAAGTGGCAGCCACTGTTCCCTGGCCAGGACGGCGCTGTGCTGACCTGGGATGGAGTCCACGCCTTTCTCCTTCAGCTCTGGGAAGTACTCCAGGAAGAACCCGAGGGTGTCATCTGCAGTGATGCTCTGGAACTTGAACCGGTTCACGTAGGCCTGCAGGGACGAATGGGGCTGATGCCAGACACTCTCACCCCAGCAGTGCTGCCCAGCCCTCTGCGTGCTCTGTCTCATGGGGGAACCCATTCCAGCACCCTACAGGGGCTGCCCAACACCCTGCCTCCCCTGGGATACCCCTCACCATTCCCAGCACTGGCTGCTAGTGTGAGGTTAAGCTCTACTTTCATCTTATTCCCCCATTAACATTCCCATTTCTCCCCTCTTCTTCCTCTCCCCAGCCACCCTCTCAGCCTGGCCTTCCCAGGGTCCTGCTGTGCCCTGGCTTCCTGCCACAGCATTTTGGATGACTTTGCAGCTCACACCCACCTGGAGGAAGGCATCGAACTTGCTCTGGTTGCCTACAAGATGGGCCAAGTAGCTAACGAAGCAGTACCCCTTCTCATAGGGTGTTTCATTGTATGTGTCATCTGGATTGATACCTAGAAAAAGGCAAAACCCTCAGAAATTCTCTGCCCACCTGTGAAACAACACGGCCCTCGCATGCACCGCGATTCCCCCTTCCCTGCTGGGCACAGCCTGTCCCATCCCTCCTGCAGCCGTCGCCCTCCCAGGTCCCACCACCCATGCTGGTGTTATTGCCAGCCATGGAACAGCCCGGCTTCCCCCCAGCCCACCCATCCTTGTCCCGCTCCCCGGGGCCCAGGGACACCCCACAGACCTGGCTCGATCACCACCCGCAGCTTGTTGAGCGGGTGGTCCTCCCCCGTGGCGTCCATGTGCTGGCGCAGGAGGGCCCGTCCTGTGGCAGCCTCCAGGCAGGTGTAGGGCAGACCTGGGCAGAGACAAGCGGAGGCGTTCGGGGAGCCCAGCCAGACCCCTGCGCACTGCGGGCACAGCGGGCACTGCGATGGGAGAGGAACAGCATCAGTGCACGAGCTGGGAGAGTGGGAAACCGATACACACGGAGCTGGGATGGCAGAGCTGCAGGGAGGCACAGTGCAACCCAGCCCCAGGCAGTGAGAGGTTTTCAGAACCACTTAAATTCACATGGATGCAGCAAATGGTGCTGGGAGCACACGAGCCTCTGGACAGGACTGCGTGTCCGGGGGAAGCTCAGGACAGCTGGTACCAGCTCCACAAGGGAGCTGCAGGAGGATGAGGAAGATGAGGCTGGGCAAGGACACAGTGCCCACATCCCCGGCAGGGGTTGCAGGATCTTTCCATCTCGGATCAAAGGTTACCAGAAATCAAAGACTGGTTTGCGCTGGAAGGGACATTGAAGATCATCTTGTTCCATCCTCTGCCATGGGCAGGGACACCTTCCACTGTCCCAGGCTGCTCCAAGCCCTGCCCAACCTGGCTTTGGACGCTTCCAGGGATGCAGCGGCCACAGCTTCTCTGGGCAACCTGCACCAGTACCTCCCCAGCCTCACAATATCTAATCTAAACCTACTCTCCTTCAGTTTACAGAACCCCCCAGGGCCTGCCCTTCGCCTCCTCTGAGATGCAGTGCAGGCTCCATCCCCACAGGCACTCGGGGGGACGTGCTGAGCTGTGGGACGCAGACCCCAGACCCACACAGGGCTCAGCACCCACACAGGGCTCAGCACCCACGCAAGGGCTCAGCACCCCACAGCCAGGCACGGCCACGCACCGTAGACCTCGGTGGAGATTCTCCTCTGGGCGTACATGGTGAAGCCCTCGTTCAGCCAGAACTCGCCCCACGTGGCATTGGTGACCAAGTTGCCAAACCAGCTGTGGGAGATCTCGTGGATGACGACGTCCACCAGGGAGCGGTCCCCGGCCAGCAGGCACGGCGTGACGAAGGTGAGGCAGGGGTTCTCCATGCCGCCGAAGGGGAAGGAGGGCGGCATGAACAGGATGTCGTACCTGCCAGGGAAGGCGGGGCTCAGACCCCCCTGCTCCTGCAGATGGGGCTGGGGACAGAGGGAAACTCCCTCCCTGGCCCTGGGGAACCAGATCCTTCAGGAACCTTCCAGCCATACCTGCCCCAAACATAAGGTCCAAAGAGCTTCTCTCCAACCACCAAGAACTCCTCAATCACCCCGTCATACTCCTTCTTGGCAGCCTCGATCAGGCAGGGCTCAGCCCAGACACGGCTCCTAGCCAAGTGCGGAGAAGAGGAAGTTTAACCATTAGGGGACTTTCACCTTGTTGCCTCATCAGACAGAAATTACACAGGTTTATTCCACAGAAAAAAAAAAAAAACCCTGCTGATAAAAGCATCTAAAGAGGCCAATAGTGCAAACTTCTGTGATTTTTTCCTTGTCTGAATGTCAAAGGGCTTTTATATGGCTGCAATGGCAGCCAAGAACTCAAGAAAGCACCAGCCTGTGGGACACGTAGGAAACTCTGTGCACAGGGACCCACGGCCCTCATTCATGTGTAGGGTGACATGAGCAGAGCCAGGGACCCTCCTGAAGATGAGGGGACACAGCACCAAGGCTCCTTCTCACTCTCCAGCATGAGAAGGACCCTCATCGCCTGAGCCCACAATCTGGTGACACAGACAGGGACTGACCGTGCCATGTTTATGGCCAGTGTCTCTACTCTTGAGAGCCCCACAGAGCAGGGAGAGGCAGGAGGTGGCTGGCACGGGAGCTTCACCATGCAGCTCCCACAGCTCTGGAACCCTCCTGAGCCCCTTACCTTGGGCCAACATCAGCAGACACGATGTCCCCAACAACCAGAGCGATTAGGTAAGAGGGGATTGGCTGGGACATCTTGAATACAAAGGTGTTATCTTTCTGCTTTTCCCAGCTCGTGGCACTCATCACAGCCGTGAAGCCCTCAGGGACCTAAATGCGTGGATAAAAACATCCATTAGATCCACAGCATACACAATGGGAGGCCAGCTAAGCCAGCTGGGACGCCACAATGTCTGATGGCAAACACGTCCCAGCCTGAAGGTGCTGGGTCCGTGGGCACTGCAGGCTTTGGGGAGCAGAGCAGCACAGTAACACCCCAAGCTCCCACTCAGGATCCCAGCTGCATCCCTGCAATACCAGGATACCTGGAGCTACCCCAAGTGCTCCTGGAGGTACCAGGAGATAAGGAAATGCTGGAGTTGCAGGTGTGGAAGGGCAGAGGATGCAGATCCCTCAGCTGCTGGCTCCCCTCCCAATTCTTGCACAACAACTCGTTTTTCCTGTTCCCAAGCCAACATAGAACCCATGGCCAATCTACCAATCAGGGCCGATCATGATATTGATCCAGTACCCCTTATCCCAAACACGGGGTGAGCCCCATGGTGCCGCAGGGAACACAGTTTTCTTGGTACAGAGCATCACACCAGAGCTCAGCAACAGCCCCACGCCATGCTCACCCTCTGGGGGCAGAGGGGCTCTGCCCTGGGAAAGCGAAATGAATCAATTCCAGCATTGCCAGCTGATGCCACCGTGTGCCATTGGCACTGGCTCGGTGTCACAGCAGCAGGCAGCTTCCCTTGCACACAGCAGGCCAGCACGCCGCGGTGGCCCAGTGCCAGCATCCAGACAAGGAGGGAATCTGGATTGTTTAGTCCCATCTTTGGGGATCAGAGGCTGCTCCTTCCTGGAAGTCTGGCAGCCCCAGAACTGCCACCAGGACCAAGCACAGCTCAGCATCACCACCCTCCTCCAGCCGTTTCCCCCCAAACTCAGCTCCCCCTGCTACAACTGCCAGGAGCTCTGGGCACGATGGCCAGGCTGGCACGTACGCCCGCTCTCGGGCACCAGCACTGCAACTGGGGAGAGGCAGGAGCACCCTCGGCCCTTCAATTAAAGGGGCATAGAAGAAAAAAATCAGCCCGAGTACAGATTAGTTATTCCTCAGCTGGGGCCTGAGGTGCAGGGTTTGAAGCAGTGTCCCTGCTGTGATGTCCCAACACTTCAGCACATCCCTGCAAGGGACCTGACAGCTCAGAACCACAGAACAGTTTAAGCTGGATGGGACATTAAAGAGCATCCTGTTCCA
>VZTX01016873.1:0-19437 GCA_013400915.1 Pardalotus punctatus
AGGAATAGGAATAGGAATAGGATTGGGAATGGGAATATGAATAGGGATAGGAATAGGAGTAGGAATAGGAATAGGAATGGAAATAGGGATGGGAAAGGGATAGGGATAGGAATAGGAATAGGAATAGGAATAGGAATAGGAATAGGAATAGGGATGGAAATAGGGATGGGAAAGGGATAGGGATAGGAATAGGAACAGGAACAGGAACAGAAACAGAAATTGGAATAAGAATAGGAATAATGATAGAAATAGGAATAGGAACAGGAATAGGAATAGAAATAGGAATAGGAACAGGAATAGGAGGGAAGAAAGCAGGTAGGGAATTTAGGCAGCTCCTGGAAAGCTCCATCACTTTACCTGGCCCCAAAAATCCCATTTCATATTCATAATTAAAGGGGTTACACCCCCCAAAAAATTGTGGCTACTCTGATCTTAGCTGGAGTATTGATCTTTTTTTATTATACTCTATTTTTTCAACTGAAAACTCAAGTGCCTTTGAAACAGCTGCCTGTTCTAGGGTGGGAAGAGACGCGGGAGAAACATAAAATCTTTAAAAGTACATTTTATTTCAGTGTTTTCCCTTCAAAAAAGTGTTGGTTACTTGTGGCTTCTGACACCTCATTAATCAAGTGATCAGAATTCAGTATTTTACAGCAGCAAGCCCAATTAACCTTTGCTGGCTCCATAGCAGCCAAAAATAATTTCTAATTGTCAAAAGGGGAAAAAAACCCCCACTCCAAACACTGAACCTGGAGCGCATAAAGACTTTAAAAAGTGAGATTTCTCTTTTGGTTTGCGAGCATTTAATCAGGGAGAAATTCTAAACCCTGCCTGCATGGGTTGGTTTTTTTTCTGAACTTCGAAAATAACGAAGAGAGTTCAAAGGTTTTGCCTCTGCTCGTTCCAGCCTGAAACGTCCCAAAATCCCTTTGGATGAGGGCTCAGCTCCCCTTCCCAGTAACCAGAGATGCCAAAAACCCTCTCTTCCCCAGCGAGGATGTTGGTAGGAGACAAAAGATGAGGGAAAATGGGAAAGTCTCAGCTCAGACTGTTTTATTTCAGTGAAAATTCAATTTCAGCACATCCCTCTTGCCGTGGGTTTCCCATCCTGCGGAATTCCTGTCTAACAGAACTTCCCGGCCCTCCAGGAGGGAATTCCACTAACCTGAGGGTCTCCTGTTTGAGCCAAATATCACCTCTGAGGGGTTGCTTTTCACCACTGCACTCCTTAAAATAAACCAGATTTTGGTTTTGGGTTTATTGGTTTGTATTTATTGTTTGGGATTAACTGCCAGTTTTGGAGCAATCAGAACTGAGCATTCTTCCAGGCAGATTTAGGTTTTGAGTGGAGATTGTCTTCAAATGTCTTTTAAATACAAATTGAGGGGAAAGATACTGTGAGAAGTTCTCCAAAAAGGGTAAAATTATCCAATTTTTCTGCATTTTCTTGTTATTTCTCAAGAGTAAGGATACGAATTTTGTCAAAATTCCATGGTGGATCTTCAAATATATCAAATTAACCAGTTTTGAGGGAAGGGCCCCAACTTCCTGTCTACCACCTCCTGCTTTCTTATTTCTCTGTCTTTATTTCTCTATTATTTTTATGCTGTCACAGTATTATTTAGTTGTCTATTTTCTTTAATGATATGAACCATCAGATTATCTGAATACAAAGCCGTGCTGAGGTTCTAATCCTGTATTAGTATTAATTAATAAGAGCATTACTGCAAGCTTTTAGTTAACGTCATGATGAAATTTGCAGTCAAAATAGAGCTCAGCTTGCAAATATTGTCATTTATTCCTGACAGTTCAATTATTTTTTCTTTATAGGCTGATAACTTTTTTCTTTATGGGCTGATAATTCTTTCTATACATTCATTACAACCCAAAGTTTGATTTGATTTTGATTTTGAAAGTGTGCACTTGGCTTTAAGAAGTATTTCCCATTCTAGGTTTTTTTCCTGTGAGTTAAATCTCACCAATCACACTTTGGATTGTGAGCAGGGCATCTCAATCCTCACTTTGGGCACAAGAGCATTGCCAAATTGAGTCTCAGGGAAGACCTGTGAGGTTGGGGGTGACTCATTTTTTGGGTGTGTGATTTTTGTTTTTTTTTAATTTCTATTTTTTCCCCCTTGTCCCCCTGCCAGGGTTGCTCAATCCCTTCCAAGCAGAGGAGGTCACAAACACTGGTGCATATCATGAAATTGGGCACAAATTTCACCACCAAACTGGGCACAGGAGCATCACCAAACTGGGCACAACAGCATCACCAAATAGGGCATAAAGTTCACCAAACTGGGCACATGATCATCACCAAACTGGGCACAAAGAGCATCACCAAATTGGGCACAAAGATCACCAAATTGGGCACATGATCATCACCAATTTGGGCACAAGAGCATCACCAAATTGGGCACAGGAGCATCACCAAATTTGGCACAAGGGCATCACCAAACTGGGCACAAAGATCACCAAACTGGGCACATGATCATCACCAAACGGGGCACAAAGATCACCAAACTGGGCACAGATATCACCAAATTTGGCACATGATCATCACCAAACTGGGCACAGACTGCATCACCAAATGAGGCACAAAGAGCACCATGGAATTGGGCACAAAATTCATCCCAAACAGGGCACAAGGATCATCGCCAAACTGGACACATGATCATCACCAAACTGAGTCTCAGGGAGAACCTGTGAGGTTGGGGATGGCTTTTTTTTTCATTTTATTTAATTTTATTTACTTCCCCCTCCTCTCCACGTCCCTGCCAGGGCCGCTCAACCCCTTCCAAGCCGGGAGGTCACAGCCACCGGCGCAGACGCGGGAGCCAAAGCGATCTCCTTCCTGCGGGCTTGGGTGCCATGTGTCACCCGCTGTCCCCGCGGAACGAGGGGCCAAGGGCCGGGACAAAGGCGAGGCTGGGCTGTCCCCGCCCGGCGGAGCCGCAGCCACACGCGGGGCTTTGTGCGGCAGCTGCCACCTCGCATTGTCCCCCGAGCCGCTCCCGCCACCCCTGACAACAGCCACCGCCGCTGGCATCCCACCCCGACATCTGTTCGGCTTTATTGATGCTCTCCTGGAGGAATTCCCAGTGTAAACAGGGAATTCTCCACGGGAACCCCGTGTTGTAAAAGGGATGAGCTGCATAATGCAAAGATTTAACCACTATTTAAAGGTGTGACACTTGATTGAGAGTGACTTGATTTTTTTTTTTTCCTCTTCCCTCCCCCTCTCCCCAACTACCTTTAACTGCATGGGTTGACTTTTGTTTTTAGTTTAAAAAAAAAAAAAAATTCGGGTAGGATTTCTCCTCTTCCTCTCTCCTCCTCCTCTTCCTCTCGCCCCCTCCTCTTCCTTGCCGCCCCCCCCTCCTCCCTTCTTTTGTTTCATTGTCAGGATGAATGAAAACTAGGGAAAGGGAGCACACCAAAAATAGAAAACGCAGCAAAAAAATTGCAAAGGTGGGAGAGAAAAACCTGGTTTGTGTGGAGAGGAGTCTGGTTACTCCCATAAAAGCTGTCAATGCCCACCTACTCCTAGGGCTGACAACAAATAGCTCCAAGATCTTTGTGTTTCTCTACTGAGAATTCCTTCTGAGGGGGCTGGAAACTGGGACAGAACGCTCAACATCCTCAGAAACAGGAAGGAAAATCGTGAGCTGAGCCATAAAACCTCTTGATTCCTGTCCCTTCTCCTGGTGTTTTTCAAAGGGAATCCTGTGCTCTTCCACAGTGCCTGGGTTTTCCCTGCGGGAGATGTTCCGCTGGATTTTGGCCCCCGAAGAGCTGATCCAAAATCCGTAAGGGCTGATGAGGATCAGCCCGCTGATTGGAGCTGGCTCTGGGGCAGGATGTTGGATGCTGAAGTGGCCAGGAAAGCAGCAGGGATGGGAATTTGTGCTCTCCTCATCCAGGGAGCGCCACGAGGAGAGCAGAGCTGGCAGCGCTTGGGCCGCCTGGTTTGTTCAAATAAATACGGGAAAATAAACGGGGACGCTGGAATTGCAAACAGGAGGTTCTCTGCTAATCAGATCAGGCAGAAATGCAGTGGAAAAACATAAAAATCACGCTACCAGAGTGCTGTAGAATTTGCACAGGATATAAAGTGATATTATTCTGTTGGAATCGCTCTGTAAAGCATCGTGTCCCAGGCTGGAGGTCCAGCCGAGGTTCCCCTAGCCCAAACCCATGGATATTTAAATTAATTCTGGATCTGGCCCATCAACCCCCACTCTTTGTTCAATCCTGGCTGCGTTTTATTGGTTTAAATTGTGTTTTAGGCGTAAATATTCCTCTTATTGGACAACACACAGGTATAGGAGCAACCCCCCAAACAGTGAGGCAGGATCAGAGACACCAAACCTCCGCTAAAAACCACACAGAAGGAAATAAAATGTTATAAATGTTTAAGGGACAGGAAGGGCTGCATTAAAGAGAAATCTCTGAAGCCTGAAGATGTTACACTTAAAATCAATTCAAGGTTAGGCTGTGCTAGGCACTCTGCAGTTATTTTGGTTCTTCCAGGCTGGAGTTTTTATTAGGTTTATGGCATCACTGGGATGAATAAAGTCATCTCAAACTCGCAGCAGAAATGTGTACTCTGCGTTGGTTTGGATTAATCAAATTTTTCTGTGGTGGCTGTTGTGAGGAAAAGTCTCATTGAAACGACAACGGGAGTTTTACTGGGTTGTCTATAGGATTTCACAGTCAGCTGTGATTTTATTCCATAATTCCACTGGATTGTTTAAAAAATATCGTGAATCTACTGGCGCCGTCTAATTTTTTAATTAGAATTACATTTAAATTGGAAGGATTTTAGAGGAATTTTTAAAGGGATCTCTGGCTAAGTTCTATCAGCGCCTTTTGGACTTTTCTCCAAGAAGGGGGGTAAATACCCAACCTTGTTTAAAAGGAAAAAAAAAATCCAAAAACATCCTGCCTCCCTTAAAGCCAGTGGCTTTGAGGCAGTCACAGCCACAAAACTCAAAATTTGAGTGAGAAAATGAACTCTTCTGGTGACAGCCACAAAAACATGGACTAAAACCATCTGGAAATGCTGGATTTTAAATGTAAGGCGCTGAAAGGGGCGGTGAGCAGCCTTTGGTGAAAAGCTGAGCATCTTTTTGTGGAGCTGACAGGAACTGTGGGTTGGAAAAGACAAATTTAAGGTCCTTCCAACCCAAACCAGGGATTCCATCCCAAATCTGGGATTCTGGGAAATCAGAGCTCTCGGTGACCAGAGGGATCATCCAGAGCCAGCACAAATCCTGGGCAAGGAGAGGCAGAGCTCCCAAAAAATCCAGAGCAGGATCGGGCCCTGGAGATAACTTTGAGGCTAAACCCAGGTTTTTAGGGAAGGAAACACCAAAGAAGTCCCAGCGAGGTGGATTTGATGGGATTTCTAGGAGTGTCTCTAATTAGAAAGTCTCATTTCCCCCTCTGCTTTCCCCTTGCTCCTGGCGGTGGAAAATCAGGAACGCAAACACCGGGGGCGTTGATGGATGGCCAAAGCCGTGGCCAAATCCCACTTTGTGCTTCCTGTGCGGCTCAAACCCAAACAACAAAGAGAAGTTGCTACTGAAATTCTCCCCAGCAGTCAATCAAGACCACATTTACCATGGAAAATTCGGCTTCCCCTCGGAACAAACCACTGAAAGATTTAAGGATGTCAACAAATCCCTTGTAGGATTTGTTTGGGGCATGAAGCGATTATGGTTTCATTAGAACCTGCCTCTTGCTGGTGTCCTGAAATGCAGCTTTTTTCCCCTGCTGGGTGTAAATATTTGGGGAAAATTGACATTTTTATTTAATTAAAAAAAAAAAAAAAGTTAGCGAACATTCTGTGCATTTGTTTCAATGTGAGAAGAGTGACAGGAATAATGTGTTTATACACTTAATAAATGTGTGTATAGTGCCTATATGTGCCTGAATGCATATTTGCACAAATATATTTGCATCCAGGTCAAATAACAGCTGTTATTATTAAGTTCAGCTTTTATTATCAATTTGTTGGTAGATTCAGGCACTATTTAAAACCAAAAAAAACCCCTCCAAACCAGAAGTCCACATCTGAGCTTTTTCCTAATCAGCTCCCTCATTTTGCTAATATTCTAACGACTGTCAATTTACTTCAGTGGTGCCATTTGCAGAATTTTCCAATTAGCAGCAAACCTGTTCCACCTTCTCCCATAATTACGGGGGACTCGCTTCAGATCAGCTGTGGCCAGACAGCAGCTGATGCACTTGCCAAAATCTGTGCACTCTGGGGTGTTTTTTTTTTGTTTTTTTTTGGTTTTTTTAATGTGTGTGTGTGTGTAATTTTTTTTTTAACCTTTGCATGAGCTGGCACAGAGTTTACATCTCTGTTGTAGGCAGGGAGCTCCCTCAGTAGTGGCATGTGTCAAAATATCCCAGTAATTCCCGATAAATACACCACAGTGAGAACACAAATACCAGCCTTTGGTGGGCTGGGATGGATGCTCGGTGGACGGATGCCACGGATCTCTGTGAGCAGCCACAAAAATCAGGGAAATATTCAGAATTTGCTCTGTTCCGCTCACACCAGATGATTTTATTCAAGAAACATCTATTTGGTCACTTTTTATCACCTTCCTCCTCCACTGTCTGTGCCACTCAATGTCCTGACTCCCTCTGCTCTGCTCAAAAAGCAATCAACCCCCTCTTTTTATTTATTTTTTTTTTCAGGGCTGCTTTAACCAGCTGATATCACAGCCCCAACAATGGAGCAGCAATAACTATGATTGTTACATGAAAAGAAAATATATTTAATAATAAGCTCATTGATTTTTAACAGCATCTCTGTGTTGCCTAATTGATGGGAAGTTGTATGTTTGTGTAGCCAACGGGGGTTATGAATTAAATATGGTCGTCATTCCTTGAGGGATGCATGTCAATGCAAGAAGGATGGAGGATCTACATCCCCCCCAAGCTAAACAATCCCCTCGTAAAAGACATAGGAAAGGGAGGAAGGAGGGGGGAAAAAAAGGGAATAAAAAGCATCCATCACTGTTTATTAAGTGCTGCTACTTGAAGGTAAAAAGGGTATTGAACTGTTTTCACATTGGAAGGAATGTAGCCAGACAAAACATTGATGGTGATATGAGGCTGGTGACAAATTTTATTTGTTTGCGTTCGTTACAGCGGCAGTTTGGGGTGATTTATGCCTCTGAGCCTCTCTGTGTGTGCACACGCACCAAAATTCAAAATTTGAGTAGGAGAACGAACTCTTTTGGTGACAGCCACAAAAATACGGGGTGAAACTGCCTGGAAATATTTGGTTTGAAATTTGAGACTCTGAAAAGGGTGGTGAGCAGCCTTTGGTAAAAAAAAGGTTCATCTGAAGATGTTTGAAAGTGGGCACTCGATGGAGAATCTCCGGGCACTTGTGCAGATCTCAGAGGGACAGGGGCAGCGCTGGGGCATTCTGGGGGCTACAGAGGTTTATTTTTTGGGAGATTTTAAAGATGCTGAGCTCTCCTGGAAGCCCAGCTTTGTCAGGTGCCGAGGCTGAGCTGTAGATGGAAGGGAAGCTCTGAGCTCCTTGCAGCCCTGCTGAGCAGGGCGAGGTTCAGAGCTCGCAGGAGCCACCTCGGTGCCTCCCTCAGGTGTGTTCAGCCTGTCCCAGCACCCCAAACCCCCCAGACACCATCCCACACCTTTATTCCCTTTTTTATCTCACGTTTTCACCAGGACTGCTCCGCAGACTGGCACATTTCCCCCCTGAGGTGACAATTCTCACTCTAGTGGAGGCCACAGCTCTCACTTCTCTTTTCGAGTCCCTCTTGCCCAAATTTTATTTATTCTCGCCCCATTGTGGGGTCATTTTCTGTCTGTTCCGAAGTTCAGCTCAGCCCAGGAGGGCAAGGCTTGGTGGATATTGGTGAGCAGTGTCTGCCTGACCATAAAATACAGACAGAAGGAAAATAACAGGCTTTGGGAAGTTCTGAGGCCATCCAAACCTGGGGAGGGCTTTGTCAAGAAATTGTCCAAAAATTCCTGGTACGAGATCCCCAAATCCTAAATGACATTCTATTTCCTTCTGCTGCCCCATGGTCAGATCTACGATTTTGCTGTGAGCAGATTAATGGGGGATTTTGCTGTAATTCACATCAGTGGGGGAAATGTAACGCAGGGCAAAGTTTGGGGTGATCCTGCATTTGCAGGGCATGGAGTTTGAAGGTCCAGCTCTGGCTGCAGCAGAATTTCAAGCCTTAATCATCAAAGAATTCCTGCTAACTTTTAGTAAGGAAGGGAGCTGGACTTGGTGGGGTTTGTGGGAGCAGGATTTGTTCTTGTAAAGAGCTACAACAAAACAAAAACAACAGCAACAAAAAAAAACCAAGCGAAAAAAAACCCAACAAACTAACAAAAAGACCCCAACCCAAACCAAACCAAACAAAAAAACCCCAAACCCAATAAAACCACCCCCCCCCCAAAAAAAAAAAAACCCACCAAAACTAGAAAAAACCCCAAAAAACCAAAAACAAACCAAACCCCACTGGGGATGGCAGTGAAATGCGCAGATTCTCACCAGGGCTGGGACAGGCAGAGTTTGGAACATTCAGCCCGAAGTCCAGCCCCACAGGACGCTGCAGGAAAATGAAAATCACCCACCCAGAGAAGCAGCAAAGTGCTCGGGGTGGGAGGATTGGTTCAGAGAAAGCAGGAGGGGTCCTTAAATGGGAGAGCCGTGGCTTTGAGTCACTTTTTATCATCAGCTTCACCTCCCATTCTGATTCCAGCTTCAGACACCCCCAGGTGGGAGCAGGCAGTGGTGAAACAAAACTTCTGCTGGATCCGGGCTCTGGAACCGAATTCCCTCATTGTGGGATCCCTGGAGGCTCAGGAGAGGGACGGCTCTGTCTCCTGCTCTTTTATAACTGCTGGGCCAGCCAGGCCCTGATCCCTCTTTAAAGATTTTGGAGAGTCTCGTATTAAAAATAATTAAAAATAATCAGGAATAATTCCTGTGACTGAGAGGGAAAGATGTTCACAAGTCCCCAAGCGTGGCAGTCACAGCCACAGGGAGCCAAACCAAACCACGGCAGGGAACGGGAGAGGAAAAGCCCTTCAGGAAAACAATTTCACCTTTCTGCAGAGTTTTGTCCTTTGCTGAGCTCCAGCACGAGCGGTGCCAAGCATAATAAACCACCCTATTATTCTTGCTCAGGTGCTCAGGAATATGAGCTTACTCAACAAGGCAAGAAAACGAGCTGGCTTTTCTTTCCTCAGAAAGAAACCCTCTGTTGTGTGTAGAAGACACTTTTCCCCCCTAATATTTTACTTGCTAATGGAGAAGTACAAAGTAATTATGTAGGACAGATTAAATGGTTTCTAATGCCTCATTTCAAGAATTACGGTGAATGTTTTCCTAAGCTGTCCTCCAAATTGGTAGTCTAATTAAGCAACAAAAAAATTATGTTGGCATTTACTGAATTATTACAAAACCAGAATTCAGACTGAAACTGTTCACTCATTTTTTTTCAGGTGGAAGGTAGAGAGGAAAAAGGGGAATGGAGGAGGGAGGGATCTGGGATTTGTTATTAGAAGAACTGATTAATTGTTTAAAAATCTTTGATTGTCCTGGCAGAGATCAGAGTTTCTGCCTTGATATTCCTTGGTTTGATGGTTCTTTGTGAGTAGATTTAAACCCCAAGAGCTTCAGAGCTGTAGGACAAATATTCAGATGTGCAAATCTTCTAGTTCTTCTCTAGCAAATCCTCACCTTCTGGAAAGAGAGGTGAAGTTTTGGTTCTGGCTCCCCAGGAAAACACATTTTTGCCAAAATTAATGTCTGCAAAGTCACTTCACCTTAAATTTCTGTATTGAACTTGATTTTTGGCTGTAAGTTCTCACAAGGCAAATGCTGCTGGGATTGTCCTACCCCAAAATAATTCCCAATTTCCCACAGAGACCCTTTAGAAACATCTGGAACTCCCAGCGCAAACCCAGCTCAGGCTGGATTTTTTGGGAGCTCTTGGATTTCAGAGCTGTCACCAGAGCTGGAATTGTACCTTCAGGTGTGAAGAAACTTTGCAGAGCTGATTTTCTTGGTAGCAAAAAAAACACCTTTGAAAAATTTCTGGTCTTTTATGGAGCACTTTCCCCTCTCCTGCTGGCTCCTTTTAAGATGGATTTTGGGCCCGGTGGACCATAACTCCTGTAAAACTGCTGTTCCACAGATATTCCAGGAGATGCTTCCTGAGTGCTCCAAAGGAGCCTTTACAGGGGATTACATCATGGTGTGGAGTCATTAAAATCTTCCTGCACGTTGGGGGAAAATCCTTTGTGCCACGGAGTGGGGAGGGAACAGAGAGGAGCTGATTTCATGGAGGAATTACCTGCTCCAGATTTTAATAACTTAACAATGTCTGTGTGAGTTTGCCTAGCTGAGAGGATTTGAGAAAATCAGGGGAAAAAAACTGGTAAGAAATACTAGGAGTTGAGCCAGCACAAGGCTGTCACCATCCTCAGCCACAGCGATGGAATTGAAGAAGTGATTTTTGAAAATCAATGTATCAAAGCTACAGCAGGCCTGCACCTTGTGTCGCTTCCTCTTTGGCTGACTTGACTTCAGCAAGGTTCAAATTAAAACAAAATGCATTTGAGAGAATTTAATAATGGAGGCAAGAATTAGGACAGCAGATTTCCAGTGCTTTGAGTGGAGCCCATGTTCCCTCAGACCAAAACTTCCACCCTCAGTCTTAAAACCTTAAATCGAACCTTCCTTAGGATTAAATCAAGCAACAACTGCATCATTTCATTTGGGAGCCTCAGAAATGTTAGATGAGCTTAGAGAGAGGGTCCACAAAGTGGAGAAATGGAAATAATCCCTTTAAAAAAAAAAAATTATAACTCAAACCCTATGAAGGAACAGAAGCTTTTCCAAAGCTCGGGATCTATTTTTCCTCGCAAGTTGCGTGCAGTTCGTGTCCAGCCTTGCTCAGCCCCTCTCTGAGTGTCAGGATTTCACTGATTTGATGTTTTCCAGCAAGCTGCACTCCTTCCCTCCCCTAACCCGTCCTGACACTGCAGGGACTGAGTCCTGATCCGGAGTCTCATCCTACAAGTTCTCCCTAACGACAGTGCGACTCCCATTAGCCTTCCTTGATGTCTATTTACCATAGCAGCTCCTCAATTATTTAAAATGTAAACATCTGGATTAAATAAATGAAGAAAACATCCAGCAAATGTCGCAGGCACTCGAGAACTTTTCTCCGGGAATTATGGCTGCGGTAGAACTTGGGAAGGGGAAAAAAAAAAAGCAGAATTCACTGCACTCATCAGGCTCTCGGTGCACCAGGGACATGGGCAGGAAGTTCCAAAGCTGGGAAGTGCCAGGAGACCTTTTTTCAGTAGAGAGGAGGTTGTGATGATGCATCTGGAGCGGGACCTGGTGCTTGAAGGCCTCCCAGCAGGAGGATTTGCCCATCAAGGAGCCAGCTGGCGGCTGGAAGTCGGGGCTCTCACGGCTCTGTGTGCCGGCTCATCAAACACGCGGGACGTGGGCATGGAAACACGTTGGGCATCTCTGAGATAAAGTGGGGTGGGTTTGCTCCCTGGGAAGGGTTTCAAGCTCGGTTCAGGGTAGTTTTGTGCCCGGTTTTGTCCCTGCCAGGCTCTAGACAGAGCCTCATGTCTGGTTTTGCAACCCCTCCTTCAGCCCCGTCCCTGTGGTCCCCACAAAGTGGGGAGGAACATCGGCACTTTTTCAGGATTTAAAGGGAATGAAGAAGTGGTTGGGAACATGAAGAAGTGGTTGGGAACATCTGGAGCCCCCACATGAGCCCGTCACCCTGGGCATGAGGCAGAGCCTTGCAGAAGTCTTCCCTTAATGGGATCAAAACCAGTCTCAAACAGCCCCATGTGGGAATGGCCGGCTCTGGGTGACTTTGGGGGGCTCTTGGGGACTCGGGGTCTTTGTCCATCCCTGGATGGAGTTGTGGGACCAGGAACAGGGTGGGGGTAGAAGGTTTGGTGATCCCAAACTCCCCACGGTGTTCAGCTCCTGCAATCGCCCGCCAGGACATGCAGAATACACGGAATATCCTGAGCTGGAATCCCACTGGGATCATCCAGTCCAAGCCCTGGCCCTGCACTGACACCCCAAAATCCCACCCAGTGCATCCCTGGCAGCGCTGTCCCTGTGCTCCTGGAGCTCTGGCAGATTTGGGAATGTCCCCATTCCCTGGGGAGCCTGGGCAGTGCCCAGCACCCTCTGGGGGAAGAGCCTTTCCCAAAATCCATCCCAATCCCCTGGCACAGCCCCAGCCCTTCCCTGGCTCCTGTCCCTGTCCCAGAGAGCAGAGACTGGAGCTGCAGAGCCCAAGGAGTTTCCCCTGAGCCTCCTCCTCTCCAGCTGAGCAATCCCAGTGCCCTCAGCTGCTCCTCCCGTGGCCCCTCCAGACCCTTCCCCACCCTCGTGCCCCCCTGGACGTTTTCAGTCCAAAGCCAGGGCTGTAACCACCACCAAAGAGGCCCAGGAGTGGGATATTTCTGCATTTGGTGCATCTGCACTTTGAGTGGAGCTGGAATTACCAACTGTTAACTTAGGATCTGTCCCGGCAGCCCTGGGAGTGCTCTGGGCTCCAGCCAGAGGGAAAGGCTGAGCACAAAAACTCCGTGAAAATTCTGGGGTGATCCAGGGGCAAATCAGAGCCGTGACCTTCCCCACCCAGCCTGGGCTGCAGGAGCAGTTCCCTCACCGGAATTCCGTGGATTTTCCTCCTGGAGGAGGAGGAGGATCCCACTGAACCCAACTCTGGGCAGGTGAACTCGTCTGGAGAAACGTGGGAACGGGTGTTCCACGAACACCCCAAAATGAGATCAATCTCCTGTTTCAGGGTGGGAATTGATCCCTGGAAAAGTCAAGAAGGGATTTTCCTCTGCTGTTAACGTCCCTGTGTGTGTAAGGGATGGAGTGATGGGAATTCCTCCTGGAGCAAAAAAGATTGGCCAGGGGCAAAAGAACTTCCCGCAGCCAGGAGTTTCCAGCAAACCCAAGAGTTTGGGTTTTCCCTGTTGGGATTTCTGGGTGCCCAGTTCAAAGTGCTTTAAGGCACTGTGGGTTTGGTGATGGATTTCAGGAATATTTGGACTGTTTTGGAGCTGAGATTTGGCATTTTTGGTTGCCCTTCTTGCGTGAAAACTGTTCTTGGGGCTTGTCCTGGTCCTTCCCACAGCCTCCTGCCCTTTCCTGCAGCCCGTATTAAGATCCTGGAAAAACCACATCAACTTTCTTCACTGGTGTCTCACCTCTTTGCCAATTAACAGGGTTTTTACCCCAAAATCCTGCTGGTTTTTGGCCTCTGTGTGTGCTGCATCAAAGGGTGCTGAAGAGGTTAATTAAATTTGGAGGCCAGGGAAGAATGAAATGGTTGCAGTACAAGGTGGGATCACTTTAAATGGATTAATTTTTTTTTTTTTTTTACGGCAACTGAGGAATTTTCTAGTTGCTCATAAACACAAGATGGTGCATTTGTGTCCAAAAGATTAACCCTCTGGAAAATGAGTGGATTTCTGAGGATATTTGCTAAAATGTGGGGAAAGGTGGGGTTCAGAGTTCAGAATTTTTCTCTTTAAAGCAAAATTCCCTCTCCACACACAGGCAGACGAGCACACACACAATCTTTATCAGGAGCTGGAACAACAAAAAAGTGCAAAATCATTTCAGCTGTGGGAGATTCCAAAGGACTGGGAAATGGCAGGAAGCCCTGGGCATCAGAAATCTGAAGGATGTGGGTGCTGATATTTGGGGTTTGCTGCGGCTGCAAAATCTCAGATTCTGACAAAGCTGGAACAGCTTTAAAGAATTTCGGGGCCTTGCTCGTGTAGCAGCACCGTGGCTCTGGAGATACAGATTCTATTTCTGCCTCAGCCATGTGACCTACATATCTTTGGGCCAATTCATCCATGGTTTAGGAAAAAAAAAAAAAATTAATGCAGGCAGGAACGTGGAGGGAAAAATACAGACCTAATCCTGATTTTTTTTTTTAAATTTTTTTTTTTTTTTAACTTATTGCATCTTTTCTGGCAGCTGAGTTCAGATATTGGGAGATAAGAAATGGAGATGGATGAGGAGCAGAGATGTTTTCTTTGTTCCTCTTTAGCTTTGCCACCCGGTGATGTGTCCAGTGGTTATTAAGGAAACAACATCTACTTACAACCGTTTACTGCCTGTACATTTATAACCCAGAATTGTCAGAGCTGCTCCGTGTTCAGAGTCCTTTGGTCCTGTGGTGATTTCGTGATTTCGTTGTGCTTTGGGAGCAGGCAGGATTCCAAGTGTGCAATTCTTTTGTATTTTTAATTTCGAGATGATATTTCTTCACCCTAAACAGAGGGCTTTGTTCAACACGTTCACCAGCACCTCTCTGCTCCGAGGAGGTTCTGATGAGTTCAAGAACAGCAGAATAATTTCCTGTCTTCCTTGGGCCAAGAAGTTGTTGGGTTTGATTTTTATTTTAAAAAAAGAGTGATTTCCTATGGCCTGTCCAGTAGGAAATACTGGAAAGAGGCTTGGCTGGCACACAGGGCCAAGAATTTGTCGTGTTCAAGTTTTTATGTTTTCTGTGTATGCAGAGCCCAAGTACATTTAAATGGTGTATTTATCTGAAGAAGGGCACTTGTGCAAATTAATAAAAAATTAACAGAAACTTCAGGCAGAGGTGTCTGACGAGAAGGTTTTGTGCATTGTTTGGAGCAGACAAGCCACACTTGAAGACTTGAAGTGGTTCAGCAATTTCCTTGGATAATAATTACATTTTTTTCTCGCCTTCTTTGTTGGGAATAATCAAGAGGACTTGTCACAGAATTTGCTTACTCACAGTTGAGGCAAACACAGGGATGGTGGCGGTGCTGGATTTGAGGAGGGTTGGGGAGAAAACAAAACCAGGAGCAGCAGAGCTGAAATTTTGTATGGGAATAAACACAGGGAGTGAGGCTCCGGACTATGGCTGTAAATATAATATTCATGTTCTTGTGGGCATTCTGATTTCACTGAGGATGAAGGAATCCTCCTCAAATTCAGCACCACCACCATCCCTGCGTTCGCCTCAACTGTGAGTAAGCAAATTCTGTGACAAGACCTCCTGATTGTTCCCAACAAAGAAAGCAAGGAAAAAAAATAAATTCCTATCCAAGGAAATTGCTGAACCACTTCAAGTCTTCAAGTGTGGCTCGTCTGCTCCCACCGATGTTTTGGATCTCCCTCTTTCCCCACTGAATTATTTTACAGACAGGGATCTGAGAGCTCAGGACGGAGCTGTTTGAAGCCCCAGGGTTCTTTGTGCATCGCTCTGTGGCCCCTACCCCAGCCCGTCTGAGCCCACCCTGGCTCGTGCCCTTCTCCCCAGCCCAGCTCTCCACCATGAAAGCAGAACCTTCCTTTTCTTCCTTTTCATCATTAGAGAACCAGCCCTGTGCTAATGGCACTTAATTGTTTCTCTCGCACACTCTCGGTTGGTTCTGGAAAAAAGGATGAAAATCCCAAATCCCATCAAAGGGGGATCCACACCCGGGGTGCGGGGCTGGCATCGGAGCATCCCCTGATCCTACACCAGGCTCTGCGACCCTGCCCTGCCTCGCTCCCTGATCCTGGAGACAAAAAACAGAAAAAAAAAAAAAAAAGGAACAAAACAGACAGAGAAAATCTTGGTCCGTGCCCCTGAAAATAACGTGCTGACGGTCTCTTCAAGCACACACCTCTATTAATCTTGACTTTCTTGAAGCCTGCCCGCTAGTTTGAATTTGTATGCGACATCAAACATACCTTTTCACATATGTTCTTTCCAGATTTTTTTTAACAGTTACTTAGCAGTTTATAGAAGGAAGTGAATGATCTCATCAAGCTGCTTAGAAATTAAAAAAAAATCTGTGCTTATTAATTATGCAGGATTAGTCTAATTATAATTCAGCAAATTAATTAGCGACAGAAGGTGTTCTGAAACATTGGAGTACATTTGCATGTTAAATGGAGAGGCTAGTCTGTAATATATGTAAATTTATGCATGGCTTCATAGTTTAATTTAAAAATTTGCAGCTGCATATGGTATGGGAGCAGGTGAAAAGTCAGTTTTAGTTTAATGATGCTAACAAACATTGGATGCTGTCCTGTCTTCGGCGAGGAATGCTGAACGCACCCCTGTCTGCCAATCCATAAATCTGTCATAGGAATAGAGTGTTACACCAGCCTCGCGCTCAAGGTCATCTGCGCCCGGACCCACAAGTACAATGGGGGCAAACCGAGCCTCTGAGCGGCCCTGGAGAGGGCAGGAGGCAGAATCTGCCCCGACCCCGAGCTGCTGGGGTGGAAATCTGCCTCTCTAGGAAAGGAGCGCGTGTTCATCCCACCCGGTCTGGGGACAGAGCCCTCCCCAAACCAGGGGGCTCTGAGCTGAGCGATATCCGCTCTGGCAGGTGTGGAATGGGATCCCAACCCTGCTTCCATCCCTGGTCTCCCACCAGAGCAGCTCTGATCTCCTGGAAGTTGTTTCCGAGCCGGGCATTGACTGCGGGGTCGGGAATTTCTCCAGGCCGGGCTCAGCCACAGCAAAAACCAGCAGGGAGAGGGCACTGGTGGAACTGGTGCTCTCTGCTCTGCCCAGCACGGGCTGCGAGGGGGAAGAGCCGGAGGAGAAAGGAGTTGTAGGATTTTCTTGGCGTGGGAAAAGAAATGAGCAGGGTTGGGGTCTGTGGTGGTTGGACACCTATGGAGGCATTGCAGGGTTTGCAGAGCGGATCCTGGGATAAATCTGCAGCCGTGCAGAGCCCTGAGGGTGACATGACTCCAGAAATGCCTGCATTGGAGCAGGACTGCAGGGGCAGGAGTGCAGGGGCAGAACTGCAAGGGGCAGCAGTGCAGGGGCAGGAGTGCAGGGGCAGGAGTGCAGGGACAGGAGTGCAGGAGCAGGACAGCAGGGGCAGGAGTGCAGGGGCAGGAGTGCAGGGGCAGGACAGCAGGGGCAGGAGTGCAGGGGCAGAACTGCAGGGCAGCACTGCAGGGCATCCCCAGCCCCAAACGCGCTGCCGAGGCTGACACCGGTGTCCAGAAGCAGATTTTGGCCGCGTTTGCCAAACCCTGCTGGGTGTTGGTGAGGGGACAAGGGCTCGGTGAGATTTGTGTCGCTGTCAAAGGAACCAGTGAAATCCCAAGCAGCAGTGGGATGTGGCTGCTGCCCCNAGGGGCAGGAGTGCAGGGGCAGGAGTGCAGGGGCAGAACTGCAAGGGGCAGGAGTGCAGGGGCAGGAGTGCAGGGACAGGAGTGCAGGGGCAGGAGTGCAGGAGCAGGAGTGCAGGGGCAGCACTGCAGGGCAGGACTGCAGGGCAGCACTGCAGGGCATCCCCAGCCCCAAACGCGCTGCCGAGGCTGACACCGGTGTCCAGAAGCAGATTTTGGCCGCGTTTGCCAAACCCTGCTGGGTGTTGGTGAGGGGACAAGGGCTCGGTGAGATTTGTGTCGCTGTCAAAGGAACCAGTGAAATCCCAAGCAGCAGTGGGATGTGGCTGCTGCCCCCAAAGCAGCAATGGGGCCAGGACCCGAATTTCCCCATGCCTCGACTTCCCCTGCCCTGAGCGGCACAAAACCCTTCTCTCCCTGCTCTCCTTTGTGCCTCCCTTCCCCAAGAACGATTTCAGGACGTGGCTGGGCCGTGCCCAGCAGGGCTGGAGCCCACAGACCCCACAAGAAACCGGGGAATATTTTCTGCAGGTCCCTTCCAGCCCCAGCATCTCCCCCACTGCCCCCCTGCCTACTGACTCCCGATTATGCTCTGGCATTTGGGCCCGTGCCAAATGCCATGAATAATATGGATCTTAGAGGATAAATCAGCTTTTAGCCTTTGTCTCGGAAGTTACCGGAAAGTTTTGGTGTGGGAGGAAAGGGGAAAGCCCAAAGGATGGAGGGGAAAGTGCTCGAATTGCAAAGAGTCCTCCAAAGACTTTTTGGCGAACAATTGCAATTACAAACACGCTGTTAGTGTTGTGTTTCATTTCCAATTCCAGCCCATAGAGTTCAATTATTATTTTCATTAATGGTGTCAGGTTTTCATCAGAGTGCACAAACAAGGAGGTTTTCCTTGGAGATTTTGGGTTTGTTTCCCCCCTAGCAAATGTGGCCGTGGCAAATAAGAGCCTTCAGCACCGAGAAAAGGCTGCCTGGGCACCCGGCAGGGCACTCTCCCCCAGCCCTTGTTCCTTGAAAATTGGGATCATTTTTCTGCAGAAAAAGCATTTATTTCCCCCAAAGAATGTGGATTGCAGTTGTGGGGGCTGTCCCTGCTCAGAACGAGGGGACACCCCCTGCTTGAGAGACAAAAACAGTGCAAAATGAGCAGAAAATGGGCAGAAAATAAAACATCAGTGTCCTGTCATGTTTGGAGGTTGGGTGACACATTGCAGGTTTATATTCCGTTATTATTGGTTTGAAACTTAATTTTTTTTTTTTTTAAACCCACCAGATAAAGGGTGGAGAGAAATATGATGTTCCAGGCTGCAGAGAGAGGGGAGGTTTGAGGAGGAATTGTTCTGTGGCTGAGGGAAAGGATGGGGAGTTGGACATGGATCAATTCCAGCCATTGCTGTGGACTCGTGTTCTGTCTTGATCCATGCAAAATCCAGGATATTTTCACCCCATGCCTTCTTTAATCCATTGCACAGAGCGCTGCCCACCCAAGTGTGAGCAGGACCTCTTGGCATGGCAAAAAATTTGTTATTAGAGGCAGTTTTAAGATGAGTTAAAAAAAAAAAATAGTATTTTTTGATGTACGTATAGGTCAAGGCCAAAAACTGGTTAAAGCTCCTCATTTAAAGAAATCAATAAAATCTTCCAGCAATTTTCCTGTTACCCCTAAAGTTTCAAGATGAGTTTGTCGTGTTGTGATTTTAAGGTTGGTTTTTCAGTTGCTCCGATCTCTTGGGCTCCCTCAGCTGATTCCTCACCCCGATTTTAATCCTTTTCCACACCCAGATCCAGCATTGGCTTTTCTGAGCTTTGGTGCAAGGGAACAGAGGGAATCTGGCACCTCTGGTGGCATTTCAGGAATGGGCACTGAAAAAGAGACCCTAAATAAAGTTTCCATCAAAATTTAAACCTAAAATCCAAACTGGAGTGAGTGACTGCAGGCGGGAGAAAAGTCAAACCAGAGTGAGGGAATTACTCTGAATTACGGCAGGAGGATGAGGAAGTTTCTGGTTTGTCCCATCAGGAAATGAGGATGTGGTCGGGGGCAGGAATAGCAGGCATCACGTAAATCTGCTTTTTTTTGTTTGGTTGGTTTGGTTTGTTTTGATTGGGGTTTTTATGTGTGTTTTTTGTTTGGGGTTTTCTTGGTTGGTTTTTTTTTTTTCGGTTGCTTGGTTTTGGTTGGTTTTGGTTTTTTGTGTGTGATTTTTGGTGGTTTTTTGTGGGTT
>VZTX01016874.1:418-147723 GCA_013400915.1 Pardalotus punctatus
AGCTGTGGCTGGCAGCTCTTAGCAGGGCCCCATACCCACACTCTATGCAATAAACCGCATGCCCCAAGACCAGCCTTGACTCCAGAGATCTCTCGTCTCCATCTGTCTCATCACCATCCCGACCATCCTACCCGATTCCTACAGTGTAGCCTCCACTCAATAGGAGGCTGTATCTGTCCCGTTGCCCTGTCCCTGTGGTGGTGCCCAGAATGGTGCTGTGCTCAGACTCGGTGTGCATCCAATGCAAGGAAAGCTCTGTGGGTTGCAGAGGACAAGGATGCTGTTGAGATGGTGCCTCTGCAGGAAGAAGGATGGTGTCCCAAGGACATGTTCAGGCTAATGACTTGTGACTGGGAAGGGAAGGGAGAGCAGCATGTGCTGTGAACACGAAAAACGGAGTGAGAAAAACATGCATGGAGAAGCTTTATATGGGACAAGACGGTGCTTGAGCTTACCTGAAGCTGAATAGGGGAATCGCGACACAGGCAGGACATCCTGTCTCAGAAAGCACACAAGACAAGCCAGCTGAAACTAGTATGAACCAGGTAATTCAAGAGACCTCAAGATCTTTTGGGGGATTGAGCCTTGTAAGGGCTGCTGTGCCTAGGAAAGTGTATCATTAATGACATTTCATGCTGAAATTGCACATGCAATGGTGTCAGGCATTTGGAAATAAATGTAGCAAAACAGGGATAACCAGGTGGTTTGTTTGGGAGGAGACTGGGTGGAGAAAGGAAGGCAAGGGTGCTGAAAAGAGGAGCTGAAATGGGGGAAAAAGAAGGGAGAAGGTGGCAACAAACCATTCAGTGAACATCAGGAGGTGAGATGTTCACTGCCAGCAGCATGGACACCTACAGGCAGTGCTGAAGCTGATGGGCACATCCAAAGCCCACCAGGATGCTGAAGGAAACACCTTGGATGACCCACTGGGCTCTCCATCAGTCCAAAAGATTTGTGTGGGAGGGTAGAGCAGGGTGGAAATATATTACAGTGATACATGGGGCAGGAGGGAACAGGGAGGGGTGGCAGAGCTGGAACACTTTGGAAATTACCAAGGTGTGATCTGTAAATCTCTTTGAGTTTCCCATTACATTTGTCAGCCTCATAAAAAGACAGATAAAACTGCAGTCATTCAATGGAAAAAAAAATAGCATTATCACCCATTCTAAAATATAAATACAATAAAATTCATATTGCCTATTCTAAAAATAAAGAAAATAAGTATTATATGAGGCCTTGAACATTCTTTTTGTTTGTAAAAAAAAATCTTTGCATTCAATAGGTGTTTCTTTATGCAGGGGCAGGTAAGGTGAAACATTTGTTGACAGATACATAGTTAACTTGGCTTTTCCTCTTTACAATGAATGATGATAAAACATTTATGGATTTAGAAAGTGACAGAGTAGTGTTCATCATTTATGAGCTGGCTTATGAGCAAATAATGTTGGATGGTTCCCTGTTAACCATCTCTTCTGGCAGATAATAGTTCAGCACTGAGCACTGTCATATCAAGAGCGGAATGGCCTCTGCAGCCTTACACATCTCCAGGGGCCTGGGAGTGCAAAACATGGAAGGGCTCTCATTGGGTTAAGCACTCAGAAACTCTCCCAAGTGCATCCATAATCTGCTTACTGGCTAAGCTGGTTGGGAAGCAAGTGGCCGAGATTCTGCTGACCTTGCCCAAGGGGTCATCTCAGTCCACACAAATTTCAGAGGGTCTCAGACTGCAAAGGCAGCACGCTGGCCCTGCTCAGAATTATTGTTACTGCATCAGAGATGTGCGGTTGCCTTGTCTGCATAAGCATTTAGAAGAAATATGGGTGTGATAGCGATAATAATTGGCTGTTAATTTGGAGAGTTTGACAAAATTGACAAAAGGCAAGTAATGGTTGCAGGAAGAAAGCAAATGTGCATTTTTCAGCAGAACTAATAATACTAAATTCAGGTAAAGGCCAGGGATTTCTTTTCCATGGTGCTCATTGAATGCCTTGAAGCACAAAGTTTCCTATATATTATATTTATTTAGAAATTTTTTTTTAATTAAAAAAAATATATATATATACATGTATATATACATGAGTGTGAATTCTAAGGGACTGGCTGGGTGGACAGGGATAGAATTATGCTTCTGTCTTGAAAATTCAGTGTGATATGATGCATTTTCATACTTGTTCAAGCTATCTTAAAAAATATTCATTATACAACCTTTTGTTTCCTCTTTTTAAATATTTATTTATACTTCAGATATGGACACTATAGTAACCATTTACTTGGTGTAATATTAGTTCTTTTATAGATCCTTTTTCCTTTGAGGAAGAAGCCACATCCAATCCCAGATATTTCTAAGGTCTGGTTTTACTAGATCAAGGCAAAGAAGGCATTAAGGACACTGGCTTTTTTCATCACCTTCCCAGAGATTAAGGTGTGTCTGACCAGCCTGTAATTCTCTGAATCCTCCTTCTTACCCTGCTTGAAGACAGGGCTCATAGTGGTTTTCTTCCATCCTCAGGATCCTCTCCCAGTTGCCATGATCTTCCAAAGATGGTCAGGAATGGCCTTACAATGACATTGGCCAGTGCCCTCAGCTCTGATGGGTGCATCACATCAGGTCCCATGGCCTTGTATGCGTCCAGTTGCTTGACATGATACCTAACCTGGTCCTCCTTCACAGAGGTTGTCTTCATTCAGAGAGGTTTAACTGTCCGCTTCTCTTTCCACCTGTGCTGAGACTTTTTTTCCTGGCTTTGAAGTGGTTTTGTGCCTGCAAATAAAGTAAAAAGTAAAATAAAATTAAACATTTTAGCATTTATATTTCTTCTTTTTTTCTGCTGGGAACCCACATCGCAGAGTAATGAATTTCATACTTATAGGAGACCAGCAGAATGAGACCATCGGCTGTGTTTGTGTTGCAGTGACCAGGCATGGATGACCACCAGACTTCTGTGCCCTGAAGGACCTTCTGGAATTTATTGCCATCTCATAGAGTTTCCTACAAGATGCATTGCTTTTCATTATGATGCTAGTTTGACAAATTCACCCTCATCCCTGTTGGAGATTAAGGGGTGTGGAATTATTTCCCCTTCCTTGTTGCTAGGTTAGTAATAGCTGGATACTTAAGGACTATTAACTTCTTTTGTGAGAGACAAAGAGCTAGCTGGGTATGGGGAGGAGAGAGCAGAGGTGGTCATCAGATATGGCACTCTGACCATGGGCTGCAGAGGAGGCAGCAGTGGGAACTGCGGGCTCCTCAGCTACCAGCGGCAGAAAGTTCCTTCGGGTCTGCACTACTTTTCTTCTTGTTGGTGAGTGAGCTTTTGTCTGGGAAGGGGACGTTCCTGGAGGGCACATCCTCCTGGCTGTGCCGGCAGTTTTCTGCACAAGGGGGCCGGCAGCCGCCACCCCGTGCTCTCCCTGTGGGAGCACTGCCACAGCTGGGGAGTCCCTGCCGCCTTCTACCGGCAAGCCCGGCTGGGCTCGTCTCTGCCACCCCTGCTCCCNCTGCACCGAACGGGAAAAGCATTTGACAGCTCAGAGACTTCTGTCACCGCATCTTCTGGTTTTTGTTTGTTTGTTATTGCTACTGTTGTTATTGATTGTTTGCCTTGCCATAGATACTAGTAAAGAACTGTTATTCCTTTCCCCATATCCTTTGCCTGAAAGCCCTTGATTTCAAAATTATAATAATTCGGAGGGAAGGGGATTCACATTTGTGGGTTTTAAGGGAGGTTTACACCTTCCTTAGCAGACACCTGTCTTCAAACCAAGACAATTATCTATAAAGTGAGGAAATTCTGGATTGCATTTCACTGTGAATTTAGATGTACTTTTTGAATTGTCATGTTTTCTTTTGCTTTTCTAGCGGGAGAAGCAAAAGAAAGATCAGAGAATTTTAGAGAAGCTTTGGCCTTCTTTTGCCTGGAAGACTTGTAGCTAGATCTGGCTGTCCTTACCAACCCAACTAAAGCAAGCTTTTTTCATCTTCAGTTACAATATCTTCAGTGGAGAGCCCAGAGTTTTTTCTCTTTCTTTTGGATAAATTTCACAACTCAGCCCTAATTTTTCAAATTACAGATAAATGGAGGATACATACAGGAGCACCTTTGGAAAGCAGGGCAATGGCATATACAATTTGGTTTGCATGATACTTCTTTGCTGATTATGTGAAGACTAGCAAATCAAGTGACTGCTTCCCATGTGGCTAAGGGGGACACAGAGGGTATGAAACCTTGGACATGCAGCTGAGGCATTGTGGATGTGTGTTTTTCACCTTACACTTCAATAACCACTGGAGGTAGTATGTGTGCCACCACACAATGTTGACCCAGGGAGATGGTTTGAGGCAAGTTCTGGTTTAAGCATTTACCAGAGAGTCAATATACTTCTGGGTTTTCAGGTCCTTTTCATTCATATGGGGAACCAAGAATGGGTAAGGGCGGTCTCCTCTGCAACACTCTGCGGTGTGGTTTTGAAGAAGCTCAAAGCAGCTTGTGTTCTCCAAAATGCCTCTTGGCCAGGCCCAGAAGGGGAAATAGCAAATGAATTCCGCATCTGCTAAGGCAGTGGGTGTCTAAGAGCTTCTCCAGCCTCAGCCAGAAACACACCTGGAGTGTTGCTAAGAGTTATTAGTAGAGACAAAAGTACAGACGTCGGAGCGTCTCAAAAGCAGGTGGCAGAGACAGGTGCATGAGTGTGTCAGGAGCAAAGTATTTACAACTGAGCTGTATCTACTGGAAGTTAGGCAGTGTTTATGAGAGTTCTTGTGTAGGACAAATTTAGCCAAACTTAAAGGTATTTTTTTGTACCGTACTTATTCATGCTCTTTTGAAAATTATATCCCTTATATCTGTAGTTGCAGGGGTGTAGGTGATAGGGATCATGGTCTGACTTTCCCCTTCCCCTCTCTGTGCATTTGTAAAATTTATTCTGCCAGACTACAGTGATTAGAAAAGCCTATCCAGGAATTTTATCTGAGCCTCCTAATATTCAAATCCTTCTTTTCCCTCCCCCATTCCTGTAGTAAGTGTTACAGATACAAATGTTTTAAAGTGTGGAGGAATCCCTGAGCAGCAGAGGGTGATCTTTCTAGCGTCTCCACAAGTCGCATCAACAACATAGTTAATGTCTTCTAAGCTACATAATAGTTTAGAGGGAACAATCTGTTTCAGAGAGATTATTGAAGAGTAAGGCTTTGGCTATGCATTCTCATACTCCTGAAAAGTGCTGGCAGTGACAGTTCTGTCCTTTGTAACACTGTAATCTCCTTTTATTGCCTTCTGTCAGCAGCTTTGTCAAACATGGTGAAGTAGAGTCCTTTGCATATGGACATTATATAGAAAGCTCTTAATTAGGAACATTTTTTATACAATATAATGTATATATAAATTATATTTTTANAATATAATGTAAACTGAGAATGCAAACATAGAAAACCCAGCCAACCTTCTTGTAGAAAATCTGAAGTGCTGGATGACATGGTTGCATGAAAAAACTACTAGTCTGAAACTACTTTTTGTTTCCATAATGGTGAGCCACACGATAAAGTAGATTTTGAAAATCTTTGGGCTGGGAATTGAGTATCAGATCCACGACAAACTCCACTTCAGTCCCTGCAGTAGTTCCCTGGAAGATCTCCAGAGGGCTGATGCAGCAAAGGGAGGCTCAGGTGACTCCAGGGTTCTGTCCTCTCTTCAGGGATGTGGTGGCATTGCCAGGCACATCTGTGTGCTGTCTGAAGGGGACACTGAGTCTGGAGGCTCTGCACAACCCCGTTGGTTCAAGGGGAATGTGACATGCTGTATTTTAAAAAGCAGGTGTGGTGCCTGGTAGCGGGTGGTTTTCAACCTCTTCTAAGAACGGAGCAGAGGAACAAGGAACGAGCTCAAAATGGAGAGGAGGCATCACTCACTGCTGTTTTTACTTACATCATTACCAGCCTGCCTTGCTTATCCTTCTGAATCGTGCTGAGTCCTTTGAATTAGAGGGAGACTCCGTGGCACAGAAGGCAGAATTACAAGGCATGGTCGTTTGTAGAGCAAGTGCCTCTAAGTGTCACTGTCTAGAACAGTACAGTGGTGTTAAGGGCTGTTTTATGCTGACAAGGATTTCAGAACAATAGTCCATTGTTCCTGAGCATTATTTGAGGTCTAAATAATTCCAAGTGGTTTGTGTGAGCGATCTGATTTTGTGTGATACTCATGGTATCTGTCAAACTTCGTTCCCTACTTATGAGAATAATGAGTTAAAAGAATCCCTGATGGGGCTCTCATCCCTCCTGGAACTCCCTGAATGGAGTTACTCCAGCACAGACTATATGGGCACAAGAGCAGGTGATGCAAACTGGCCATGAATAAACTTACACAGCTTTCTAACCACGAGTGATATAAATTCTGGAATAACTTCCAACTGAATGCAGAAAGCCAACCTGCTTTCAAAACAGAATTTAAAAAATGTAGGGGTGGAATGAGATAAGGTAAGGAGGTACATAAGCTGCCTTACTTGCAAGGACATAATATGTTGGAATTGATTTTTCATGTTAGTCTGAGCCATAATATAAAGAACATGTCACACTGCTTCCCGATGGACACAGTCTGTGTCAGCAATCCCTAAGGCAGAGCAGCACGTGCTCTGGTGAGCAGGGTCACCCCATCAATGACCAGGGGATAAGGTATTTTTTAAGGATGAGTGTTTTAGGTTGAACTAGGGAAGCCAGGATTTTAAAACCATGCTTCTGTGTGTTGGGTGAGCACCTGTGTCTTCCATTTGGCTCAGCAGAGAGGTTCTGAGGAAGTTTCTTAGGTTAGTAGAACCATGAAGACAAGGCAGGTGAGGAAATAGCTGGTTTGAAAATCCTTCAAATGATGAGATGGGACATAAAGCTCTGAGCACCTTAGTTGCATCAGGCTGTACATGAGGTCCGCAGAGGAAACACATTCGCTGTGGGGAGGGTGGGATAGTGGTGACTGGGAGAATGCCTGTGCCACATGTGCTGGAGACAGGCACAGGAAGGTGGGCACCTCTTCTTTGGGGGTTACATCTGCTGCACAGTCCTACATTCAAACAGCCTTTGGGAAGGAGATATTTTTATTATTTCATAATTGCACCAGAAAAAGGTCTTTCCTTCACCTTCTGGCTGCTCTTCTGCTGACTACATTGGAAGAGCATCATCTGAATAATAAAATCACCTCAGTATCCCAAATCAAGACAATGCCAGTATTTGAGGACTGGAGAGGGTAGTCAGGCTTTATATGTTTGGCTTGGTGTAGTTCAAGACCCTGGGGCTGTTTGCCACAACAGTGTGAAAATGTAAGGGTATGAATGGCTTTGTAGTGTTTCAATTTTCAAGTAAGTAAGATATAATCATATTTCCTTTATGTGCTTTTAAAGGACCTAAACCCTGCAGGAATAAAAGAAGTTATTTGGTGGATTAATGTAAACACTTCTTTATACATCCAGAGTTTTTATGTTTGGGCCAAAATATTTATGTTTTCCATCAGCAGGAAAACACATAACAGATATCTGCCCAATATTAATCATCTGTATGTTAAGAACACCATTAATTTACAGTTACCGAGTACATATTGTGTGATTAGGCTATTTTAAAAGGTGGTGAATGGGAATTTTACTTCTGTTCTGCCAATGAGGCAATTTTTATACTCAGATGATATTTACATTATAAATAGCACAAGCTGACTGCATTAATGCTAATAGAATCATTTGTTATTGCCCTCTCAGCACTCCTCCTGAAATCTGGCTTCATTGGATTTAAATCCAGCCAGAGCTTTTGCCAAGACGGTATTTACGTGCCTTTAACATCCACTCCATGCTGGCATTGGGGTGCCAGTGGGAAGCTGTGTCCCCTGCACGTGAGCTTTACAAGGAAACAAATCAGCATTCTTTCATGAACTAAATCAGAGTATCTCTCCCTTCCTCCCCTCTCTTATTTGAAGTGTGGTTTTCACAGTAATCTTCTAAATAGATCTTGGAGGCACCTGTATGATATTTCCTCGACTATTTTAGATACCCACATTTCCCTGAGAGGTAAATCAGGACATCTGGCTCATTGCAGTCACAACACTTCTCCTTTCCCCCACTTCTTTATACAAATAGTATTTCCAAGGGAGAGCTCCAAGTCTAATAAAATGCTGTGGTAGTTAGACAAAGGCTGCTGGGTAATAGTGCAAAGTGTGCTGCTGGCATGATTAACTCACTGCGAGCTCTTGTCATCACAGAAATACATTTCTATGCTGGAATTCATTTCCCTGCTCAGCCCCTTCAGCAAACGAAACACTAGTTACAGGATGAAGGCTGAAATTACCCTCTCTTGTATAAGTTTCCAGCAGTGCTTAAGGCCATGCGACAGCCTTGATGTGAATGGGAATACAGAGAAGCCCAGTGCCAGACTTCTCTGTGGACCTCCAGCACCATCTGGCACTGTCCCCTGACTCGTGGGGAGTAGGAGGCTTCAGCTTCATCTCAGCATGCTTTGCTTTACTTCTCCTTGGGTAATACCATCACGCACACACACACAGGCTCACACAGAGCCACACACAGGCGGAGCTGCATTAAAAGCACCCTGAGGAGATTCAGTGGCCCTCTGGGGCAGCGCTGCCACCTCTGCCAGGTCCTAGAGGCCCCTGCTTGGTTTTCCCACTGCATTGCTGCCTGGTTCTGAACTGAGGAAGCACCAGCCCTGCTTTGGGACCAAGCTGCTCAGTATTTTGTTTTTCCTTGCTGTTGAATGTGTGGCTCCAGGCCTTATTTACTGCATGCTAGCCAAGCCCTGTTCTCAAATGCTAATTTCCTAATACTTTTTTTCCTGTGGCATTCATTACCCCATAATGTGCCTGCTTCACAAACATTAATTAACTTATCTTCACAATATGCCTGCAGCAGCAGAGAACCATTGCTGGACTCGATTCCAGCCTTTCTGAGGCACAGTGTTTGAGCATCCTACCGAGGGCTGGCCTGAGGCAAGATTGCTATGAGGGCAGGAGAGGGGAGGAATCTTGCTTGAGCATGTATGTATTTAAGAGCCCTCCTGAACACCTTATGTAGTGTTATAAATACATATTAAAGTGTTGGCTTTTCGCAAATAATGAGTGCTATGTGTATAATACTAACCTTTATGTTGTAAGAATGTAACCATTATTAAATGCTTTTCTTTTGTTCTACCTTAGAGATAACTGAAAAATAACTAACCAAAGATATGTTAAAATACAACTAACAAATTATAAGCTTAACTAGATAAGCACAGATGTGATGACTTCAACCCCAGGAAGCCATAACTCCAGCCCCAAGGACAACCTCAAATAAACACAGAAGTGAGAACTTCTCAGGCAATCTCAGATAACCACGATAAGACAGACTCCTGTTACCAGACATCCCATCCACAAATCTTCCAAGAATCAACATACGGAGGAACTCCTCACATACCTAAAAGGCCATGTGTTTTTCAGAAGAAGTATGAATATACATATTTACCTATGACTATGTAACAGGCTGATGCAATAAAAAATGTATATAAAGAGAGTGTCTCACCAGGGCCGGTGCGCTCTTGGCTTCGTGCCAACGGTTGCCCAGCGTTCCCTGGACACTGTAATCCTTTTGCTCTATCTTTTGTCCCTAATTGTTATTCCCTATTAAAAACCTTTAAATTTTAGCAGGAGACTGGACCTCGTTTTTAACATGTAGGGACAAAGTCCTGCCTTACCTGAAGACAGAAGGAGATAGTCTAGCTGGGTATTTTTCCCTGTCCTCTCCGACATCCAAGGCACTGGACTGGGCCCATGGCTTCTGGTACCTTGGGCTCAGTATCCCAGTGAAACAAAATGGGACATCTCCATCCTCCTTGTAACTCTTGCAGCCTGCTCATCACAAGAATGAGTGCAGCAAATTAGATTTTTGGTGGCACAAGATGGTGGCTCCATCATGTGGAATGAGACCCCAAACAACTGAGCAAAAGCAGAACTACAGAGAACTGAGATCCTAACTTTCTGTTTTCAAGTATCTTGCATTATTAATTAGTAGAAAAATAAATATGAAGCAGCCAGTAGTCACAAAGGGGCCAGTTCAGACCATAGAAGAAGATAGCAATGGGTCGTGTACACTCTATTGGCATATTGTACCCTATGGAGGAAGCTGAGCAAGTTGGGTTAGACACCTAGGCAAGATCTGTGTGACATGTTTCCTTTGTCCCTGAACTGCAGAGATCAAGGAGTGACCACCCTGGGTTTTTGCAGGTCTGATCAGCTCAGTGCTTTGTGGTGTGGGTGATGTGAAAACTTGACCTTTGTGGCATAGAAGATGGCTTGACTATGGCATGGTATTGTCCAAGACATGGTGTGAACAACCATCTTCCCACTCGCAAAGGGAATATGTGTGAGGAATAATGGGAAGGACACTGCAAATGGAAAACAACAACCCAGAAATCAGCAAAAAAGTGGTGGTTCATTCCTGCTCTGTAATGCTCTGCTTACCAGAAACCCTTCTGCATCCTTGCTTTATAGGTCCTCTCACATTTGGACTCCAGACACTTCACTGCTTTTAATATTTATTTCTATATGCATAGATGCACAATGACAGTCAGACTCTAAATAGACATCCTTATTTAGAAACATAGTATTTCTCAAAATATGGCATTTGAAGTGTCTTGCTATAATAATTAGTGGTTTTGGTCATTTTTAGATTACAGACATTATAATTATCATGCATCATTTTTCTGCTGGCTGGAAAAAATGTGTTTACTTTTTTAGAGGAGAGGAAGGTGATCGGCCACTTATTTATATATTTTGGCTTGTTATGCTGAGGAAAAGGGACATACAATAACATAAAGTGAACAATTTCACTTTTTCTGTCTTCCCTTAGGGTATGCATTAGCTGCCACTAACCACAGGTCCTTTTCAGGTGTTAAAAATTTCTCCCTTAATATACTCACCATACATTTCATAATCAATATCTTGTCTCAAATATATAAAATGCCTTTTAGGGTTCTTTCTTTCTGAATAAATGTTACCATTTTTTAACACCAAATCAAACTTGAAGACTTTTGCAATTACATCTCTAACTTCATTTATACAGCAGGTAGAGTAAACTCAGAGGATTGCTTTGTCATAGAGTCATGGAATGATTTGGGTTGGAAGGAACCTTAAAGATCAGCTAGTTCCACATCCCCTGCTGTGGCCAGAGACACGTTTCATTGTACAAGGTTGTTCAAAGTTTCATCTAACCTGGCCTTGAACAATTCCAGGGATGGGGCATCCACAGCTTCTTTGTGCAACCTGTTCCAGTGCCTCACCACCCTCACAGTAAAAAATTTCTTCAGTATATCCAATCTAAATCTCCCCTTTTTCAGCCTAAAGCCATTTTCTCAAGCAGCATGTCTAACCTCTCTAATGTTATTTTTTTTAGCTCTCTTAGAGCAGCAGTAACAAAATACCCTTTAAGATGTTGTCTTTGTTCTTTAAATCATAATATACAATGGTGCTGAGCTGAGTCTACATGGACCATTATTCCATGCAATATTAGATTGCTCTGGGGGTAAGTTCTGAGCAATGAAAAGTTCAAATAAATAAAGTGCAGCCCACAAAATCCTCTTATCCTTCTACTGTGTTATTCTCTTCTAAACCTCAGCTGATTTCATGGCCACAACTGCAATATCAAGATGTCTCCAAAGCAACAATTAAAATGTTTTTTGCAGTTGCAGAACATGGCTGCAGAACATTTGCTTTTGTGCCACTTTACACTGTCTCACAATTACCTTCACCCCCTCTGTGCCCACAATTCATCCAAAATCTCTGGGGATGAATTTTTCTGTAATATGTACAATGCCTCTCACAAATCTGGTGTCTCTAAACAGTAAGGCACCTGCATCATCATGAATAAAATACCCATGCATAAGCAGTCAGGCTATGACAGATTTTTGAAGAGGCTACTGGAGGTTTCAAGTATTTCTTTATAACAAATCCCTGGGATTTAAGTAGAAGTTTAGTACTTTACTTAAATCCATTGATTTTAACCGTATTGCCAGCCTCCATAATTTGCCATTAAAGCTGTACATCACAGAAGCTCATCTGTCCAAATATTTCAGCTGTGGTTTTGTTGCCCATTTTATCACTGTCCAGCATGTACAGCAAATTTGAGAAGCTTAAAAATTAATATTCTTCCAGACTTTAGAGACAGGTAATACTAGCTCTTGTCATAAGACCTAATCAACTGTTTTGAAATAGCACCATTCCTTGACACTAATTCTGGATTGCTCCTGGAGGAGCTCCTTTCTGCAGCCTGCAGTGAAAGTGTGGGGGTGTTCAAGAGAAATAAGCAGGTAAAATACAGCACCACAGCACAAAAAAAGGGTCTCCCAGTCTCTGTCCCGTAGCTTTGAAGTCGATGTGAGCTTGCTGTTGTCATTGTGGAAATGCAGGTGTAAGGTGTGTATGTTCCCATATCACTCTTGTGGGAAAGTGGGAGCATTCTCCAGGGGCTCCCAGATCCAGTGGCTCCTCTCTGTCCATCCTATCATTGGCTTTGTGGTATGAAGGCTACAGGGTCCCAACTGGGACCCATGGTCCTCTCCAGTTCGCTATTGGAGGGTGTCCTGGTTTTGGCCGGAAGAAGCTGTCCCAAAGCTGCTCCTTTCTATCAGAAAGAGCCTCTTTCAAGTGCCTCTACATCAGGCTGGAAATTTTAGCCAAGAAAACCTCTAACATGGACTTTTGTGGGTTGTAGCTAATTTCCAGGATCACTCAGGCAATGTGGGGGAGGTTGAACTGGTGAAGGCCAGCCCAAATCTTACAACAAGTGGGAAAACCACACCAGTAGTTCTTCATCTGGGGCCATACAGTGAACCATACTGAGGAATCAATCTTCCTAAGAGAGTCTATTAAAGAAGATTCACTTAAGACCTAGATCAGCATCATTTTATAGTCTCACAAAAGCTGTGGAGGCAACACTGAGAAGGTAACATGGGGATGGGAGTGCTGACAGATGGCAGAATGGGTGCCTTCAAAGCAAACTTTTGTCAAATGGCAGCCTGGCAGGCAATATAGCTGGCATTGTCAGTAAGTAAATCATCTGATAAGTTATGGATAATCATTGACCTAAAATGTGCTTTCAGTAACCCTACACATTTATCTAGTATAGCCTCCAGCAATTTGACTGTACCCCACATCAGCATCTGACTGGGGCAACCAAACCTGCCAAGGCACTTTGCACTGGGAAAGGACTTGGGATTACATGTTACCAAGTTAAGAGGCAACACAAGAAAGGGAAACTAAGATTTATTCAGAGCCAACTTTAATTTGTCCAAAATAGCACAGGTTTTAAGTTCTTAAGGCTCCTGAGTGTTTAATTTATTTAATACATTTAAAATGCTTGATGGTGAATTAAGCATTCAAAGATATTCCCTTTCTCATAGTGATGTAGGTCTGAGAGGAGATTAAAAGTTGGATTTGAAGTCATTGTTATGTAATTAGACTTGTCTGGCCTTTTGTTAGCCAGTGCAATTGCTCCCTTGCACCTGTCCATGCAACATGATTTATAATTCAGCACAGAATACACAGGTTTTCTTGTCTTCACGTAATTGCTCAAATTTTTTTTTGTCAAGTGTTGTAGATCACACGCATTTTCAGTTCTGCATAGGCAGGCAAATGCTGCTTAAAATAACCCACATCCTGCAATTCTTCCCTCAGGAGCTTATTCATGAACATTTTCAGTGTACCGATTAATGAGACCAAGCTTCCCCCTCGCACTCATCTGATTAAAATATTTAAAGGAATACTAGACAAATTCAAATTGTCTAGTAAGTACTGGGCATGCTCCTCTCAGCATTAGCTGACTTTTGTTCATCTTGATAAAAGATGGTGAGGAAATCTCAATAAATCAGGAGTCTGCTACTGTCTAAGTCAGGGAGATTCTCCTCCAGTGAAGGGGACAAGCTTTACCAGGTAACAGATAGATGTCAGGTCAGACCAAATATTATGAAATAAGAAAGGCAGCAAATCTATTATCCAGTGCAAGCCAAAGAAGAATCTGTTGCAACAGGATTAAAAAAAAAATGATTTGGGCTGACAAAGTGGTCTAAAGGTCTGTGATTCAAATGGAAAATGGGAAGAGCCAGTATAAGAATTCCAGGGTTTGACATGAAACTTGTAAAGCTCACTTCATTTTTGTGTGTGATAAGCATGGCAGACACTCAGTAATGCAATGTCACGACAGGCATCAGGCACTCCCCATTTCAGCTGCTCATATGTGTATCACACAGATTCTTCTTGACAAAGTCGATGATCTCTCTTCTTCTGGTCATCATTTTTGATACCAGCTGCACTCTTAAACACAGAGCTAATCTATTTATTCCTAGGAGTGTTATAAAATTTATGAGGGTGCAGAGTGAGCTGCATCCAAATGGGCCACTCTCAGGCTAATAGTAAATAAAGAAAAACATTTCCTCTACAACCACGATTTAGGAACTCTAATATTTATGTAAATGAATATGAAATCAATAGGCAGATATGTCTGCTATGTTCAGTACATGTAAGCAGGAGAGGTGTGAATACAGTGGCTTCTGTTGAAACTACAGCTTCTGCAAATATATATCAATATACTGACTTTAAAATACCTTTAAATCGATGTGCTTCTTCATCCTCTACAACCTTCAGCCGCTTGAAACTCTTTGTGAATCACCATCCCTTTGTGAAACTGTGAAATGCTGCAAGTGACCTTTTGGAAATAGGGAAGAGTGAGGCTGGTTTCTGAGTTCACAAAGGCAAGATGGAGATGAAACACAACTGCTGATCATGCCAGCAGCACCCATGTCATACCCTGGGTTACAGAAACAACCAGGAGCCTCCTGAAGCCAGAAGCACCTCCTTGGCAGAAAGCAAATTGCTTGGCAAGCCTTTCTCTGCTGCATTTGCAAACAGATTGTACAGCTTTGCCCCAGTTCTGGTGTGGAGAAATGGCTCGAGGAGCAAGGCGGCCATGGAATGCCAGAGTCTCTGTCTCTGCAGATTTTGCCCCTGCAGAGCACAGAAAGGGCATTGTGCGAGCAGAAGGCAGAATTTTGAAGATAACTGCAAGGACGATGTCCTTGGTGGTCTGGAAAGTACCGAGGCCTATGAAAGAAGGATTGTAGTCAAGGAAGGTGTCCTTGGTGGCTTGGAAAGTACCGAGGCCTATGAAAGAGGGATTGTAGTCAAGAGAGTAGAAAAAACCAAATCGTAAGGACCACGAGGGGGTGGGAACAGGTTGATGTGACTGTACAACTAACCAATAATAGAATGACAAGTAGTCTTACTAACCAATGATTTTATGACATGTAATATTGCTAGGTGCTGCAAAAATGTACTTAAGGCTGTGAACCTGAAAAACAAACGGATTGAAGCTTGATATTGAACATATTGGTCTTTGATTGCTCTTTCTCCTCGTTGCGGAAGAGTTACGGTCCTTACTCTTAAATGAGGTGACTCTTAAATGAGGTGACTCTTAAATGAGGTTTCTCTTAAATGAGGTTCCCCGCAGCATTGGTGACGGTGTGGATTTTTTACAATAAGTGACATTCTGCGACATTCTGGAAACCTCTCTGTGAGGATGGGCTGAGTCTGAGGGTGGGTTCTGGCTGCTTTGCACCAACCAAGTGAAAAGAAGTGAGGCTGGAGAAGCAAGCGGTTCAAAGAGCAGGAAGTAGACTTTCTTATTGGAAATCTCTTCCTTTGTTTTAAATATATAGGTATGTATTCAGCTCTTCTAGTAAGAAAAGGTACTGTGAGGTTTAAGAAGAGCTTTCAATCCCACACCTTTCCTCTGATTTTCCCACTAAGAAAAGGAACGTGGCATACGGGAAGCATTGCTGATGGGAGGTGTTTCCAATGGAGTCAGTGGTGATCAGAAGCGGGATGCAGCTGCTCAACCAGAGTGCAATTACTTAATCTCTCTATCAAGAGAAAATCCTGATAAGACAATACTGACCAAGGAGGGAAAGTTGAGAGCTCCGCTTATGAGTGCTGAGTGGAAATGAAACAAGCTGCTTGGTGATCCCCATCAAAGGGGCCACGTGAGATGACAGTGACATCCAGGTCTCATCACACACCTCTGGGGACTTCTTATCTCCCCACAGAAATGTCCCCTCTGCAGTGGTCCAGGCATCTGTGGGGCAGGAACTGGTAACAGGAGGACCACTGGAAATGTGGGGTTTGATTCCAGCTATTTGAATATGAAGGAGAAAGTATTGATGGTCCTACCAGGTCTGGTGTGAGGCATGAACTCCACCGTGTAAACTGTGGCTGACGGGGCACTGAGCCTTTGCCCTGCGCTGGCTGTCTGAGTTCCCGTGCAGCACCTCAGGCTGCTCTGCATGGGAACATGGGCTTTCCAAACAACCTATCCAATCAAAATGAGTGCAAGGAGGGAAAGTGAAGGGAGAAGGAAGATGAGATGAAAAGGTCAGGAGAGATTGCTTGAGGAGGAAGTGCAGGGCAGGTAATGGAGTAAAACATGCACAAACAAACAGGCAACTGAGCCACATGCATACAGTGTGCCAGGAACAGCTCCCATCGTTCCTGGTCAGAAGAGGCTGCTCTGACTGAGGATTTCACCAGCATGTGGGAGACATGCTAAAGAAGTTTCTCCTTAATCCACAAACAAGTCACAAATAGTTTCTGACAGAAAACAATATTAAAATTGTTGATTTTTAAAGAAAAAAATAACCGCCATTAATCAAACAAATGGCATACTCTGGAATTGAACAGTGTGGGACAGCAGATTAATTTCAGAAGTTGTCTGTTCCCCCTGTATCTCTCAGTGTTTCAAAATGGACATAATACCCGGTTTTATTATTTGCCAGCCCTTTAAGTTGGACTTGAAATGCAATTAAAATAGCACTTGAGAGAGCCATACATTTTAATTAATGGCCTACATTGCTGAGAAGTTGGAAAACAAAGAGAGCATTGCCCACTAGGAATGAGTAAATCAAGACAGATGTGTTCCTGGGTGTCCATACATCAATACGACGACATAATCTAGTAGAGCAAGAAGCCCATCTCTGCTGTAATATCACTCGCTTTGCTCCAGCAATTTAGTGCAATGGGTGCATATGATAAGCTGAGTGCCAGTTTAACAGCCTCAGGTTTTACAATTGGGACAAAATATATGTAAGGGAATATGGTTCTGCTGCAGGGCTCCAAAACCAAGAGGAGCCCCCAGGAGACTCAGCCTGCCAAACTCCCCTCCCCACTGTGCTGCTTCTCCTTGTTGTTTCCAGCTCCCAGAACTCTTGCCCTGGGCTGCCAAATGGGTGGCTAAGATGCAGAAATCCCAGGTGTGGGTGACATCTAAGAGTGGTGTGAAAAAGGTGTGAGCACCACGACATAAAGACAGGGGTTTGCTCCAGCTCAATACGCTTGCTGTCCCTGAGAAGCATGGACATTGCCAGGAAAGATTTTTGCTAATCTCTGCTGCTCCCCATGGCATTGCTCCCACGGACAGCTTGGATGCAGTGGCTGTCTTTTAGAGGATACATGAGATACACAGTGTATATATACATTGTATGTGTGTGTGTGTGTAAATATATATACATATATTTATGTCAAAGACTGGTGCCCAACAGGTTTCAAGGATAGATCTGGACTTTCTACTCCAGTCCCTAGGTTCACAAATATTTCACATGGTGATCATCTTGCACATAGCATTTACTGAGAAACATATTGGAACACTGAAAAACAATCAATGCCGTTAAATTTTGCTAAATAAAGAGCAAAATGGGAAGTGGTTCACATGATATAATTTACAGTGACTTTCAAGAGTTTGTACTTCCACCCACACATCACACACCAGCTATGATTTTGGCTAAGGAGCAGCAGAGACTATGTAGAAGAGATTTCCTCAGCTTTTTTCAAGGGGAAAACAAAACTGAAGCAAACAAAAGAAAGGTGAAGCTCTTACTAAAAGCAGCAACTGAAATAAGAGACTGGAAAAATGCAAACCTGTCAACCATTTTAAAACACAGAGAACTCAAAATTACAGAGTGCAGAATTAAAAATTTTCAGAGGACAGCATTTTTTTTGGTAAACCTCTCTTTCCTGAACTAGGGAAACTCCAGGAAAAACTGGCAAAAGAAAGGCACTTATGAAACAAGATAACAGAGGAAATTGGCTGTTGTCTGTATGAGAAAATGAGCCTTCACAGAAATACTTTGAGCTGTCCTATCCCCTTTTTCATCTCTTTGTGAATCTGCCTTTTTTTGGAGAAAATGTGGACAACCCTTGGGACTATAATCCAACAGCAGGCTCTGATCTAGGCATCTTCAGCAGAAAGGACTGGGATAGAGAAATGAGGAAACGCTGCTTCATGTGTCAGAGTCCACCTGCATTCAAACACTTTAGACAGTTTTGGTCACTTCATCTTTAAACACAAACTGATGAGCTTCAGAGAAGGGTCAACAAATAAAGGAACACAGGGAAAATTTCTTCTTACTTCTGCCTTGATGTAGAAGTAGCTGGAGGCTTTCCATTCATCCTGAAAGAACAGTCCAGTTTTCAACCCATATTCTTATGTCATGGGGACTCTGCAGAGCATGAACTGACCTTTCATCCACCATTGCAGAATTATTTCCTCCCCTGAGCAGCCTCCCAAGAGAGACACCAATGCAGACCAGCCAGCTACCACAGCCAGGGGCAAAAAGGGGTTTAAACACTTGTGCCGCCTTTGATAAGATTGTGCACTGGTAGAAACCATCTCAGACAAGAAACTACAATGCTCTGGATATAAGGAAATGTCCAAAAGCTACCAAGAACATCTAAATATTCACAGAATCATGGAACGTGCTGATTTGGACGGGACATCCAAGGACCACTGAGACCAAATCCTGGCCCTGCACCATCCCGAAGAGTCACACCATGTGCCCAAGGGTATTGTCCAAATGCTTCTTGAACTCCATCAGGCTTGGTGCTGTGACCACTTCCCTGGGCAGCCTGTTCCACTGCCCAGCCACCTCCTGTGTTAAGAACCTTTCTGTAATATGTAACCTAAACCTCTCCTGACACAACTTCAGGCCATTGCCTTGGGTCCTGTCACCGGGCACCTCAGAGAAGAGATCAGTGTCTGCCCGTCCTCTTCCCTTGTGTTATGTCTGTTGATTGAGATGTATGGATTTTGTGGTGGGCAAATATGGAATATCTTTTCTTCTCTTTAATCATGAAGCTAAAAAATCAGGTTTTTGTTTGTGTATGTCCTCCTCATTTATTCCCCTCTTGGGAATACCCAGACAGTAAATTGTCAGTGTTGCCTGATGGAAAAATTGACTCTTCCAGCAGCCACTGCTTCTCAAGTTGGCTCACACCATGTTACTGAGCAATCCAGCCTGGTCAACCCATTTAGCACAAATGTCTACAGTGAAGTGCCAGAGGGCTGTGGGCAGACATCAGCATCCCTCTGCCTGATCTGCAGGTCTTGACTGTTCAGGAGATAAAGACCTGCATCTCCCAGGGATGTTGGCACATGTGTGTGCAGGAGAGCAGTTACATGTGCATTTTGGGGGGGACTGGGGAGAAAGTAAAAAGATTTTTGCAGCCTGCCTTCTATCCCCTCTGCCTTTTCATTAAACACGGCTGGAAAATATTTTCCCAAGTGGAAAATAGTTGTTTGTACTTTTTTTACCCTTAGCATTTAATAGCTGTTTAAAATTACATCAATAAGGGTCTTTAGCAACTGGCAGTCACAGTATAATCTGTCCACTTCAGAGCTCATGCTTTATGCCTGAGATCAGAAAAAGGTGGGTGTCCCTAAATCCACAACTGTGTATTCACTGGGGAAGCAGCAAAGATGAAGTACTTTGTCTTCTGGGAAGTCAGCTTGAGTGTGCAGATTTCCTCCTGACAGCATCTTAGCAGAAACTGAAATATTGTATTGTCACTCAGACTTGTGTAACAAAGCCCAAACAGGACTCTTACCATTCCTATTTCATTTTCCGAGGTATCAAAAAGGCGGAAGGGGGGAGATGCACATGAAAGGCAACTAATGCTGAAGCAAAGGGATCTAATTAGAGTGAAGGCAGGGAATCTGCATGAAACAAAAAGACACCGTGTAATTACTAAAATAACTAATGTGTTGCATTATATACCATGACAAGCCACTCATTTAGGGTTATTCTGTATTCTGAACTTTGATTGACTCACATAGTTGTGTCTTTATTGCAAATTTTTATAGCAAGACAAAGCAAATTCAGTCAATCTGAGCCCCCAAATCTATGTGCAATCATTGATGCCAAGGAGAAAATCCTCTTCTCTATTGATCAAAGACTGAAGGTGAACTTGAATTTCCAAGAACTTGAGACAGAGTCTGAACGAGAATTTCAAATGAAAATGGCGTGAGCCTTTGGATCGAGTATCCAAGATGACATACAAAAAATAAGGATACATCCAATTCTTTTGTCATCTGTCTGTACTGCTGTGGACATCAGATCTGACAGTGTTCCACCTTAGAGCACCATCCCACTGACCACTTTCTGCATGTTCACTATTTTTGCCCTGCCTGTTCTGTGGGTGAAAATCATCCAGCAGTGTAACTGGTACAGAAATAGCAAGCACACACAGCCAGCGTGCTAGAGAAATGGGGAAGTTTCATTATCCCAAACTAAAAGTAGATAAAATCTATTCACCTACAGTTACCCTTGGCCATACCTTTGCTTTATCCCTGAGTTTTGAATCCATTCTGAAGGTGTATTTTAACAGAGTATTCGCAATGGGACATAATGGGGAACAAGATAAATATTGGGGGGGGGGAAGGGTTTCCTGCTCATTGCTAAGAAGGATTTCAGGGGTGCAGGCAAGCCTTCTGCATCCCACCAGGACCTTTGGGCTTGGTCCCCTTGACTCATGGCCACACCAGATGTGAATCAGCACTTCTTAAGCATTTTGCAGGCTGATGGTAAAGCAGCCAAGGCTTGGCCTGTCCCCAGGAAATTTGGATGTTCAGGAAAAGAACAGAAAAGGACTTCAGGATGATTTAAGCAATGTCTTGCAGGACTGACCCACTGCTAGGGCAGAGGGTTCCTTTGCAGGACCATGAATTATGTCAGTAAGATCTGAGGTTTCTTTGTGGGAAAGTTCAGGGGCTGAACAGGTTAACTGGAAAATAAAGAAGCATTAGAGCTTTAGAAATAGCATTGGTGGGCAGCTCTGCACTGTGAAACAGAAAGAATACCCAGCACATGTCTGGATAATCCTGTGATATTTTGAAGAAATTGTGCCCCCTGCTGATTTAATTAGATTTTTTTTAGCCTCAGCTCTAAACCTGGTGAGAACATTCAAACATACTGATTAGCGTTCAAGGTCAGATGTCCTGCTGGATAGTAAAAATCTTCTCTTTCAACACTGAAATAAGATGCTTATTATTGATTTGCAGGAAGCAGAAGGCAAAAGATGAATGGTATATCCTTGCAGGACCAGCATTCTCAGACCATACCTAGCACTTTACATGTCCTTTGTGGCATTTAATGGGGAAATAAAAGCCTGGAATAAAATAAGAAGAAATTTGTGACCAGGGGATTTGCTTGGTTTATAAAGCCTCTGTTTGTGGCTTACTAGCATGGTAAAATTATCTCATTTTCTAGCAGAAAAGAACGATAACCAGCTACCCATTTAAACTGATCATGGGTGATTAATAAAAAAAAATTAAAAAAAAAATCACTGCGGAATATCAATAACTGTTGCTTTATGAGATGGTTGGTTCTACCACAGCATCCCACATCAGCTCTCTTAATGGCCAGCAGTATGAAAAAATGCAGGTTTTTTTTTTCCAGGATACCCCAGCTATGTCAAATCAGCTACTGCAGGGGTCACCCCAAATGCAGGTCAGATAGCAAAAGCAGGAAAGGAAGAAATCCCAGCAATGTGCTGTCACAGGTATGTGAATTGGGCTGCAGCCAGCCCCACATCCAGTCGCACAGTTGGTCTGGATACAGGCTCACACTTCCCAGCAAAGGGCTAAAAAACCCCCATTTCCCATTGCCCCATTTCCATCTGGCAGTTTGGGGCCACTGGACCTGTGGTACAGATATGTTTTTTTAAATGGATTTAAGCTCGTCCACCATTCCTTTCCCCTAAAATCCTATTTGCTGTGCTTTCCGATGCTGCACTGTACTCTGCTATTGTTAATGCAACGATCAGGGACATTTTCTTTTGGCTTCCCTCTCCCAGTCGCTAGACCGCAAACCTGCTTCCACTAAGAGGTCATTGAGTACCCTCTAGTGGATATTTTGGAAAACATATCTCAGCTCTTTATTGGCCCCTGGAGCCTTGGCAGCAGCTCTCTGGAAAGCCTTGTGTTTATACTTAAGGTACACAGGGGATGGATTACAGTAAGCACAGCACATGCAAGCAGTTGCAAACCCTTACAAGAGCTCCTTCTCTTTAGTTGAATCAAACATGAAGGGCAAACAAGATTAAAAATCAATATTTCAAGACAAAATGCTTGTTTTTTTGTTGTTTTTTTAAAAAAATCTAGTCGATGTGTACAAGGCCAAAAATACCCATAAGGAAAATCAATCTGACAATAGCATTCAAGTTCAGTTTTTGGAGTAGCCTGAGATGGCAATGGGCCCCTGACCTATGGCATCCAAGGACAGGCTTCTGGGAGAAACAAAAATATATCCACCTGATTTGGTTTCTTACCCTTTATTTATTAGCTTTGTTAATCATCTGGTTTTTTTTTCTAAATTAGCTAATGCATTTGCTTTTTGCTTCCCATGATCTGTATGTGGTGGGTTAGCCTTCCCAAACAGCCAAAATCCCTCTCAGCTTCTCACTCACTCACACACACCCTATCAGAAAATGTGCGAGAAAGGTCTTGTGTTACAGGGAGAACAGGGAGCTTGGTACCTTGCCAGTTAGCATCACAGGGAGGCAACTTGATGTGGGTGGGGGGAAACATTTTACGTTGTTGGCAATTAAAATAGATTCGGGTAGTGAGAAACAAAGATAAACATTAAAATTTTAGCTTTCTTCCACTTTTCACAGGCTCAACTTCATCCCCAACTCTTCTACCTACTTTTTCCCCTGGGCTGCACAGGGAAATGGGGAAATGGAAGCTGGGGTCAGACCATAACTGCTCCTTTTTCTTCCTCATGCTTTTCCCCTGCTCCAGCATGGGTATCTCCCTGAGCTGCAGTTCTTCAGGAGAAACCTACTCTGGTGTGGATCCTCCACAGTGGGGTGGATATCTGCTTCATTTCCTGAAGTACCTCCTCCCCTGCCTTCTTCCTTCTCCTCCTCTGCCCTTGGTGTCCCCTCTTCTGTTTTTCACTTTTTCCCTTCTCCCCTGCCCATTCAGAGTTATCTGCTCTTTCTGATACAACTTACCAATAACATTTTCACTGAAGTGTTGAGCAGCATTAGTTTCTGTTCCTATCATCTATCAGTCCAATCCCTCTGTCAGCAGTCTTGTCAGTTCGCCTTGAGTTGATGTCAGACTAAATGTTGTACCATTAGCATGCTCATTTTTAAACCTTTTATCAGTGGCTTAATGCTAATGCTCTGTAAGACTTCAGGAATTTCCCTGGTACACCAGGATGTTCTCAAAATGAAGATGAGTAGGTCAATTATCTCCTGGCAGATTTTCCAGGCCTTATGAGTATGTAGCAAGACTTAAACCTGTTTATGTCTAATACAGATTTTTAACTCCCTCACTTACAACTCAACAGCTAAAAAAAATCACTTCTCTCATTATGCTTGAAAATACCATCCTGCTTCTTTCTAAATGCATTAACAGAAATTTCTATTTATCTGTCCACCTCTTCTCACCCATCTCCTTACTAGGATGTCACGGCTGCCTGCTGCTTTTCAGGTACACCTATCAGGCTTTCCCCTTTGTATGTCCCATTTCTCTTCAGAAGCACAAGTTCTATGCTGCCCTGATGGATATTTCAGAAAAAATACAGACCTCTGTGTATACAGCTTAAGAGGCTTACAGGCCTCTCCTGATGGCATGTTGTAAGTTCACCTCCTTTTTAAACATCTTTTCTTGTGGAGCTTTTGGCCATGGCTCCTGAGTGGAGCCTTATATTCCCTGGTCTTATGCCAAATTCTGAATTTGCAATTTCTGAACCATTCTGGTGTGTGACATTTTTCTTTTTTGCTGGGAATCACCATTATTTCCAGCAAGTAGCTGGCTTTCTGTCATGATTTAAAAGAAAACCAGACTGTCTCTCTGTGCAGGTAGGTAAATGATGGGCCAGTTGAGCCTCAAACCCTCTCCCTAACCTCTTATTTCAAATCCTCCATGGCTCACCCTCTCCACTAACAGCTGAAATACCTCTGACCTCCCTCTGCCTTGTCCCTGGGTTAGTCAAGGTGTCCAAAGAGTGAATGTTTGGTAAGGCACATTTTCAGTAATGGGAAGGGGTTATCTGGGGAGCTTCTTGGTCATTAGAAATTGGTCCTGACCTGAGCAGGAAATTGGGTCACAAAGTCACCAGATAGACCTAGGCTAAAGTGTTCTATAATTCTATACAAAAATATGGTATATCACTTAGTAAGCTTGCTGAAAGTATTAAAGAGGCAAAAGCAGAGTATAGGATGAGACACATGACATGACTACATTGTTGAAAAAACCTTTTTTCCTTTAAATTTATTTCCTGAAGTAAAAAATCTACAGTAAGTGTGTAACCATTTTTAAATGTTATATTCTCTAATCCAATGATATTTTTAATTGCTTTGAAGGTTTTCCATTGATGCAAGGCTGCAGTGCTAGTGCACAGGGATGCACCCAGCACACAATGACGTACATTTCTTTGTTGGCTCCTCTGTTACACATAACCTGTGCTCTCTGGTAGGTGAGACAGTGATAACACTGCTGTTTTGAAAGCAATGAGTCACCTATATTTGCTAATAATATATTCAAAATCTGTGCAATTTCCGGCTGTGTTTTAGCCAGGGTTCTGAGACACCTACCAGACAGTGTGGGGCCACAGGAGGAAGTTATGCAGCATCAGCAAATGCTAAAAGTGATATTCTAAGGAACTGGCCCCAAGGTGCACATAGCCTTGGCTTCTCAGAGACTTCTGCAAGTACACATCTACCACATAGGAGGCTTGTGCTGCCTCTCCAGAGTTAGTGAGTCCATGGGTTTGGCTTTGAGAGTTTAGTGGTGCTTAAGGGAGGAGTTTTTTGCTGGGGTCTTACTCCAGTTTTGTATGGCATTGGAAAACAGGGTGCATTGTGTTTGCACAGCAAGGTTTTGGTAGCTGGGGTCTACAGGGGTGGCTTCTGTGAGAAGTTGATAGAAACTTGCCCCATGCCCAACAGAGCCAGTCCCAAGATGGAGCTGCCGCTGGCCAAACTGAGACCATTGGTGACAGTGGTAGTGCTGCTGGGATAACAGATTAAAGAAGGAGAAGATTGACTGCCTAGGAGCAAATCTTGGCCAGAGAAGAGAGGAGTGTGAACATGGGAGAGGAACAACTCTGCAGACACCAAGGTCAGTGAAGAAGGAGGGGAGGATGTGCTCCAGGTGCCAGAGCAGAGATCCACCTGCAGCCCCTGGAAGACCCCACACTGGAGCAAGGGGAAAAGTGTAAGGAGTGCCCCTTTTGAGCAGGAAGGACAGGCAGAAACTATGTGATAAATTGACTGCAGCCCTCATTCCCTGTGTGCCTGGGAGGGAAAAATCAGGAGGGAAAATCAGGAGCGAAGTTCAGCCTGGGAGGAAGGGAGGAGTGGGAAGAGGTCTTTCAAGATTTGGTTTTATTTTGCATTACCCTACTCTGGTGTTAATTGGCAATAAATTAAATTAAACTAATTTTCCCAAGTTGAGTCTGTTTTATTCATGACAGTAATTGATGAGTGATCTCTCCCTGCCCTTATTTTGACTCATGAACTGTTTTTGTTGTATTTTCTCTCCCCTGCCCCAGCTGAGGAGGGGACTGATAGAGAGGCTTTGGTGGGCACCAGGCATTCAGCCAGGGTCAATCCACCACGCAGGGATGTGCCAGCTCAAGCACCAAGCAGACAGGCTATTTTACAGAGCAAGCAGAAGTGGGTTTTTTCCATGTGATTCCAAGCACAAGCAACAAACACATGTAGCAAAGAATAAATTGGCTTAGCCAGCGCTTCAAAGGGTGTGAGCTGCCACCCATGGTAATTTCAGTGCGATACCTGCTGACTTCCTCCTTGCAAAAGGCCTCTTCAATGATTCATGCTCTCATCTACTGATGTTCCTGGCTTCTTAAACCACACTACTAACCCTTTGTCTTGGACCCAAAATTTCCAAATTGTTTTTAAGAGGTGCTCTTTTTTTTTTTTGGTGTGTGTGCGCCCGCGCGCGCGCGCGCGCATGTGTGTGTGTGTGTGTGTGTGTGTGTGTGTGTGTGTATTTACAGAGCCTTCTTTTGAAAGACAGGCAATCCCAGCCTGTGCCCTGACAGACAGAGCTGGCAGTGTAAAGTCGCAATCCTCCCTGGCCTTACTCACCTCACTTACGCTTGCTTTTCCTTGTGAAGGGATGGACGTGTGTCCTCCCTTCCCACAAGCGCCAGCTGAGACACAGAGCTGGCAGGAACTCTCTGTCTCATTCTGAGAAGAGGTGCCTTGCCCTTTTCTGATTAGACTGAATGGTTATGATGGTGACCCAAACACAAAGCCAGGATGTGCAGGTGCCTTCTACCCCTGCTCCACTACCGGAAAGAGGAGGGAAGCACCATTTTTCCAAACTCCCTCTTTTGGATACCCCCATGCCAGCTCAGAGATGCTCACCATTTAAAGAGCTTTTGAAATCTTTTCTAAAAGGCATCACAGTTTCTGGTTTTAATTAGCACAGGTGGCAATGACTCCTTTTGAAGAGGCCGAAGGAGCTCCCCATCTCTCGAGGCCTGCAAGTGAAGCTGCAAGGCCCTGATGTGGCGGGTGGCAGCGTTTCCCATGGCGGCAGAGCTGTGAGGCCATGCTTTCCCAATGCCTCCAGTGACGGATCCACTTAGGAAAGCAGCTCTTCTGGTTACGTTTAGCTCTTTAATCCTTTTGTCTCCCTTTCCAGAAGTGACAACTTTTCTGTTTGCATCTCCGTTGCATCACCACTCCCCTCTACAGCTGCCCTGCATTTTTTTTGCCTAACAGCATGTAATTAATCAGCTCAGGTTTGTAATAAAATATGACGCCCATTTAACAGACTGAGTCACCAGCAGAGCCAAGCAGAATGAGCTGCTGGGAAGGATGGCAGGGGAGATAACACAGGGCTGTCAGCAGGTGAGGGGCAGGCCTGCCTTGCACAGCCAGTGCTCTTCAGAGGCAGCCTGGGCGACACCAAGACCAAACCTGCTCATGTTTCCCTGTTGCTTGGTGAGGTTTTGGCGTGTGCTCCTGCCTGAGCCAGTGCTGCTGCGGCGGGAGCCAGACTAGTCAATCCTTTCCATAAGCGATGGGCATGAGCTGAGGGTTAGGCTGGGAACAGGGAAACAGAATGGGTAGAGCAGAGCGGTGACTGCCAGGCCTGTGGGGACACATCCTCTGGACAAGGTGAAGGGTGATGAGCCTTTTGGGGGGAGCCATCAGTCTCATCCCTGAGCTGTTTGCTGGCTTTTCAAAACACTTCTGTATGTAGTCTTTTCTGTTGCTGGCTGTGGTACAGTCACATCATTAATCTTCATTAGAGGGTGATAAAATACTTATATAAACACCTCATAAAAACCAGCTGATTGCTGGTACTGTACTACTCCATGTGCTCTGAAGTTTCAGGACAGAGCAGTTCTGTGATGTTACAAAAATCTCCCTCCTGTGGCTCAGAGACATTCAAAGCCAAGGAAGAGCTGTTGTGCGGCTGACAAAGACTTTAGGGTCTGTATCTGGGAATACTCATGAATAACACCAGAAAGATGCTGGGGATTTTACAAATTACTTTGCAAGAACTGGAGAAAAAGTAAAAAGTGCAGCACCATGATTGGGAAGGTGGGTGTCCGGGTGTGTATATCTGGACATATGTGGCAAAAATAAACAATTTCTGATTTTCTGGCTAGAACAACTGCTGTTGTGTTAGAAGCTTTTTAAGCAAAATGGTTTTAGTTCTGTTTCCAGCAATAATGAATATTTCCATGTGACTGCTTTTCATCTGTTTGTTAAAAAATGCTTATCTAGAATTCTTTTATGAGGTAAGCTAATTACACCCCAAATTAAAAAATACCTTATTAATGCACAAGATACTGGGACTTGGCATTTGCTTTCAGCATTCAGCACAATTCCTGTTTAATGCTGTGCAAACTAATTCAGTCTCTTATCCCAGACCAGAAACTGCAAAAGCCGTGACGGTACAAATCACGCGTTGCGGCATATTCATTGCACGAGAAGGTTCAGGGTGCTCTGGGGATGGGCAGAAGAGCAAAAGCTCTGCCAGTTCTCCATGTTTCTCCACATCACCATGTCCCAGGAGGCAGCAGTGGCTGTGGGACCTCATTTCCAGCCCCTCAGTGTGACAAGTCTTGCACACAGCTTGCAGATGGAGCACCAGTCCTGTGTTAATGTGCCATTGCTGCAGAAGAAACAGGATCAAAGGAGAAAATCATCCTTACCCAAGTCCTTGCAAGCCTTGTTTCTGGTTGTTTATCAAGTATTCCAACCACTTTGTAAATGTCTTTTTTTTTTTTTTTTTCCTTTCCTTGGAAAAAAATGTTAACAAAGAGCTAGGACTAACACAAATTACCTACTTGGCTTTTTACTGCTGAATTAATAATCTCCTTACTTTATAACCCAGCCAGAAGGGATAACACTATTGTTAAGGCATGACACCACACTGCAGAAAGGGTGTCTGCTCAAAACTTGTTCAATCCTCTCATCCTTGCCTGTAAACCACTGGAAAACATACAAACCTCCCACAGTTTTACAGTAGCTATTCCAGATAAATTATAGATCTTTTGGTCTCATTTCCCTGTTAAGGTAAGAAATACCCCAAATCTAAACAACTGAGAGTGGTCTTTTACCAATGTTGATGAGCTCTCTAAAGAGCAGCTTTTGCTTTTGTGGTAGGTAGATGCCAGAAAAGCCATTTTAAGATTGCCCATCAATTAAAGTTCTAAAGCCATGGAGGTGGGGCTGCAGAAACGCCCTTCCTTATTGATGCCAGAACATTATTTAGCTCTTCCTTAGAAAACATCAGCACTTAGGAAAGGCTCCAAGTTTTCCCAAGGAAACACTGTAATGAAATGCATCATCCTGCAATATCTGTGCCTTCACCACCACTCACCTGTATCCATGCCCACATCCTGCAATCTGGTGACAGCTCGCAGCTTGTGCAAACCTGCTAAATCCAAGTGCCACCTAGAAAATGTTTTGCAAGTGGATGCAATTTCCAGCTTTGGGAATTTTCACTTTCCCGACTAAATCACCTGGAATAGATACTCAACATCTGTTATTTTTATTTATTTATGTATTTAAATTGCTGCTCAGTCAATCCTATAAGGCCTCAAAGGTAAACCAGTCCCAAGAACTAGGATTGACCAGTGATGAGAATGTTGCAATTTTAAAAGTGTGTCAGGGCCAAGTATTGCTATGATTTCTAATTCTTTCAACTTTCATGGGACAGCAGGGCTATCCTACTGGGAGTGGATGAATTCCTCCTTGCTAACATGAAATGCTCCTTTTGCTCTGGAATTTCCAGTTTCAAGAACTTAAATTCTGGCATAAACATTCAGATTGCATTCTAACAGCTGCAAAAAAGAAATCAAGAAATATAGTTAATTATCCCACCCCCACCTCCGATTCAGAGTATTATCAACCTCTTCTCTAAAGCATTCTTCACAACTGTAATGTCTATTTTATCTAAGCATCAAAGAGAAACAGGCTCCAGACGGGGATTTAAAACCTAATACTTATTTTCTTAAAATAAATAGAATTAATAAGCAATAATGAAGGCATTTCTTAATTTTGTTGCTTTAGCTAGTGAAATAGCAGAGGGCACAAAAAGAACAATAAGTAATAACCTCAATGAGCACAGTTCAGGGATTTTTCTTTATTCCTCAATGCTGAAGAAAGAGATGACAAAGTTGTATTGAATGAAATTACTTTTAAAACTTATTTAAATCCAGAAAATAGAACACAAAAAACCTGTTGGGTTTTTTTCCTTTTTTTTTCTGAATTCCTAGTTCCTAAACATAGCTTTTGCAGCTAATAATCTCTATATCTTGGCCTAGTCACAGTGCTGGAAAAAAAGCTGATGACTGTATCGATTTTGTGGCAGATTATGGAATTCTTTTAAATTTGTAATTTAGATCCAGAATGCACTGTTCATCAGGTCACAATGATGTTGAGAACTAATCCTGGTGTCTGGCGTTACACTTATAGTGGGAAATTTGCTCAGTGAAGGAGGCACTGTGCAGCATTCTGCTCCTGTTCTAACAAAGAATTACATTGCCTCAAGATGTCATGCTGCCAGAATTGCTACACCAAAAATTAAATTGAAAACAGAGTCCCAAATCCCTTGTCTGGCTAAAACATCATGTTATTTTCAGCATCCTTGCAATGCAAAAGCAAGCAAACAGCTACTGCTTTGTGCATCTCCCTGTTCCTACAGCACATGTTCTTACTCCCCATGAAAATATGCATCAACATATAATGTGAAGAAAATATCAAGAATATTTTGGTCAGATTAAAATGCCCACTTACTCCCTAGTCAGTTAAAATTCCTAACAAAACACATTGCAAAGTCAATGGATTCCTTCTATTTAGTGCACTACCTAATGAGCTGAACAGCCATCTTCTAATATTTGCCATGAATTGCTAAGAGCCCAGTGCTGCTCCCTGGTAGCCATTGGCTGGACCAGAGGCTGGCAAAGTCAAAGACTCAAGGCGTTGAAAGCATGAGAAATTGCCTCACTGCCAAAAAAGTGCTGAAACATACTTTTGAAAGGCACACTCTGAGTCTAAGTACAAAAAGAAATTACAGGCTTGCTCAATTTGGAATTCAAACCGTTGTCCTAATGGTTCAGCTCAGGGGTTTTGGTAAATCAATACCTCTATAGCTTTCAACAGGCTTCAGACAACACCTTCTGGAGCCCAGAGATTTTATAGACCTGTGAGACAGGCAGCTTATGCCAACTGATTATCAAGATGGTACTACAGGTGTTTTCCATAGTGCTGGTGCAACCAGAAGCATTCAGGAGAGTTTGAGTTACAAGCATTGCACATACAAGTCTCATATCTGATCCCTTATCAAAAGCAGATTTAATAAAGTGCCATAAAACAAGAAATAAAATTGCCCATGCACTGCTCTGCAGAACAAAGCAGGATTTTCTCAGTAAGGAATCTGCCACAGTCAACACTGTGTAAGTTCAAAATACATTGCCACTTCTACTATTTTACTAAAGTAATTATACCTTCATTGTAAAGTCTTTAAAAAAATGCACTAGAAAAAAAATTAAACTTTTTGGTCCTTATTTTTCTATTATCCTCCAAATGTCTGTGTGCAATGTGAGGTCTAGATGGTAAGTGCAGTTTTGTAAATTCTGTTAGCATCATGGACTGTCCTTAGCAAAAATGCTCACTGAAGTAAGTGAAACTTCACCTAGAGAACACCAAAAACATCAAAAGTCACAATGAGGGATTTTACCTGTGCAAGAAAAGTTACCTGATTTTGAAATAAAAAAACTCTAAAGTCAGATTTATATAAAAATCTGGTTTTTATTAAATTTTCATCACAGAAGAGCTCAGTATAAAATCTCTAACAAAGTGATTTTATAGCGCAGTAAACTCTCCGTCTGACACAGCCAAAAGCTCTGGTTATGAATGTACAGTGTGCCTTCATATCATAGAATACAAAACTGGAGTTTGTCCTTGTAGCCCTGTATTTGTTAAGCAGGAAGACAAAATTTAATAAAAGCTGTTCCTTCTAGTTTATTGTATCCAGAACACCCAGTTTTGAGATCATTAAATGAAAAATATCGTTACTGCCCAACCTGCTTTGGCATTTCAGTCTGCAAGAAATGTCACTTCATGTGCCCCAGTGACAAATCAGAGCAGTAAACTATTCCCTGAACACACACCACATTTTTCATCCAAGGAGCCACTCTAGCAGAGCAGAAAGGCATGCACAGTGATTGAAGAGGGCAAACAGGAAAAAAGGGGAATTTTTCAGTAAAAAACTAACTACTACATCAAGTTTCATTTTCTGAATAAATCCTAAAAATGTGCTGGCTTTTTTCCTATCTAGTTGGAGAATTTCCAGCATATTTGGTTTATGTCAAGCAACTAAGAACTGAAAAGCATGCTAGGCTCTCTACAACAAGTACTGAATCCAGGGACACATTTTCTTCAAGCTCTGTACCTCACACTGTCAGCAGAAAATGTTCCAACACTCCCTGGCAAGTTTGGTGTTTTGAGAGTAGGTAGAACAACAAAAAAAACATTCCTCTTTTGTCCAAGGACTTCTCCTGTGCCATCTGCCAAATGTGTGGAAACCAGGTCAGACACCAATTCCCAGGTGCAAATCTGCTGTCCAGTAAAGAGAATTCCCATCAGGCTGGGTAGACCCAACCTGTACCCAAGAGCAGCATTTGAGGTGAAGCCAGTGTACCAAATGATGGCATGGACTTGAAACCCTTGACTGTAAAACACCCTAGAGTTCATTATAACATTTTACTCACTTGCAGCTACTGCAAGGCCTTTCTATGGCACACATCCTACTCTGGAATAACTTAGTAAGCAAGCATCTGACCAGAAGAGACATTTGCAAAAAGGAGACAAAGCAGTAACAGGAGCTCTGCAAAAGTAGGTTTTTAGCAGTTATACAGCAATTTTCAGCTTTGGAGACCTTTATGTTACTGCAAGAAGCTACTCAGAAGCTCTGAAGATTATTAAGGAGAAAATAGAGTCCTGCCAATGCAAGACTATGATGTTTGTCATTACTTTCACTACAAGCATTTGTAGTTAGATAAATAGCTCTTTATTGTCATTTAAGACAAAGCAAATTTTTATGTACTTCACAATGTACTTATTCAGAAGTACACTACTTTAATACCATTACAGCATCTATAAGGAATACACAGCAGTAACAGAGCAGTCACTTAACTCCTGCAACACCTAGAGGCAAAGGCAAAAACTAGAGGAGCAATTACCTCATGTTCTCTAGCTTTTGGCCCAAGTTGTTTCTTGTATTTCTCTAGTTTTCTCTCATAAACACACTCCAAAAAATAGTACCATAAAAGCGGTTTTCTCATGAAACAAATTAAGGTTATACCACTGCTAGAACAATAGTTCTCTAGTTAAAGATAAGGACAGAAAACACCCTGAATCATTTCAAGAATTAAAGATTTCTTCTCATTTAGCAGACTAAAACCTACCTGATATTGATTTGACAGATAGCAGTGATGCCATACGAGCTCGTATCAATTCCCACATACTGAATCAAAATACAAATAGCTTTTTGCCTCAAAGCTGCACTGACTGTGTGATGCTCTGGCAGGAACTGCCAGCACTGTTTTATAGCGTGCGCTGATCAGGGCCTGGACAAGTGGCACTGCAATGATCAAGAGACATGAACTTGCCCATCAGTAAATATCTTTGTAATTAAGTCAAATGTGATGTCACTGACACATCAGGCAGTCAACAGAGAAGCGTGTCTGCATTCATGAGGCGACCTAGAAGAAATCCCAAGCATAAAAAGACACTGAAAGGCACTAGTCCATAGAAGGTTCTGCCTTCAAAGCTGTCTTTGAGTACATGCTTCATGTGTGTGCCTGAGAGTAGCCCATGTTCACCCAGTGCTTTCAGCTGGCCAAGAAAACAGGTAATAAAACCCCTTCCCCCAACCAATCCCAAATTCCCACATGCTAAGAAGCAAGTAATACAATAAAGAAAATCGAACATCAGAGGATCCAGTCTATTCTATCCAATCACCCAATGAATCTGACTTGATCATATGTTCTTAATTACTGGTGGGGAATAGAATTATGAAAAAGATGCCTGCAGAGAGAGCCTACCCCAGCATGTGTTAATCATCTATGGGACAAATCCCATTCTGAATACTTGGTGTATTTTCTGATTCCAGGGAGGATGTAAGCAGTGTATTGAAGCACCAGCTGAGAATTGTGCAAGACATTAATTGACCACACCATATTTTGCTATGATGGCAGACTTGATTCACTACTACTTGACATCCGGAACAGCTATTTGCACTTAGGTGCTAGGAGTGCAACATGGGTGAAACTTGATATTATAAGGTTGATTACCGAGATCATACTTGGCAGACAATGAAGGAACTCACTGTACCTAGCAACATGTAACCATGAATTGCACCTAACGCCAAAAGTGCTCCAGATTCTCAAGGATGAGAAATGACATTAACACAACACAGTGTCCAGCAAAAGCTAAACTACATGGCTAACTGTATTCCTAATTGTTAACACTTCCAAGACCAACCAAGGAAACTTTGGGGGTTCTTTTTATTTAAGTGGACATCCTATTTTCAGTCAGTTCCCTAGGGGTGCTTTCAAAGCCACTACACTATTACTTGGGGACAGTATTCAAAATCAGGAACTCCCTGTAACCTTAAAATGGGAGCATGTGTCACAAAAATGGTTTTCTCAAACTTCTGGGCTACAAAAGAGATTACATCACATGATCTGCAGAAAACTGAAATTAGCAGGCATCTTGAGGCAAGATGGGACACAGAAGAACATATAACGGAATGTATAAAACCAAACTCAAACAGCATGAAAAAAGGAATGTTTATTTTTAATGTTTACAAAAGCATGAACACCTTATGCAAAAGCAGCACCCTGAACCATACATTTCCCTCAATCCTCCTGGGATATTGGCAGAAAGCAAGTATTTTCTCTGCTCTTTAGGGCTCAACATACTCTGCTGAGGTAAATGGGAACCAACCCACTGATTTCCACGGAGCTCCCTCTGCTTGCATTAGCGAAGGGGCCGACGTACCAGACTGCAGTGCAATGAGATGTCATAAGGGTGTCTTGCTTTAGGTATCAAACTGGGTAAGTCTGTGTTTCTAACCAAGATAAATACACTATCCATATAGTTAATTAGCTCACCATTCCCTTCAATTTTAACTGAAATAGATTTCATTTTGAATATGACTCTCAGCCCATATTAGCTTCAAGAAAGGTTTAACTTTATGCACCATGAACAATTTTTATTCAAGTTTTTAGGAGACAGCTAGTGTGCTTATAAGATATTTTAGGATTGAGATCTTGCATCACAAAATATTTTATCCTTTCTAACCTCCCTCCCCAGCACATGCAGTTCAACTGTTTACTCTGAAGAAATGTGCCCTTAGGTTAACCTAAAAAAAATGTGCAGCATTTTCATATTGCCTTCACATTTTTCTCCTGATATGTAGCTGGATGTAATTGATGGTACTGTAATAAAATAGGCCATGCTTTTGAACCTACAGAGAAATATTTGTTTAATGGTTGGACTCAATCATCTTAAGGGTCTTCTCCAACTTAAATGGTTTTAGACTCTATGATTGATTTTTAAAAGTTTTTTGTTAAACAGAGAATATGATTGCAATGACTTCAAAGATTCAACCTGGAGCAAGTTACTCATACTAAAATGATCCCTACTATAATACAGCATAATTCCTCAGCTACCCTGAGTTGAGGTCTCTCCCCTCAGAATCTACAACTGATGCCTTAAAATATTTATTACATTGGTAGAAATGGCTCTGTCTTGTCTGCCATCAAATGTCTAAAACGACTGACAAATACTATTTTAGGTTTGCAAGACTGATATCGCATCTGTGGAATGATGAAAACTGCTTCATTTTACTGCTGGAGCTGTTGGAACTATTCCATTAGCTCCTGCCAAATTCACATTCAAGAAATATAATTTTCTTCACATATTGAAAGAATCTGCTAAGAACCCATACATATATACACACACACATACACTATGTATGTGTACACATATATACAGACATGTATAGATAATTTGTATTTATTTTACACTGAAAAAGTGCTAAAATAATCCAACAACTGTCACTGCTAGAGATGAGGCTAAATGAAGTGGTATTACTTATATGGCATCAAACAGTTATGAGACTCTGGTCCAAGAGCTTCAGAACTCTTAGCAAAAAAGTTATCATTCGTTGGCAAAAAAAGTTCCAAATTGTTTGAATTTAATTTTTCAATAAAGTGAAAGTATTTAGAAGAAAAAAAAAACAGACAATAACCCTGAAAAGCAGATTGTATAATTTAAATGTCAGTGCTGTGTATAGAAAATACACATATTTATACATACTTTCATGGCAAAATTTTGAGGTTCCTTAGACTCAAAAATGACTCTAATGAATCTGTCAGTATTTCACATGTGTATTATTGCCTCATATTTTGAAAAACAAAAAGCTGTACAAATTCAGCCCTGTATTCTGTGAGCCTGGCTGCATAGTCAGAAACAGAAATATTGCACTCAAGACCATGCCTACAAAAATGCACATTTAATAAGGCCATTATATTCAAGATTGCAATGGGACTTGAATTACATGAACAATCAAATATATCATAAATAGACCTAGGAAAGTCGTATTGCAAAATATGTACTCAAAACAGCAGTGGTCCAGTAATTTAATAACTGGGGATTTTTTTTCCATGAAATGGCAATCTCTCAAAGTGGTTTTATGCACAGGGCCAGACAACAGGTTGTGTATGTACACATGCCTTCTCAGAATGTGTTTTTCACTTTTTCTTAGAATTTAACAATTACCCCAGAGTTTGACAGTAGGCTTCTACTCAAGTTCTGTCAATAAGGTTCAAGTTGCAATCAACTTTAAGCCACTTCCACGCATGACGAGGGGAAAAAAGATTTGACTTTCAGTTATTTAAGTATCTGCCATCATGCAAGACATAATTCTTAACTTAGAAAGTGTAGCAATGACATAATTGAACCTGTACTGGAATACTCCCCAGTATGCTCTTTCAGAGCTGGATCACATTAAGAGTATCAGTTTAGCTGATCTGGCTTACTGAATGAATGACAGAGCAAACAATCAATATAACACAATTCAAGGAATGATACAGATTTAGAAGTTAGCTGCCCACATCCCATGGCAAATAGAAAGAAGCTACCCTTTAATCAAAGTGGGGTAAACTACCCTGAATTTACAGTAGGGTAAATTGGCGTAGTAGGTGTGCTGTAAATCTGTTTTGTAGTTATTTACTCCTTTAGCCATTCCAAAGTTACTGAGTCAGACAGCATTTTGGCTTGGTTAAGGGTAGTGGCATTAGTCCAAGAAGTAAGGATAGACCACTGTCCCTCTTTCCCATGCCACACTACATAAATACACAGAGTTATGCAAATGCAAAAAGCATCATTACAAAGGCTGGAAGAATCACAAGACACAGCAGATAAGAAACTTAATGGTCACATGCATTTGAGTTCAGCAGACAGTTTTTCACAATTCTATATTCTGTCAAAAAATCCACAGTGGTGGTAATTAGGGATGAACCACCTTACAGCTGAACCAACTCCATCATTAGGAATTATTTTTTAATACAACAGACTATATCCAAAACACTTTTCCCTAGGACCTATTTTTTGGGTTTAGATTTTTTTTTTTGTATAGAGGTGAGACAAATCTGAGACACAGAAGATGTGACCTGCTTGCATATTATAAACAGATGAATGGATGATCGAGATGCAAAAATCTATTGAATGTCACTCACTTTACACTTACAGTTCCATGTACTTTTCTCCTGCACCAGTGGTGCCACTTGACAGATATAAGTTTGTTGCTGCCTCTGGATACGTTTTTGACCAGAGCTGAGGGGGAATGCATTTGGACAGTAACAATGCAGCTCTTGCAGTGATGGCCAAGGAACACAGTACTTCAGGATATAGTTTCTAATTCCACCCATCTTCTACTCATTGCATGCTAAGCAGCTCAAAACATCTCTTAGTAATCACATTATTCAGAAGGAGTATAACTCTTTCCCTATTTTCTTCACAAAAGGAATGGTAAAAAGTCCTTTATGTAACATGTAAATGCAAATCCATCTAAAAGTTTCTACTTATTTTAGCAGTTTGACTTAAAATGGTGGCCTGTCTATCAGCAATACTTTGTCTGCAAGTGTCTAACAAATACAGTTTTGACAGGTATCAAGCAACAGCAACATTTTCAATGTTTTATGTTTGCTGTATTTAGTACTTTTAAACCAAATTCTCTCTCCCAATAAAGTGAAGGTCTTGTAGTTAGCATGACTACCCATGCACACACATTTCTAAATGGAATTACATGCTGTTTTCTCTCTACCATAGCATTATCTTACCATTTTGAGTATCAGACAGTGCCACAGATTTAATGCAAGTCACGGACAACAAGCAGCAGGCCTCTTTTTACTGCTTGCTTCAACCAATATATTTGTTCATATTTATACATTCTTAAAATGTATTCTTGACTTGGCTCTACTAAGAGTACCACTCCAAAATTTCAGTTTACATTAAAAAAAAAGTTATTGATGACTTGATCAAAAGATACCACCAAAAATCCCTTTTACTCACACAGGAAAACATACGTTCTCCCGAATTACTATTAAAGGATATTTAGATTAGAGGACTCCATATTTCAGAAACCAGTTATTTAATGCTCAATATTCTTTTCAGCAGATGAAGAGGTAGGTATATTTCCACACAAGAAAAAATAATAAAACAAAAACCAAACTGTAACAGATAGTCAATTAAATCAAGTAATGTCTGAAAAGTCAAACACTGTTCTGACAGCACATAATGTGTCTGAAGGTACTCTCCAAGGAGGACAAGAAAAGTTGCACATTCTGATTAGATAATATGTCATAATTTGAAATTTAATAATTTTCTGGAAAGAAAGCACAAGTATTCAAATGCTACTTCCTTCCCCTCCCTCCCCCACCCCCCTGAGAAATGTGGGTGCCAACAAAACTGCCTGTATCAATGGTAGTATTAACTTTTGGACTGCTAAACATGGAATCAACTGCAATTCTTCCTTACATTCACCAACACCAGCAGTCTACAAGTTTACACAGAGACCATATGCATAATTACATAATTACAATAGAAATTCAACTTTAGTGTTGTTCTTAAAACAATCTTCATAAATAATGAAAATATCTGTGTTCTAGCTCTTCAGTAACCTAAGGTTAATTGGTACAGATAGTGTTTTTTTCTTCCTTTTATAAACCAAACTGGAGGTTCCTCACTGCCAACAATGGTTAAGGCCTGGATCAAGTTACTCTCCTTTTGCTTTTCCCTTTTTCTGCTTTTTTCCATTTTCCACCACCGCATTATTTTCTGGTTTGCTTACTCCATTTGCAACAGCACCATTTGCTATTTTGCCATTCTTTACAGGTTCCTTGGGCAGCTTATATGTCCGATAGTAGAAGTTACCAAACAGGAAAATGAAGGTGACAGCATAGAAAATGACACCCCAGTGCATCCATTTAGGGAAAGGACAATCAATATAAATAGACAAGGCTGTGTGGCCAATAGTCACGTGGAACTGCACCTGAAAGACAGAAAATATAGAATCAAAAAGGTCTGGCTATATTCTGTAGGTCTGAGTGCATCAATTTATACCAATTCACTAAGTAATGAAAACTGCTAAATTGGGAAGTGGCAGGGAAGCTGTATTTGACTGTCACATTCATGCAGGCACATCTATGCTTGACCAGGAACATCAAATTTACTGTAGTAGCTGGCATCAGTTTTCAGAAACAGGAAAATGAGAAGGTAAGAAGAGATCTGGATTTTCTCTACCTTTTGAACATATTTTTTGCAATTTAGTTGAAACAACCACCACGGAAAGATCAGACTTTAACTCACACAACTCTTATCTATGCTGTGTATTTTTTTAGAAATTGAATAAATGATTCCATCTCCAGGAAGTATTCTAACTTGAGGAGTGTCAGACAGAGAAGAACTTTTGGAAAGAGCAGCATCTGTTCCAAAGCTCTGAAAATGCAAATCCACTCAGAGACAACACTGTTTATCTCAAAAGGAGAAATTTTACTTACCAATTGCAATATGGTCAAATATCGTTTCCACCACAGGTATTTCTGAAATTTAGGGCCACAAGCTGCTAATCCATAATACATGTACATAATGACATGAATAAATGCATTCATTTGAGCTCCAAAAAAAGCTGTCCAGGAACAGAAGGGAAGATTGTCATGTAATTTTGGAAAAAAGAGAAATCTTTTCTAGTATTATTTATATAATGATTTTTAATAGTAAAAATTACGAAGCACAGGACACGTCAGGATTGCATCTTCAATATATTGATTGTATAGTACAGACCTGACTGTCAACACGTGCTGACACAAACAGCTGTGAATGCAGGTAGTATGTCACATCTTTCATGGAACTATTTATGCCAAAGTTTTTAATAAGATTTTTGTTGAACAGACATAAATGACATGGATTCCACATTAGCTGTTGTAGCTTAACTGCAATTGTTTTGCTAAAGGGTTATCAAAATCTGTATTTGACAATGTAAAGTACAAAGAATCAGCTTCTGAACTTAAATCTTTTAAAATATATTTAAATGCAAAAGGTTCACTTCTCGGCAAGAAGTCAAGAAACTCACATGGAAGTCTGGTTAAATAGGCCAAAAAAACCCATACAAAGCAAAATTTGACTTGTGTTAATATGAACTTTAAGGCATTGCCAGGTGAGTTTATCTAAATTGCTCATCTTCAGTTTATTTACAATTTAAAAATATTCAGCCTTCTTAAATACATCAGTGTATAGTAAACTATTATCCAGTACAATCCATGTTAGATCCATGTTGACGGTTTCATTTGCATTAAGATCTCTTCACTTTGTCAAGATTAGCAGCCATTTAACAGAAACACGTTGCATCTTGTGAAGGCATTCTTACACAGAGAGAGGCTCAAAAATGCTGTAATGTATAAGATTAGGGCCATACAGACAATAGCTGCTGACATCAAACAACTCAGATGCCTGTGAGGTCTAGACCCAGTTGTTATAATAGGGTCTAGTTTATAATAGACCTGTCTATGTAAGCAGTGTGCTATCAACTAGAAAATAGAAGAACACAGATCTATCCACATTTATGCAGTGGTGCTACATAAATGCAGAAGAACAACTGCTGCTTTTCCTTTTGCAGGCTCTAGAAACTAAGAGGCAGTGGTAGAACACCAAAACTTGAAAGAAACTTAGGAACAGTTCAACTGTTGTATTAAAAACTGCTGATATTTAGCATGAAAATTCTGAAAAAGCAAGAAGAGAAAGGGCATTTTGAGATATCCAGGGAATTTCTAAGAAAGACTACAAGTAACCATCCAGTCTCCAATAAACTTATTTTATAGGCGCAGCTGCAAATAAAGATCATGAAACATCTGGTTGAGCACCTGCTTCCTGCATATTACGTGAGAGAAATTAAAAGGTAGTCACAGATACTAAATTTATGTATTTCTTCTGTAAGTGGCCACTAAGTATAAAATATCTACAGTAAATGGGAGCATAAACTCCCCATGCATTAAAAAAAACCAAAACCTAAACCAAAACACCAAACTCAAAGTATTAGTTTGGTGTTCATAATATGGTACTTTGTGTTTACTACATGGTGTTTTCAGTGTCATAAGCCTACAAAGCACACTACAAAAAAGCAGGGCATTTTCCCTATACCCTCAGCTCTGCAGAGCTTTCACTTAGAGAGAGACAAGGCTAAACAACAGAACAAGAGTACAATGCAGGCAATGGAAGATATGGCAAGTGCAATAAATAATAATAAAATTATTTGATGGAGGCTTTAGAAAGGAAGCAAGGAAAAAAAGGCTGATAATGAATTTAGACTTGTGTCATTATGAATAGGTTTCAAAAGTGAATTGACAGATTTATTGGCTCACCTGCAAGGGAAGGTTTCAGAATTTTATACATGCCTCTTTATAAAAATGAAAGCAAACCTCAAACTCAAATACAATGCCAAAATAACATCTCCATTAACTTCATTAAATTTGCACACATAATGTAGCCCACAATTAGATTTTGCAGCTCTCCGTATCTCCAAAAATTAAAGTTAGGCAAGATGCATACATCTTTCTGTTTCACACAGATAGAGACACTTTTGAAGGCAGAATTCAGGCTTGCAATTGATGCCCATGAGGAAAAGAAAATAAGTTTTGCAATTCATTACATTATTGCCCTATCTTTTCCTCCCCCATGTTTCCCACAGAGGGAGACTGTATGCATTAATAAACAGTTTTCTATATTATAAAGTCAAGTCGATGAAACTTTTTTCTATTGCTCCCAAACAATAATAATTTTCCCAAACAATAGTAATTTTCCCTTCTGTCCAGTCAAAAGCATATGAGAGGAAAGGAACTCACCTTGTCCACCTGCAACCCACTTAATACCAATCCACCACAAGGTGAACATGGTGAAATGGTGATAGACATGAAGGAAACTAATTTGGTTAAATTTCTTCCTCAGGATGAAGAATACTGTGTCCAAATATTCAATTCCTTTAGAGACATAATACCACCATAAAGCAGCAGCTATCTGCAATGAAAAACAGACAATACATAAGTTTTAGTGATTCCAAGCTGAATGGATTGAAGTTTTCACCATCTATCTGCTGTAAGAGAAGGATACCTCTTCCTTCCCTACATCCTGGTAAATGTTGAGGTGGAGTCAAACATCTGATGGTATGCAAACAACAAAGAGAATACTTCTTTCATCTGTTCTGGACATGGAAGTAGATTATTCTGAGCCTACTGCTCACAAATCACAACTGTAAAAAAGAGCTGATATAGTTAAAAGCTTTGTTGCCATTTCTGAACAGTTTATCAATTAAACACTGGAAGTTTCTGTCCTCATTCTATCCAAAGCTTTGAGAGGAAGACTACTACAGGGCTTCCCCTACTAATGAGGCAACACTTCAATGTGGTCAGAACAATGAGGCGGAAACATTATGATAAAATGAAGTTGCAAAAGTTGAAACCTTCAGTACCACTGGCATATGGGTGGAAAGATACCAAAAAAGTTAGATGCAGGACAGATTTCAGAGCCCTTAGAGCAGTATTCCCTCAGCTTCTTCTGGCCTGCTCAGTAAGTCCTTCTGTAAAGCAGCATTCCTCCCCTGGTTCTCTGACATTCAGGGAAGAGAAATGACCCATAAAAACTGCACAGATATAACCCATCTACCCAACAGGGCAGTGCTACACACCCAAAATTCTTTTTCTAATCCACCCATCACAGCGAGTCTTGCCCAGGATGCAACATAAACACAGCTTCCTGCTGAAATTAGGATATTGTCAAAGCAAGTAAAGCCCAGAAACTCTGTGTAGCAATATGCTAATGTTATGATATGGGAGTATGGTGGTGGTAGGGACTCCCTCCCAGATCCCAAAACATAGCAACAAGTCTAGTTTTGGCATTGTAAGTCATCTAGCTTGTTATACAAGGGTGGGACCAGAACATATCCCAGATGGTGACTCACACAGAGAATGAAAAAAAAAAAAAAGAGTTGGAATTGGTACCACCAGCAAGCAGAACAGGCAATGTCACAACACACTTACTTGTAAGAAGTGCACCTTGTCTTTCAGGACTCAGGTTATGGTAAATCAGACTTTCTTAACTTAACATGGCGTGAAATAACGCAACCACCCCCTCAGTCCCCAGGGAAGACAGAAGAAAAAAGAGTTAACACAGCTTCCCTTCCCAGCTACACACATACTGATGGGTGAGAGAAAGGGGAATCATAACGAGATGTAGAGAGCAATGCCACAGCCCTGCATGGTGTTTTCCTCCACCTCTCCAAACCAGTGGGAAAGGAAAACATCTCCCCTCAGACTGTTTGTCACAGCCATAACTGGTCTGATGAACAGTTTAGGAGAAATTACAGCAGAAGCAAAAAATGCAGCATAGGAGAAAAGTGCTGCATATCTGCATTGCAGGCTCTGCAGTTTCCCAGAGGGACTGCACATCTTAGTGCTGCCAAACTGCAGACTTCTGTGCCTCTGTTAATGAACACCCTTCTCACTCTCTGGATGTGATTTAGCCCACTTCAGGTCTCGGGAAGGAGGCAGATTTTTTTAGTTTTATAAAAAGAGATATTAATATCTAAAAGATGGAGAGAGGCTTAATGACAGAAAAGTGACTCCCACAGATGTTGGAGCTCCCAGACACACAGGCAAGCTGCAAGAAATATATATATATGTGTGTATATATATATATAAAATGTATGTATGTTGCTCAATATCCAGTACAATACTGCCTCTGGGACAGGTAGTCAGGTATTTAATAACACCCACATCAATGCTTGTCTCACACCCAATGGGTTAGCATAACAGTCCAGCATCTTTTACAGATCTTTACTAAAGTTGCATCTCTTAAATAAATTAAGATAAGCATCTTTTCATTTCATAAGTTAACAATAAACACTTTGGACTGTGTATCCATAGAATGGCAATCCAGCACTGCAATACTTTAGCTCTTTGAAGGTCCTCCATCCGAGAAACTTTTAGAGAACTAATAGGTCAATTACAAGCAAACTGCCATAAAATCTTTTATAAAGTAAAGGGACATTTTTGTTAATGAAATAGGGGAATACTAAGTCAAACAGCCAATAAGCAAATAGCCAATTTACCGTACTACACAGAGCAAAATGTACATGAAGAAAAATCCTACAAAAATACTTCTGTCTTATGCCCAACGTATCACAGGTTCTGTAAGTGTTCTTGGACAAGCCACACAGCACACCATTGCTCTTCTTTTGAATTCCACCTAGCATGGAAAGCAATTACAGTCCATGGGTAAAAATAATCTGAACTTCTGATCAAAATGCTTCCCATCACTTAAGAAAAACAACAGGATTCTTTGAAGGATTATACCTGCTGATTTTGTGTTCCTGTAGATTTTTTTGCCTGTCAGTTTCTTTGCTCTCTTACAATCATCAAATTTTCTACCATTTACTCTCAAGCCTGATAGGTTTTGTGTACTGATGATCTATTTCACTACTTCCAGTGACTTCTGCAGATGTTGTCATCATTATCTTATAGAAAGAAATGAAACAGATGTCAAGTCACTTGCCTGAGGCCATGCATATAAACAGCAAAAAAGGGCAGAAATAGAGTAGACCAATACACTGATACGTAAGATATGTCAGGAGCAGGTGGCTACTATTAAACTTCTTTTTCAAAGCATAAGAAATCATGACCTAACCTATAGCCTTTCTTCGGACACAGCATGAAATAAAGATTTAGTTTAAAAGAAAAGAAAACATGCATTAAAAAGGCACATTCCTGCCATGAATAATACCAGTCACAACCATATATTTTCTGGTAATTTTCATATGTACCAATCTAATTCTGTTAAAACACCAGATGGCACAGAAAGATTATATTACAGCCTAGGATTAAGGGGGTCAACAAGAGGTCCAATCCCATGTCCTCTGCCTGCTGCAGGGTTTTTGAATGGAGGGCTGTTTTAACACAGGGCTCTTTTTCTGCACCACTCTTCCTCATTTCAGGCTGGACACAGTTACCCATTAGGGGGTATGAAAGGACAATTACTTCTTAGAAGGTCATAGTAACATGAATACTTAAAGTGGCTTTTATAGTGAACTCTTTTCCCTCTTTCAGTTTTGTATATAGAACTTGTTAAATCAAGTTCCCTTTTCACAGAAGTTTAGGGTAAATTAATATTATTTCTTTTTCATTAAAGGAAACCACTCAAGCTCTAGACATAAACACAAACAATACAGATTACAATTACAATATAGAAAACAACCATTGCTCAGATTCATGATTGTAATCAGCACACTTTAAGAAATAATTCACACAGCCCCATATTCCTAATTCTTAGCTCTTCAGAAATGCTAATAAAATACAGGAACCTTGATCTGGGAAACAAGGACACACAAACGTAAGCAGAGGGAGAAAATGACTACTCACAGACACTAACATGCATTAAGTTAGTGTTAGAAAATCGTTCACTTCAAATACTGAAACTCCCAAAGAAGTACTACAAAGCATGGATTTAACACCTCAGCCCTTTGCATTTATTATTTTGACTCGTAAGCTATAACCAAAAAGGTTTTTCCAAGTAGATCCTTCTAAATACTTTCTTAGAGATTTGTTCCCCCTTTTCTTTCTTGTCTACTATGAATGTTTTGTTTCTTTTCATAACAAAACCACTGAACTTCCTGCCAGCAGTCAGTAAGGTGGCTACCTACTACATCCATCAAGTAAGTTCTTCACAAAGGAGTGTATTTCTGCAAATATTTCTGCAACTGTGGAATCTAATTGTCATCCCTGCTTGCTCCAGTTGTCTACTGCTTCTGGCAGAACAGTCAGGGGAGTGTGAATGAGATTAACAGGTGTAGGTAAATTCAAAACAGTAAGTAGGAGGATCAGCTTCTTCACATTTTGTGTGAACTACCTACACAATTAATCATCAGTGAAAGCCAGAAGACTGGTAAAGCTGAAGAAAGCATACAGGCACATACATGGAAAAATAACCCCTTAAAAACTGGCAAAACCAAAGAGGCTATGTCTGACTTAAGAGGTCTCTGAGCTACAGGCTGCTGATGTTGCTAAACTATACAGGGGAAATGCCACCACATGCCTTTACTCTGCTCCCTTAAAGTCACTGGCTCACTGTCCTGATAGATGATGTGGGTTGGAGAGGCAGTGAAAGACATTCTCTGGCATCCAGGATGGCCAATATTTTTAATTTTTTTCTGAGAACTGTTTACCAGCTCTCTGTACTCCCTTGAGGGACAAAGGATGGTTTCTTGATCATTTTGATCAAGGGCTTTGGACAAAAGAGGCCACTCAATATGGTGGCAGTATCACAGGGGCACACTCCCGAAAAGACAGAAACAAAGGCCCTACCAAGGCCCCTATGCCATTTAGACCACTATATACAATTAGTTTCACATTTCTCAACATTTGTTGCAAATTTCAAAGCCCCAAATTAAAGTGATATATGAAGCTCTGCTTTTCAGAGCATGTTTCATAATGCCTTCTGGGCTCAGCGCTGTTTCCATGTGAGTTAGTCCCAGTCTTCTTTATCTGAGCAACACAGGATTTATTTACTCATTCTCTTGCAAATAGTAATTGCATTTGTAATTGATTCTACTGTTGCAGTGCAGCATTTCTCTGCAGGGCAAGCCTGGTGCCAATAAATGCTAGACATTTGGTATCTAGATCTATTAAAAGGGTATGAGAGATGTGCTAAAATGCTTATCAATTCTAAACTCAAAACTGCAAAAACATTTTAAAATTGCTTTTGCAGGTTTGTATTATGAAAACTTATGGTGAAAGAAATCTTGAGGATGATTGGGTTTTGGTTTTGTTTTTTTTGTCTGGCAGTGTCAAAAAACAACATACCTTTAAATGCAGAGCAAGCTATACTGTAAGGCAGGACAGAAATGTATCCCAGAATCCTTAGAGAAAGTACACTTGTGGAAAGTATAATTTTTTAATTTCAACTTATTTACCTAAGATGAGAATTCATTCAAAAGAACCCCAAAGAAAATGATAAAGATAAGAATCTTGACTGTTAGCATACTACACAGTTGCTGCAGCAACTGGAGAGAACTCAATTTTCCCTCCTTCCTCAACTCCCTCAGCTGCAAACTGAACATGCTACAACTTAAAACTTCAGAGATAAAATTTATTCAAATCCGCAAATTTGGGGGAAAAAATGTTAAAAAAATTTAAAAAAATTAAAAAGTCAGGAAGTCAAAAGAGTATATATTGCTAGAGCAGCCCTTCTTTTCTGGACATATTATGTACTATAAATACATTGTTCAGGTAACTTTGCCTTTATTTCATTGTATAATAATGCTCTGCTTGTTGTAACAAAAAAAATGGATGATCATTCTTCTGAGCAGGTCTGATCTCTTCACTGCCTCCCACAAACAAATGCACCTAAAGTGAGGCTATAAAACAGAATATTACTTGTATTTAGCTTTTATAAAAATTCTTTCAATATATGCCATACCAGTCCTCAATGTCATTCAGCTGACTACAAGGGCATTCTATTTTGCTTATCTATTAAAAACCCCAAACCTGTCAAGCACTTGCTATACTTTGTTAGATCTTGTTTTTCACCAAAATTTTTAACAGAATTATTCTAGTGACTGAAATAGTGAGAGCACTGTATTGGCAAAGGTGAAAGATTGGCAACTACCATAATGCAAATAAAAATCTACACAGAGAGCTGTTCTGCACTATCAGCCATTATAAATAAGGTGTCAGATTCAAACCTTTCTTTCTCACTGTCACCCCTGTCACATGCACAAGCTTTTGAGTAACACTATCCATGAACAGCCATCTTGCAGACAAACATTTTTCGAACTGTGCTATAAATATAATGTATTTAGACTATACCGTATTTTCACTTCATTTTCAGGAACATGTTCTAATCTGTACATGAAACTTGCAAGAACACCTGAGAGATTCTCAAGTGTCAGCTCTGCTGGAAGATAAGGTTTAGTACATGAGCTAATCAACAGCATTACGAAAATGAACAAGTATCTGCACTTTGCTTTTAATTTGGATGTTTTCCAAAGCCCAGATATCTGAAATCTAAGATTATACAATGAAATGTACTGATAATACATTTGCCAAAAGCCAGCAAGGCCTCATAAAGCCAAACATGGGTAAAGGAGACAAAGAGTTGCCTCACCAGTATGGATGAAGTGCAACCACAAGGTATCCTGACAAATCTCACTTGCTTTGGTCTAGCTAGAACGCAGCACCTTCACTGTGGTTACCCTGGTATCACAAACCTCAGCAAATCTAGGAACCAAAGGATGTACACAAAGTTCATCCTGGATTGTACAACTGTGGGTGAAGCCAAGGATGGTATCTTTGAGACTGCCCTTACTTGCAGCAGTCAGATGAAAGTCAATACAAATATGCTGATGCACTTTGATTAAACCTGCTATGTACAACATAGTCAAACCTGAAGTGGCCTGTGAGGATGTAACGGGATACAGTCAGAGCTGACAGCAGCTGTGGAAACACTATTTTCAGACAAGGCTTAAACCATCATGTAGTGCTATATATTACACATATTCATATACAAGTATAAAGAAGAAATACTCACCCTAACTTCATAAACATTATCTGAATAATCCACAGTCTGGCAGACATAGCTGTACCCTCGAGCTCTTGATGACAAGAACAACTGAAAATATTAAAACCATATATGAAGGGAAATATAATACATAAAGCACATTTATAACAATCATCAGCATATTTCTTGCTACATCAAACTTACCTGAACAGAAATGCTTTAAATATTTCTATTAGTTCTGAGAATACCATTGAAGACCAATATTTAGGGCTAACAACCTGTTGTTACAGAGTACTTACACTTTTCTTGTAAGTTAAAAAGATTTTCATTTTTCCCTGCATCTATCTGCCCAGATAATTAGAGCCTTGTACTACAAATTCCAATATGACCTTAAGCTGTTCAGACATGAATATTTTTTTCTGATGGCTCTAGCTTCAGAAACAGAAATACCTAATTGCTTTCACTACACTTGACAGAAATTCTATTCCCAGTATTGATTCAAGAGAACACTATTCAAGAGGCAGGGATTAAATAATTTGGCTCTACAATTATTAACACAGTGTGACAATCAATATCCAGACACCACCCCCCACCACTTTGAACAGCCAAAGCTGAACACCCACAAAACACAGTGAGGGAAAATGGATGGAGAAAAGTTCCTCTTTTTGTGCCAACAACAATGGCCTACAGCAATTGAAGTGCTCCTGTAGGGCCACTCCAAACCAAGCACGTTGCAAAATCCTGGACAGGAGAAGATAAAATTGACATTTGAGCAAGTTCCCATTGGAAAGAAGTACACTTGTCTAGAGCTGTACAAAGTTCAAGTAATACTTCCAATCTTGACATTCATAAATGTTATGATCCAAGATTGTGTAAAGCCAAGCAATCCCACTCTGTTAAGGATCCAAGAGAGATGGTAGTAGAGCAGACATAACCTGTAAATTGGGGTGGTATAAAAAGATCTCAACACCCCCCCCTCCACCATGCATAGGCACTGAGTACTCTTACCACTAACCTGACTTCCATCTGATTTAGACTGAACTTGAGTATATTTTGGGGTCTCATCTTGCACACAGCACTAGGAGTGCAGTCAGATGCAAAGACAAGTGTTATCCAGGAAACAAACTTAACATACAAAACCTTGGGAACCTCTGGACTTATTTGCTGCACATGTGTGTTAAAGTAGGTAAATGAAAGAACTGTCCATAGAAATTACCCTAGAAAAGAAACTAAACTACTTCAGCATCATCTAAGTCGATTTACAAACTACTGTAACTACCTGTAACTCCAGTGTGGTCCCACATAGGCATGAGCACATCCAGTACTAATAGACAAGGCCAGGGAAAGTTCAGTTTGGACTGTTACAGAAACCAACCAATCTCTGCTGTGATCTACTGGATAATTCAACCAAGGTTGCCTTGGCAAAAGGCAGTAAATTGACTTCACCAGACTGCCTTAAAGTAGAATCAGAAATTCATGATTTTGTGACAAAATAGGGTCCCTTCATTTGTGACTTCTGCATGTTCTAAGCAAAATTTGCTCCAAATTTGGACCTGAATTTGAATTCAACATATGAGAGTTTTGCACTAGACTCGCAGGGCTTTATGACTTACCATTTAACATAAGCTACCACAGATGAACAATAGAGCTTGCCATCAGGATGGTTATTTAAATAACATTTTAAAGGCGTTTCACATTCAAATTATGTTCTCAGCAGTGTCTGGAAACTTTACAATCATTCACAAAATATAAACAGTATCATTTTACTCACAACAACTTCATTAAAACTCATGTGAATTACAACAGTGGCACAGTGGTATTGTAAACTTCACACAGATAGAAGCAGAAGTTGCCTTGTTAAATGGAACTACTGAAACTTGAATGCCTTCCTCCTATCAGTCTCTAAGATCAAGAAAAGACACTTCCTGGAAATGCTGCATCCATCGCCTCAACAGTGAATAACAACCTGCCATCAGGAGAGAGCAGGAGACTAGAACCTCTGTGTATAAAATTTTGAGCTTTCAGCGTATCAGCAACAAATATGTATTTGCAGTCCCATTCATTTTTATGTTAATTCAGTGACTTGGAAATGCCACTAACTCAAGTGTTATCCTATAAGCAACATAGGTTTGAAAATTATTTGACTGCAAGTTTGGTACAATTCAGCTTATGGATAAAACAAACCAGTTTAAAAGAATAAGTGAAAAAGACAGGCATGGCAATAACACTGTAGAATTAATTTCAGGAATTTAACTTTTAGCCTGCCAAGATGACAAGATCTCATCTCTTCCTACAACTATGCTTGAGTGTCAGCATTAAATTCTTTTGTACCTGCAGTACTTTATTACTTAGTTGAATAGTCCAAGAAAACAATTGAGACAAAATGATGACTAAGGTGTGACAGCCAAAATTTTACTGAACCATGTCTTAAAGAGAGGCTAAAATCATTTTATGATTAATGATTCTATTCTAGGACCTCTGGGAAAGGGTCAAAATGCAGATCATCATCAGACATGCCATTTTTTCCTGGCAAAAGTACAGAACAGACCAGACATAGTTCTGCAATGCTTTAATTTTAACTGCTCTGATCATTTGCTTACTTCTGGAAACAGATTTTGCAAATCTATGATCAGAGGTCTTCCAAGAAGATAAGTCCTGATCCACATAAGCAGTCACAGTAGCATAAACTTAGCATAAGCCATATTCTGTACAGCTATGCTTGAATAATAATTACCAAACTGTTAAGTAATTCCAGTTAGCTACTACACAGCTGATCTACTGCACTGTTACTACTAATTTCCTCTCTCCAGAAAATCTAACAAAAGAAAAATTCAGAAACACTTAAATTTATTACAATTAACACACTTGGAACATTGCAAATCAAATACTAGATGTCTGTATCCTTTTATTTTTATTTAAAGATATAGTTCACTTCATTTTTATTCTTATTCTAAAAGATAACTTGCAGACAAGCTACTCTTCCTTGCTACAGACAACGGACATCTGAATTTCTAAAAATTATAAACACTTTGAAAGCATAAACAAACAGCTCAATGTCTAAAAAGATACATTGTGATACCCTTCAGAATTATTAAGATTTTTTAAAAAAAGTATCACTTAAAAGTGTTAAATCTACAGATTTTATTGTCTCTAGTATTTAGACTAAAATAAATCTAAGAAGAACTTGGAATACCTTGTACAAAAACTCTATGGACTGATTTAGTGCATTTATTCTCAAACAGAAACTACCTACCTATAGATATACTCACCTCAAAGACAAATCCTCATCTTTACAAGTCTGTGCAAAACATTCACTCTCAATCGACATCATGAATATGCAAGATTATTTTCATTCTGACATCCTCAAACCTCAGTAAAAATTCCCTCTTGCAAGAGGGCATACACACCTCTTTGAAAATGAAGAAGTTGAGCAGAACCATTCCGAAGTTGTAAACAACCAACAGGAAGCGTAACTGGAAGGGCTCTCTCGTCTTCATCCATTTGGGGCCCAGCCAGACAGTGAGGAGATAAATAGTGCTTATAGTCAGTGTTGGAAATGGAGACTGCATCAAGGGCCAATCATCAACACGTTTGTCTGGGGGAGTAAAGCAAACAGAAGGAGTCAACAAGGTCTGAATAAAATAGATTCCATCATCACTTTAATCATTGCATTTGTTAAGTATTATTCTCCCCTGGAATAGCTGCATCAGACAGCAGAAACACAATGCACTCATTCTTTCTAGGAAGGTTAAAGAAAACAGGTTTTTTTAAAATCCCACTATATCACATTACCTCACACAGAGATTCATTATGTCATTCAGCTCTGTTGCTCAGTTCTACAATCCAAAAAAATAAAGCAAACAGAATCACATGAGCCCAAACACAAATCAACCCACTAATCCCCCAAATGAATTTTGCTTATGATGAACAGTGACTGCAGTGGCAGTATAATTCAGAATATATATATTCAACGCCACTGCAAATGAAAGATAGAAAAATTTGGCAAAATACTGATAAAACCAATAGCTTTTATTAGTTTAAAATTAGGCACTAGAAAGCCTCCTATCAATTTCATACAAGTTGTATGATGATAACCTTTGCTATTTGATGTAGGTCAGTCTCACGTTTCAGACAGAATACTAACAATGTTACCCGGCAAACAACCGAATAAAAGGGGTCAAAAAGGATGGTTCTAGTCAATCTGTGCTGCCATATGGGAAAAAAAGCTTTCATTGACAGTCTCCTTCAGTCACTGACAAGATCCAGTTACATTACATATATTTCAGAGCTAAAAATATGCTACATTAAGTTCTGGATCAGAATGAAAAAAGTACTCTTAGCCTGATGAACCAGTGACATCTAGGATTAGAAGATAGCTCTGCCAGAGGAGGGAAGCGAGACTGCAGGAACACCTCCTTACTCAGTGCCCATGTTGTCCCGTGTGTCATGTGTGTGTCGTCCCCCTCACCCTGAAGGCAAATATCAAGTTGTAGCAAGAGATGAAAGGCAAGTATTTAACTATCAGAACTTCAGATACTGCACGGCTCTACAATATTAAGGACTACAGGGAGGAGTGGCAAATAATCAGACAGATTGGCTGTAGAAACACAGGCAGTAAAACAGGACTGAATAGAGTGAGAGAAGACAGTTACCTCTTAACTTTTTGGCAAGTTCCTGAAACCACATAGAATACTACCTACCAAAGTTGAAATCACTGCTGCATTGCAATTATTGCACTCTTACATCCCTTACACTTTAATTCCTACTTATCATGAAACAAGAAGAAAGGAGTCAGTTAAGAGACGGCTCTGGGAATAATCAATGAATGCCATGCTTCAACCAAATCCACATCTCCCTTCACTGCAGTGTACAAAGAGTTAATAGCAGGTGAGGCAACAAGAGACAGAGCTGCTTTCCCAGGTTTCTTGCAGTAAGCATTATAAAGAGGATAAAGAGGAAAAGACACATCAGAGAATCTGTCTTCTATTTTCTAACACAGTGTTTCATGGTGTCTTACACATTGAAGTGGCAATACAAAGAAATGAGAAAGAGGAAGATTTGAACTTTACCCAGGAGGTGAATTTACCATCCACTGCTGAAAATAGGAAACCATTACCTATTCCAGATTCCTTTTATGGCAGGAGACAAAGATTTCTAGACTTCTAGATGGAAGAATGAGGATTCACTAGAGGGTGAAAGACAAAGGGACAACTTATATAAGAACCCAGCTGCAAGCAGGCTTTGCCTCACACCTCATCAGCATTGTAAACAATTCTTCCACCTCCTTTCCACAAATACTACAAATTGAAGAACTTCACTGGAGAAAACCAAGAGATGCATTTCATTAACTCTGTCAACAACTTAAGAGCACCTGAGAACCTGCCATTGCTCTTCCATACCATGGTTTCAGCCTGGTACTCTCCCTCTGCAAAGGGTTTTTGGACAGTGAGCCACCACATCTCAGAGACAAGTCTTGAAGTGTTTACAGGAAAAGCTTATATTACTGATACAAATCTCATAACACTGCCCAGGGATTGCCATTTTGGGGGCCTGACCTCTCCTAGGACAACTAATTACACGTCCAATACAAAATGCCTGCATGAGTGGGAATAGAGTAGGCAATTCAGTTCTGGAGTACCTCCTGGCCAAAACAGTAAAAGTCCATTCTAATGTGCCAACTACAAACACCACTTTATGTTTATTTTAAGGGCATCTAGGAGACTCTACATATAATTATTTTTAACTAGTAGTGTGGCATCAGAAAACATGATACTATTAATCCCACAGCTTTTTCATCACAGGATCTCTCCTGGACAATGCAAAGTAACTTGTTGCATTTTAAGTCAACTTCATGTATCATTCTTATTGCATAGAAGGCATTACAAAACCAATTTTATTTCAGTTTACCTGGCAAGTCTCCTTGTCCATATTCTACACAGGAAACAGTAAAATGCACACCCATGCTCCAAACTTCTTTTCAGAAGCTCTCTTTCAAACCAAGATAAATTCACTATCTTAAGTCATCTGCTCAAGTGACAAACATTCCAAAATACTCCAACACCTTCCTCCCTCCCATCCCCCACCCTGTTTTAGCAAAACCAGCATAATTTTGCGTCCTACTTACTAGCTGGTGCTGATGACCACAAAAGATTTCTGCAAATTACAGAGAACTGTGCTAGCTTAATGGGACATATGAATGCATTAAATCCTACAGTATTTCACACAGAACAGGGACATTTTAACCTGAAAGATGAAATAAGATTGAAATAAAAGGCCAGCTCCCTGAATTTAAAAAAAAAAAAAAACAACCCTCCAACTGCTTTGAAGCAAAAAGACCAATGCCTTTACCTGATTAGAATTGACAGAGATTGACTGAATCTTTCAGGGGATTAATGCGTTTGTCTTTCAAATCCCAAGACCCAGATTCTAATTCGATCACAAATAAAATGTCTGCTGTGATGGCACAGCCTGTAGTACAGTGCTCTTTTGGTAAGGTGGGAAAAGTTTTAGAACAAACACTTAGAGTTGCACTTTATAGCAAAAACGAATCCAGCATACACCAAGGCATCTGCTAAGATGTTCTTGATAGAAAATTACTATTATATAAGGAAACAGTACAAAATATCTATATACACAAGACTTTCCTGTCATTTTGTGTACATACATTTTAGAGTTTCACCTTGCAAAGACAAGAAATGAAAGAACGTACATATATATATATATATATATATCTTTATATGCACATCTACACCTATATATTTATATGTAAGTATATATATATTCTTATTTACATATTTATAAATAATTGAAATTGCCCTGAGGTATCTACCTTTGCAAGATGTAATTCTTTTTGAGGGGAAATTAACAGGAAATACACACATAAACCCCTTTGATTTCTTCCTTCAAATTAAGAAGAAGAGCAGGACCAGTGAAAAGGACTTGATATCCTGCCTTGTAATGTCCAAAGAGGATACAATTAACCTACACTGAAATACAGGTCAGAAGTGAAGATGAATTTCAATAAGTAAGGTTGCACTGATGGTGTTCTAGCATTAAAAATCACAAGTAACTTTGGTGAAACATACTGTAATTTTTTTAATTTGCAAACATTTATGTTAAATGTGGTTCAGTATTTCCTTTCTGATATAGAAGACTTTAGATGGTCCAATTTCCTGCATATTACTTAGCCTATGATAATTTTTTTTTCTTTCCTCAAGAAGTATAAACTTTAAAAATAAGCTAACAAATGTATAGCACAGTCACTTTGACATTCACCTGGAAAAATCCTGAAACAGTACAATGGTGACTATCTGCTTTTAAAATCAGTTTTAGAGAAAGCATTACGTTACTAAAATACATGATTTTTTAAATTCCCTGTGGCCATATTAGATTCAAAATAAATACTTAGTAAATCTTTATTTTTACTTTAACAATGTACGTATTCCTTAGCTATAAGGTCGCTACTCACTAATTTATCTGGAGAGACTTTCAAAGTTATTAATAGCTATTGATACTATTCTCAGCGCAAAGACACTTACAGTGCCAATCCAGCACATCCATCTGTCCGATTACATTTCTAAAGACACTGGAGAAACGACGGCAACTGTTTAAAAGTGGTTCTGTGAGAGCTCTCCGCAGATCACATTTATTTTAACAAAAGTACTCTCAAAGCTCAATCTCAAGTCTAAGAAAGATTTCCTTAAACAAGTAAAATTTTAACTCCACAGTATAAGGGAGGCAAACCAGCATTACCTAATTGGAGTACTGTTCCATGAACCACACAGTTTTAATTATCTAGGAATTTTCCATATCTTCTTAGTTCCATTAGCAGTATAATTGAAGGTTATTACAAAATGAAAGCACATATCATATAAAATAATGGGTGAGAAGCGTAACTTCACACATCTTAAAATGTTTACAAAGCTTTCACACTAGATCCCTTTAGAGTACTTTTGTGTCCCCTTCTCCCCCTTTTCTTTCTGGCTACAGATAAATACACAATACACTTACCTTCAACATTTTTATTAGAAATACTGGTTCAGTCATGTAAATATTTACAAGTGAATGTAAGATTCACTCTGGCTACAAAACCAGTGCAGACTGGATCCATTGAAAACAAACTCGAACAAGCATCTACCTGATCAGACCCTAGGCTTTTAAACTAAACTGAGTAATGCACCAGAATAATCTAAAAGTACATTTACTGTTAGCAGTTTTAGCGATTCCAAGAAGAATGTTCAGTCTTTGGCTAACTAACACCACAGAAGAACAGCTGAAGCTATAAACTTTGCCTTTAAAACAGTACATGGGCTGCACAGCTTGAGACTGAAGACTGATAGAGAAGCACCACTGCAGAGTGAAAATTGAGATGCCATATATTTTTGGATTGAAAAAAATTTCTATTCACATCCATATTTTTATTTTAATAGAGCTGTTTATATGGCTCAAAATGAATTTTTCTTTTAGGTCTTCATTGCTTGAATTAACTTATCTGCTTTGATATTGATTACTCATTGCACAAATCACACTGTAATCCTCAATTCATGGAATTATAGATCATTGAAGTTGGAAAACACCTTCAAGATCAACGAGTCCATCCTATGCCTGAACACCATGATGTCAAATAACCATAGCACTAGGTGCCATGTCCAGTCATTTCTTGAACTCCTCCAGGGATAGTGACTCCAACACTTCCTGGGGCAGCCTATTCCAGTGTCTAACCACCCTTCCATGTCCAGCCTGAACCCTCCCTATCACAGTTTGGGGCCATTTCCTCTGGTTCTGTTGCTAACAATCTCAGTTCATAGTTTTTTAATGAGAAATCCTATAATAGTAGGTTGAAGTTACTGCATGAACTAAAATGACATCCCTATAGCCTCATCCATGTTCAGGTCAGAAGAAAAGTCCATCTCTTCTTAGGAGGGACTGTGCAGACAGATTGCTACAGGAAAGCAAAAGGACTGGGACACAAGGAATGTCCAGTTTATACTTCTTTCTTATCTATCATACTTGGCAATGTCTGCAGTCTTCTGTCACTATGTGGATTTCTAAGGAGTCTGACAGGGTCAGAGATAACTGTACCTAGCTCAGAAATAATCTAGTATCATCTACAAAACAAAGGCCATGAAGCTTCCCTTAACACATGTATTAGCTAAGGCATCTTTCTTAGAATTTCCCATTTTAGTATAGGATACATTTTTCAGAGACAGAAAGCCCAGCAGAACATATTTTACAGTTCGCTGAAAAATGTTACCTAGACTCACTGCATAAAGTTGCTCTCTACATCCAAAGGAATTAGGATTAAACTTTATATAGTTCACTATAACTTTCTTCGTTAGACCCATAATTTAATTTTTTTTCCTTCCTCAGGTGAGTAGTTTTGGATAGTTATCAGGTCACTCAGTAGCTGACTTTTTTTTTTTTACTATTTTCTTTAAATAAACACTTCATCTCATTCACCTGAAGGCATATTTTCCAGTCATGGAATCATCTTCATGGCCCATCTCTGGATACTCTACAAACATTTAAATCACCCTTGCACTGGTTTCTCAGGAACCAGTCAAGCCCCTGCTGCTTCGTCTCACAAAAAATTCTGTATTACCATAATGTCACAGCAACAGTGGTTATGACTGGCAAGAAAGCAAAGATTTGAGTATCAGAGAATCATGGAATGGCCTGGGCTGGAAGGGACCTTAAAGATCATCTTGTTCCAACCACCCTGCCATGGGCAGCATGCCATTAGAGGTTGCTCAGAGCCCCATCCAACCTGCCCTTGAACAGTTCCAGGGATGGGGCATTCACAAGTTCTCTGGGCAACCTATTCCAGTGCCTCACCACCCTCAGAGTAAAGAATTTCTTCCCATGTATGTTATTGGTAAAGCTAAGGATGACATGGCACAGGACGCTATATGGACAAACGTTCCCAAAACCTCCCATAAAAAACCACGTCAGCTGTTACGCTTTAAGTATTTTTTTTTCTTTTTTATTAATTAATAGAACAGTACAGAGAAAGCAAGTTTATTTTGATCTTTGATAATAAACGGAAACATCTGTGTTAAGTATTTTGTCTATCCCCAAGTTTTAACTAGTCAAGAACAAACTAATTTGTTTGGGTCAAGAACAAGAGACATCAAAATTTTATGGCAACGCATTGTCATTTTAACAAGGCATAAAACATAAAAGTAAGGTGCAAGAATAAGAGTATTCAGCCTCAAGCACAATGAATAATGAAAGCACATACTCTGAAAATCAAAACAATGAAACTCACATATTCTAAGTTTGCAGATAAAGCTGTACAAAATCCTGTTGTGGTAAGAAATGAGAGATGCCTGCCCCAAGACCAAAAGGACTACAAGGCAAGACTAGCAGGTACCATCTATAACCAGTTGTGGCTTTGTTTTGAATTTCAGGGATTTGTAATTGACTGCTTAGTCTTCTTCAAAGATGTATACAGCAACATAAAATCAAAATGCCACACAGCTAAGTGCAACATTTCCTGCAGCTAATGAACACCTGTGTAATATGCATGTATTTCATAAACTCCCATTAAAGTAACAGCAATGCCTAATCCCATTTTGCTGTTAAAAGGTCAGATGTATTTTAACTAGCCTTCCTGTTATTCTAACTAGCTTTCTAGTCTTCTCAGGACTCCCATCACTCACTCATTAATATCATATTGGTTTTGTGCCTGTATATAGCAATTATATGATACACTTGTTTCAAGACACGGATAATAATGGAATTATTATGAAGTTCAGGAGACATGGCAATTTATCATCAAGTCGCAGGACTTTCAAGTCCAAAGACATTACCTTGCTCAAATTATATTTGCTTTACCTCCTCCATTGATTACTTGTGGGGACAGTACAAATGCTCTGCTTCAAGGAATAATAAAAACACAATCCTCATTGGTGCTTACACAAGATTTGCAAGATACAAGCCCTTGAGGCAGGAAGCATTCTTCTGCTTGCCAAATCTTCTCTTCCAAACATCACAAATGCAAGATGCATTCCTGGTGCAGTAATACCTGGATGCTTTTCCTTAAATATCCTAACTTATGGAATAAACAGAAGTAAGCAAACAAAAACCCCAACCCAGTCTCACAATGTAATTTTATAAACTAGTTGCAGACTTTATGATCCAGTCTATGTTTCTGTATTTCTCAAGCAATAAAAGTACTGTACAAAACACATTTTACAAAGCTTTCCTTCTTCTGAGACTTTTATTCAACCTTTTGTGGTTTTTCCCAAAACTGTTTCTCAGAGATCAGACTGGACATGCCATTATTTCACACAAAAGAGCTGAAAACTATGAAAACAGTTGTAGGAGTATCAGAAAGCAGTAATACAAACACAGGATTTATGCGCACTCAATGTTGCAATAACAGATTAGTCTATTGGCCCACCCAGAGTTTTATAATGCTGAAGAGGATGATCATAGACTATGATTATCTTCTCCACAGACAGAGATTGTTCCTGGATTCCCTCAGTTTAAATGTAAATTCCGTGAAAAATGTGAAGGCTTATTAACATCAGTTTAATAATAACTCTGTAAGGCCTTATCCACTGTAGAGACAAGTGTAACACACTCAGCACACACGGGACAGTAAATTCAGCACTGATACACATCTTGCTAATGTGTTAGCGCTGTGGAAGTACAGTGATGCTTAACTACACAGCAAACATAACTTACATTGCTGCTCTTGTAACACAGTAATTTGGGGTTGCACATGAACATGTAGTGACTTTTAAATGCAGTGCCTTGAGCATGCATGCAAACCAGCAATGGCAAGTGAAATCTACCTAAGAATAATTCCAGAAAGCTACTGGAGAAAATTTGCAAGAAGCTGCACAGAAAGCTCTCTGATAAACTACCTCTTTTTCTTGGTTGCATTACCACAAGGATGCTCCTCATCACTTTGTTTTTACAGAAGGATGAATGAGATGGGGATTTTGTTTTGATTAAAAACTACAAAAGGAGTTACTGAAATGCATTAGCTCTTCAAAGTTCAGAGGCAGAAGTAAATTTACAGTTGTGAGATACATTAGGTCTTCTGTTAGCTTAACACAAATACATCAGTCAAAACTTCCAAAGGGAAAAAAACCTCTAAAACATTTAGAACTCAATTCCTCAACATCCCTTTAACATCAGCAAAAATGACAAATTGGGGGTGAGGAACCAAACACCAAAAAAAGAGATTAATTTTGAAATGCTGATTTTCAAAATATGAACCAAATGATAAAATGTTCTTAACCCCAAAATGATGAAAACTATGATCAGTGTCCGAATCTTTGATTCAGTAAGTATACAGTAGCAAAATCATCAGTTTGGAAGCTACATAATGTCCATGCCCAAATCACTGCTACAACTAAGTCTCTTCACTTCTACAGTTGTGTTACCTTCCATGGCAACACATGACCCCCAAGCTTCTCTAACGGTTTCTGCAACAAAGTGTCTCACTCTTGATAAAAAATTCATGGACCACTGAAATGGAGATTGGACAGAGTAGAAAGAAACCTGACCTAAATATCAAAGCATTTTGGGGTACTCTGTATGTGAGCACTTCTATTGGGCACATCTTCCTGGTAAACCACTAAATATTAAATGCATAGAAAATATGATTATGAAGTCTCCTATTAAAAGCCCAGATAGTCAATTTAACTACTAACTACTTTCTTTTTTTCCCTTAGATTATCTTAAACCATTTAATAGCAAGGTGTTACAATGATGTTCTAAGAATAGAAGGACAAAAAATCATGTTAGAGAGAGAAGGTTTACTTGCTCAACAGAAAAAGTGAAAGACATGGTTTATAAATTCCCTTCTTCCAGGAATATTCTGGGAACATTTAGAAAGCAGTAAAACAATCTTTCTTATTGGTCGTAATTGGGAGAAGAAAAAAATGAGATAATATCTATAAGCAGACAAAAAAAGAAAACAGAAGAACACCATAGCCAAGTTTGTAAACTAAGTATAACATATGCAAGAGCTGGAAGAAGCCACTTTCTAGATACAGCAGAAAGAGATCAGAGGAATAGGAAAATATGACGGAAACAAACCAAGCAGTGAAGAGTTCATGATTATGCTGAAACTGAGAGTGAAACTAGGGATGTGGTCATTTCATCCTGGCTGGAGGCCAGGTACCCACCAAAGCTGCTCTATCACTCCCCTCTCAGCTGGACAAGGGGAGAGAAAATAGATCAAAAGGCTCATGAGTCGAGATAAGGACAGGGAGAGATCACAAACCGATTATTGTCACGGACAAAACAGACATGATTGGGGAAATTATCTGACTTTATTACCAATCAAAATTTAAGTAGTATAATGAGAAATAGAATAAATCTTAAAAGCACCTTTCCCCCAAACCCTCCCTCCTCCCCAGGCTTAACTTCACTTAACTGATTGTCTACCTTCTCCCTGCCAGGGGCACAGGGAGATGGGGAATAGGGATTACAGTCAGATCATCACATGTTGTTCCTGATGCTGCTTCTTCCTCAGGAGTCTTTCTCCTGCTCCCACATGGGGTCACTCCCACAGGAGACAATCCTCCATGAACTTCTCTGGCCTGAGACTTTCCCACAGACTGCAGTTCTTCACAAACTGATCCAGTGTGGGATCCTTTCTGACAGAAGCCTGCTCCAGCACAGGCTGCCCACAGGGACACAGCCTTCTTAAGGCATCCACCTGCTCTGGTGTGAGGCTCCTCCACAGGCTGCAGATGGATCTCTGCTGCCCTATGGATCTCCACAGGCATCAGGGGTACAGATGCCTCACCATGGTCCTTCCCATGGGCTGCAGGGGAGTCTCTGCTCTGCTCCCTGGACCACCTCCTCACCTTCCTTCACTGACTTCAGTGTCTGCAGAGTGGTTTGTCTCTTATATTCTCATTCTTCTCTGGCTGCAATTACTTCTGCGACATTTTTTCTTTCTTCTTCTTAAATGTATTAGTGTAGAAACACAGAATGGCCTGGACTGGGAGGGACATTAAAGATCATCCACTTCAAACACTGTCATGAACAGAGACACCTTCCACTAGACTGGGTTGCTCAGTCTAACCTGGCCTTAAACATTCCCAGGGACGGGGCATCCAGAGCTTCTGTGGGCAACCTGTTCCAGCATCTCATCATCCTCAAAATAAAAAACTTTTTCCTAACATTGAACCTAAACCTGCTCTCTTTCAGTTTGAAGCCATTCCCACTTATCCTATCACATTACATGCCCTTGTAAAAAGTTTCTCTTCATTTTTCTTGTAGGCTCCTTTCAGAAACTGGAAGGACACAATTAGGTCACCCCAAAGCCTTCTCTTTTCCAGGCTGAACAATCTAAATTCTCTTAGGTTTTCCTCAGAAGAGAGGTGCTCCATCCCTCCACTCAACTTTGTGGCCCTGCTCTGAATTTGCTTCAACAGGTCAATGTCCCTTCTGTGCTGGGGATCTCAGAGGTAAAAGCTGTACTTAAGGTGGGGCCTCACAAGAGTGGAGTAGAGGGACAGACTCACCTGCCTCAATCTGCTGGTCACACTGCTTTTGACAGTATGATTGCTGTCACAGAGGTTTTACTACCATCACTGATTGGCTTAGCCTTGGCCAGCAGTGGGCCCATCTTCGGGTGGGCTGGTGTTGGCTCTGTTGGACACGGGGGAAGCTTTTAGCATAGCCCCCCTAGTACCAAAACCTTACCATGCAAACACAACATAACGGAAGAATCCCATGGTACACGCAGACACAATGTCACAGACAGAGTGAACACTCCAGGGAAGGAGTTAAGGATCAAACCACTGAAATTATTCAAGTGCCTAAAGAAAGAAGTTGAGTTGCAGGCACATAAGCAAAACAAAACCAAGAGCAGCTGATGCCCAGAGGCGTCACTATCTTGCATCAAATGCAAGCCACACTGAGGTAGCTTATTCTCTTTCACCTTCCATGAGAGAAAGGTAACCTAGCTTGTGCTTAGCTTGAGATACAAGCACACACAAAGGGAGTTAATACAAACCAAGTCACACTCTATTCATCTCTAGGCTTGCCTTGCAGCTACTTACTGCTTTGCCTACAAGCTAGTGTACAGTACTCAACCTCAACAGGGCTAACACCCAAGTATTGCTAAGCCTGAATCTCAGAGCTGCCTTCATTTACATCCTTAAAATTCCACAAGAATTTGAAGTTCATACACACAGAAGCACTTGAGTTTGACAACATTGAACATAGTTGTACCCACTTGTCACCTAAACAAGATCCAGTAACTGTATTCAGCATCTACATCTTAAATGCGGTGTCAGTCAGACAATCCCACTCAAAGAGTTCCTTATGAAGTGCAATGGTAGCTTCAACTTGGTCTCCAAATACAGCTTGAGAAAGAGAAGCCCTGTCATATATTTACTAGCCAGAGAAGTCCTACCTTATGGATCAGATCCGTCCTTAAAATCACACTGTCACAACTTCTGTGCTCTGGGAACACTCCACTCATACCAACACTATTTAAAAGCCAAAGCTACCATTCTTTTTAGAAAAATGAACTCTCATTTAGCTCCAGTTTTTCAGGTCATTCATTCAACCCCACCTGTCTTATCTCAAAAAACTCTTCAGTACACACAACAGCATGTTCTCCTCCCTTACTCTTACATCCTAGCAAATTCCTCCTCTCAAAGTCCTCTCCATATCCATTTGGAGTCTTTAAATTCATACACCTTTCATCTAAGCTCTCTCTTAATCCTTCTGAATCAAATAACTCCAAAAACCTGTCTGAACTGGCAGAGGAAAAAGTGCAGCCTTGCCTCACCCACTCCTCATGATTCTTGATCTACAAGACTTAAAAGGAACTACATCCTATGTTCCCTAATTCCCTAACTTTCTTTTACTAACTGTTCTTATGCAGCCATTGACACTCTCCCCTGGTTGCACAGGACAGTATAGGAGAGCTGCCTTGAATACCTCCTCTTCTGGTCTTCCCTGTCTCGAGCCATAGCCCTACTGCGTGCCCCTTCACCCTGAGCACAGCATAAATGAAGAGTGACTGCTATGAACTTCTAGTCAAGTTATTCCAGCTAGAGACAGCTACATACAAACAAGAGCTCAGCCACCACGCTTGATCAGTTTACATAAGCAGTGGAGTCTCCTGGATGACTACATCTGCTTCATGCCAAGGATGTGCAACTGCTCAACAATTCTTCACCTCTGGTTGCAGTATGTGGCTCCAAGACCGCATACTGATTTGCACCTCACTAATGGTGTGATGCCTCAACTGAGAAACATGGTTCACTGAGAACTCCACAACAGCAATTTACCATGTGCCTAAATTTTAAACATCTAGTCATTTGCCCTTCTGCAGTAGGTACTACAGTCATGCAATCAGCTTGGTTAAATTCTGTACAAAGCCATTTCCTGATCTTTTTCCATGGATTCTCCTTTAAGACAATGCATAACACCTTATTTCCTTCAAAGATTTTAAGACATACTATCTACATAGCTTTAGAATGATCTTTTGAACATTCAGTTATATTCTTGACATTTTGTCTACACATTTTGTTTTGCTTCTGGAATATGCCTATGAGTGTTCAACTAGAAGTTCATATCACATTCTTGATGGTGCTCTTTGAAGGTTTTTTGTGTTTCATTACTTTGCTGGAGTAGATTGGCCCCCCACAACTTCTCACAACACTTCATTTTAGGAAAGAGAAGTCTTCTACTCATAACTCACCTCCTCATCCATAGAGTTAATTTTGCTTGATGCTACTCTCTCATGAGCAAGTTATTGAAGCTCGATGATCCAAGATCTCTAAGTAGACATTACCCCCTCAGTAATGTATTTTTCTGACTGATGTTTCCATTTCCAAAGATGCTTGGTATCTGTTTTGTTCTGATCGTCTTTTGAGTTCTGCAATCTGATAACATCTCCTGATGATGAAATGGGGGTAGAATTTCCCTCAAACATGCAGCAAATTGCCTTCAATACCAACTACTGTTTTTTCTTCACTAATAAAGTTCCTCCCTCCACTTACTGGCAATTAAACGTGAAATGAGTCTAGTAAACTGGGATGCTCCTATTGCTCAGTTTGGTTGACAGCAGACTCATATGATCTAGTCTTCAACATTCTTTACTTCCGTAATCAATTTCTTCAAGTGCTGCCTCTGCCACAGGCTTTTTTCTTTGTGTCTCAGCCACAAGACAGTCAGCCTACACAGCTTCTCCATTTCTGATGTGTTTCTACCAGTCTAATCCTTGTGTTTCACCCAGTCATGGCCACAGACTAAAAAAACTGTTCCCTTGAGAAGAAAATTGTGTCTGCAAGACAAGTATTGTGCCAAATCACCAAGTCCGATGCTCAGCCAGCCCTCCAAAAGTTTAGGAACACATTCTGCTTGGTTTCTGTGAAACAGGCCTCACAAACCTTAACCAAACCTTAACCCTTTGTTCTCCAGCTTTGGCACAAATCCTCAAATACAAGGGACTACTTGCACTCAGAGTGTCCTGCTAAGCACCCCTGTGAACTTTTCTCAAGCATAAACATTCATGATTCTCTGGTCATACTTGGGTTCTCCATGGGAAAAGGAACAAGCGATGACAAAACATTTTTTGTTCTGTTTCTGTTCCCTGGACTGAAAAAGAAAATGAACCTGAACTTCCTGGGCAATTTTAAATTAGTCCCAAGATCTCCTGGCAAAAGCATTTATGACAATCGGTGTTCTCAAGGAAGCTGCTCCACTGGTTCACCTTTTAGGTAAGCAGCTGTAAGTTTCCCATCTTCTCCATCCTCACTGCCTTACAATCCTGATCCAACTGATAAAAGCTACAATTGATGTTGCTCCTGAACAAGATGCTACATAGAAGACTACCCTGCCACTAAAGTGAAAGTTTGCATCTCTCTCCTTTCCTACTGATGGAAAAAGTCTGTAATCTTATTAACTGCAACAGCTGTAAATAGCTGCTGTTCCAAAGCAGTCCCACGTGGCCTGGGATGGCCCTGCCTCCTTTAAACTCTTGAGCTCCAAGAACAATCATTCTCACCCAAAGTCAGTAAAGCCTTCTGTTCTTTAGCTCAGTCCATTCAAATTATCTAGCTTCTCTAAACAAATATTTTTGTACAATGTTTCACAAATCTTTTCAAGCCCTAGTCTCCTATTCCCCCTCCCCAACTGACAATGGTCTCTTCACCCACGTTTTGAGATTTCCACACTCTGCTTTCCTGGATTGTGTCCTGAGTTATTCATCTTAACAGTTCCCCTGGACTCATCCTGGAACCTCCCTTAAGTCACTTGCTCAGTCATCTAATCATACCCTTAATCCCTCCTGGCAGATCTAACCCCAACCAGCTACTCGAGCTGAGAGAAAGAAGGAAGCCGTGCCCTAGCTATTACATGGAACTGGTCCCATGCCCTTACAGAAATAAGGGCATGGAATTCGTAGATCATATTTCCTGATAGTAACTGTTCCTCCAACCACCTTTTTCTTTTATTCCTGATGACCACTAAGAGCATGCTTTTGACCTTTTGATCTCTTCCTGAAGTTTATGGCTTCCTAAGTTATGTCCTTCAGCCTTCTAGGTGAATATATGGTTACAATGGATTTTGAGCTTTCATGAAAGGGGTCTAAAAAGTAGTCAAGAAAGGAGAGAAAAAAGTCATTTTTGAAGAAATGAGCAGGCAAAAGCATTAAGCTAAGATGAAAATGTATTTGATAATATATATGGGGGAAAAGTCAGAACACTGCTCTTATTCCCAAAGGCAAGACTTAAAAACCAAAACCACAAACAAATCAGCTCTAGACAGCATGCTTAATGCTAAAAGAAATTGTAACATCAACTCAAAATCCATTTAGGCTCATTGTGTACTTGATATTTTGGGTTTTTTTTGGTCTCAGAAAAAGTCAGTTGTTTTTTAAATAGCACAAAGCAGGGGAGAAAAATGACCAAATTTTTAATGTGCAAAAATAAAGCGGTACAAGACTCAGTGGGATATTCTGGCACAGTTCTACACAAGTCTCATCACAGGAGTCTGAGGCAGCAGGAGAAAACACCTGCTGGCAGGACAATCCTGCTGAATACTGAGAACAGGGCTAAAGACAGACAGGTGTTCAATAAAAAATGGAAGTGGGAACTGGAGAGAATAAGTGTAGGAGTAGTAGTGGGAATAAAATTTCTTCACATTTTGTTGTGTAATTTTGCTGTGTAGTAGTGTTTCAGTATGATTTATTGTGTAATGCTATTGCATAGCATCATTTGTTGAGCAACTTTGCTGCGTGGTATAGTTTTTTATTTAATGATATTGAACATTAGGCAATGGTCTTGCATGCCATAATTTGTGTTTTCTGTTGAGCAACATCATTGTCATAGCTCTTAACACAAAGGTGAATTGCATGAATTCATAACAGTGCTGAATTCATGATTTTAACATATCATAGAATGGTTTGGGTTGGAAGGGACATTAAAGATCATCTAGTTCCAACCACCCTGCCATGGGCAGAGACATCTTCCACTAGAATTTCAAGCCACATCCAACCTGGCCTTGAACAATTCCAGGGATGGGGCATCCACAGCTTCTCTGGGCAACCTATTCCTGTGCCTCATCACCCTCTGAGCAGAGAATTCTTTCCTAATATCTAATCTAAACCTACTCTTTTTCAGTCTGAAGCCATTACCTTGTCCTATCATTACATGCCCTTGTAAAAGGTCCCTCTCCTGCTCTCTTGTCACCCCCCCTTTAGGTACTGGAAGGATGCTGTATGTTCACTCAGAGATGGCAAATGGACACAATTATTTTTGTCTGAACAAAGAAACACGCAGAAAAGCAGCAAACTAAGCAGGTATTTTTGCAGAACTTAGAGCATTAAAAAATTATTTCACCAAACAGCCATGCAGCACTGCCTCATGAATAACACTTTCCTGTCCTGAGCTACCTTGTAACTACAATGTGAGATATTACATGTTTCACCTACCTGTACCAGACTGTAAAAACAACAGGAGAACCTTGTTTCACATACTACTGGGTATAAATAAGAATTGTGTTTTTCATGTGACTTAGGCTCTACCCAAAACTATCCTTGAAGGGACCTGCTGCAATCCAGAATCTGAACAAGAAACTCTCCACAAAATAGGACTGATTACTTCATTACAATGGAATCCTGCACTAACAGCAACACTACTGAACATAAAGCAAAAATTTAAAATTTCATTAGTAAATCAGCATGACTTAAGTATATTTTAGGGGCAATAACAATGTTATCCTATTATGCCTTAACATTTGCCAAAGAAGCAGAGGGAAAAAAGTTTGCTCTATGTGTAGTATCACTGTCAGTTACTTATTGTTACATTCTTTACATTTACTAGCATTTTCTTCTTTTTTTCCCCACTTTGATTATTTTTGCTTACAATAAACACGGTCCATAGACAGATTTAAATAACATGTTCGAAATTCAGGAAATATACCAGAACTTGAAGTATTTTTTTTTAAAAAATCAAATAATCTATAAGGATATCAACTTTGTACAAGTATCTATTTTTATATCCATCTGAAAATGCTATTGATTGACTAGAACAGCATCTCTTTCATGTGTTACCTGGCAGTCTGCAAACAATTGTATGTTGCAAGAGTCAGAGAAAGAGAGCAAACACTGGTAGATTACAATGCAGTGCTGCTGCAAGCATTTTTACTTGCTCTCATATTCTGGCAGTTTTTAAATACAGAAGAGAAAAATATGCATGCAGGCTCAATTTTTAAAATATTGCAAAACACAGAAGTTATGAGAAGGCAAATTGTGAAAAAAAGTGAGTTCCTTCCATCCATAACATAAGATTAATTTATTATCTGACAGATGGCAGTAGGGAGGGGGGCGGAAAAGCAAAGACTGCTGATGCAGTGAGCTTCCCGTCTGTAATGAAGGGCCCACATTCCCACTTATCACACTGCCACGAAACACATGCACAGTGGTATGCACTCCAGTTCTGCTTTATGCGTTTCCAAATAGCTAAACCTCACCGCTGTGTGGATAACGAAAAAATGAAGAAAACATCCAGAGAAGTCAATGATCCTTCTGTCAGCTGCCCGTGGCTACTCACAATAGCAACTGTGAAAGCTTCGACTCCTTTCATTTGACACACGAGACAGAGCCATTCACGGTGACCAATAGCACTTCCAGAACTACCGGTCACTGCAGCAAGACACCACCTCATTTGCTGTCCCAGCACTGAAAGCTGCTTTTGCACATTTCTCCATATTCCAAGACATTTACTCTTCCTTCAGCATCTGCCACATTGCAGTCGTGGGGTGCTAGTACAGGAGTGGAGCATATGGAAAACGGAAAAGAGCAGAACCGACCCCAACACATTTAATAGAAAACGAAAAGCTTCTGCACTGACGGTAACAACCATTTCCTCACTTCGTTTGCTGAACTCCACGCGATGCCGACACGGGGCTCCCACCTGCCGCAGAAGCCAAAGGCCGCCTGAGCTCCGGCACGACTTACCGGAGGGCCTTGCTTATCTCCGACACCAGATTCCCGTATGACCACCCCAAGGCACGCCGCGGCGACAGCGAACCGGAGGAACCACGGCCCTAGCAAGAGGCTTTCGCTCCGTCCACCCGCGGGCGCCCGGGGGACGCGCTCACCTTGCCGCGGATCGATGTCCCGCGCACCCCGGGCCGCTCCGCGGGATTACGGAGGATAAACAAACACCGCACCGAACGCACCCAGAGGGGCGAGGAGGGCAGGTGGGAGCGGGGCGGTCTGGCCCCCGCCGCGGTCCCCATCCCGGGGGGCCGGAGCGCGCTCCGCGTCTCCCGGGAGACGGAGCCATTTTGAGCCGCTGCGCATCAGTGGCAGCTGGCGGGGGGCGCCGGGCACGGCGATGGCGGGGCCGGGGCCGGGGCCGGCCTGGCTCGTTACCTCGGATGCTCCAGGTCCAGCGGTAGAACTCGAGCGTGTCGTTCACCACGCTGGACACCAGGCCCATGGCGCTCGGGGGCTCGGCGGCGGCGGCACCCATGGTGAGCAGCAGCAGCAGCGGCGGCGGAGCCGGCAGACCTGTCTCGGCGCGTGCGTCCGTGCCTCTGCGCCGGGGCTGCTGCTGCTGCTGCCCCTTCTACAGCGGGGGATGTGATTTAAATCTCTATCTCTCGGTATCTTCCGTCCAGACTCCGCCTCGCTCCCGTCACCGGCTCCCGTGCCCCGCGGGCAGGGTGGAGGGCGCGGAGGCGGAGGCGGGGGGCNCCCCGCTCCTTCTCCCTCGGAGGGCGTGCGGGATGGCGAGCGGGATGGCGAGGAGGAGCTTGCTATCGCAGTTTGGCTTTTTATTTTCAAATAGGTTGTGGGATTTTTACCAGATAAGAGGGAAAATTAGTATTTCGGCCAACTGTTATCTCCTTTCTTTTCTCTTTGTAGCAGTTTGGATTTTTCTTCTCTCTTCCCCTCTTGTTTCCCCCTGACAGACATGCCGAGGGTTCGGCGTTGAGTGGTGCTGGCGTTACCTCCGTCTGTGCGTACCGAGGTATCGGCTCTTCTGCTGCTTCCAGGAGCCGCCGCTAAAATCCCTTCTCATCCCAGCACGGATAACACCGGCGACCACAACGGGACCTCACTACCTCCCTGCCCCTCGCCTGGTGGCACTTCCCTGACCAGCCTTCTCCAGGCGCTACCCAGCTGCGCTTCAGACACCTCCCCTTATCTCCAGGACCAGGGCCTTTATGGTCGCTTCGTAGAACAGAGCGATTCAGCTGCCCGGAGTGTTGTTGGGTGCTGCAGGAGAAGGAGCATCCATTCAGCACCCTGCGTTTCAGCCCCAGCAAACCCTCTGTCTGGTGTGAGGGCACCAGCTGCTCCTCACACCCTTTGCTTCTTAGCTCCTTCTGCCAGCTTGTCTCTCCCATGATCTTGCATGGTGCAGATGGCTGCATGACACCCTCGGGAGTGAGGGGCAGGAGGGGACCTGCTCCATCCAAGTTGCAAGCTTTCCTCCTAGCAGGCAGCACATCAGATGCTATCTGCCTCTCCCTCCCCTGGTGCAGCAGCACCTCTGTCACTTGTCACTTGGTCTTGGTGAGCACAGCTAGCACTCCTCTTCCTGGGTGAGTCACCCCTGGGGTAGGTCCCGCACTGCTCTGGCTGCTGCGATCCCTATGGACAGGAGAGGCACACTGGCCATTACTAGTTATTCTGCTGAAAGCAGAGTCACTGCACCAAAATCAGGTGGTTGGGAGTAAGGATATGGGAAATGGAAGAGGAGCTGTGTCAACACCTGGAGGCCTCGATGGACAGGGAAATCCAGATTATCCCAATCCTGCCTGAAAATTGGAGTGAAGCAAGGTTATTGCATGCGGGTGTATGGACAGTTGCTACTTCTCTCATGTGAAGAATCAATCAAAATTCTGCATGAATTACACTGACTTGAATGATGCCTTATTTTGATGGTGCTGATCATGGGAGAAGGTCTGGTGAGAGCTCTGGAATGGATCTGTCATTGGGTAGGGCAAAGTGAACATCAGCCTGCTTCCCAACTTGCAGGCAGACAGTGTAGTGTTACCTGTGGTTCCTGTGCCTCCAATAGGTGAAACCACTGGAGTGTATTGTTGGACATTTAGAATCTTGATAGTGGTTAGCACCGTCTAAAGCACAACTTCAGAACTTTTTTTAACACTATCATTTAAATCAAAAGGAAACCAGGAGATTGACTCATAATCTTCAAATAGGTATGTGACCATTTGCATTGGCCACATGCTTGAAACAAAACGGGCTACTAAGTGAATCAACATGACAAAGGTTCACACTCCCCTGCGCTGTTGGGCAAGATGTGGACTAAAGAGAGTGCCACCAACACAAAGAGTGAAAATCCACAGTCTACTAAAGGACAAAAAAGGAGCGAGACATATTAGCAATATGAATACATATTCATATTAATAATTATTTACATTATAGCCTAGATATGCTTACTTCATTAGAATGACTATTTATTCTGTGGAATTCTTTTTTTCACAATTGACGCCAACAATTATTGTTTATAAAATGTTAATATCCAATTTACTGTTTCATCTATTTCCGATTAGATAACTTTTCTTGATGGCAATTAAATCCTTTTTATTAACAATATGATTGTACATAGATAATTTTACAGAGCAATTAAGCTTTGAGAGGACCTGCAACTGAGTTGCAGATCTTGGACAACAGGGAGATGAACTATCTAACCAGAGTAATTTCTTCTGTGTTTTGAGATTGCCTTTAAAAAATGTGCTGAAATGTAAGACTAACTATTTTCATTAGTTTAACTTTCAGCCTGCAAATATGTGGAAGTGCTTTTAAGATTAGGTCTGTGTCTGGGGTTTCCAAACACATCCCAGCTAGTTTCCTACATTTGTGCACCCAGCAGGATCTGTTGGCTGAGACCATTTCTTCTACTTAAAGAGAGCAGAAGGAGGAAGGCATCCAAAGGCATAGTATCAAAGCATCCTTCAAGGAAATCTGCAGCATGGTAGTCAGAAAAAGATGATTTTTCAGTATCATTAGTTAGCCAGTGTTGTGATTTTTTGCTTGGTAGTCTGCATTTCTCAGGACACACTGCAGCCTGGAAAGGAGCAGGGGGGAGGGGGCAAGGGGAATGCACCATCACAATATGTTTCTAAAACTTGGGCATTTCAGATGGGCAAATTTCTGCCAGAAAAAGGCAGATCGGTGGCAGCTGACCCCAGAGGAACACACACATGAATTCCCAGCTGTGTTGCAGCCATTTGGCCACTGCTCTAGGGTGCTTGTGCTGGCAAATGTGTGCTTTGGGAAGGGTGCAGAAGGTAACAGGAAGCTGTGGGACAGGTGCCTCAAGGAAGGTTTCCTCCCAGTTCCTATCCAGATACAAACCATTCATATTTCTTCCAGATATTTTTGTTAAAAACCCCCAATGATATCTCATTTCAGAACTGTTTCATGCCATTTTCTGCTTCTTCATGAAACAAATAAATAGTGATAGAAATGTTACAAATTACAGATGACCACTGCCCTTAGTAGTGTTCATAAAAATGCATTTATTCACTCATTTCAGTGAAGCATATTCTATCATAATGATTGATGAATCAGCACATGCTTCTGCACTAGTTGAAAGTATTCCCACTCAGCTTTTGCTTCAGGTTAGCAATGAAATTGCTGTAAGGGGAAAATGTAATGCAGGTATGTTTGGTAATATTTATGGAGTGTTGTAGGAAGAAAGCAGTCAGAGCTTTGTATGTTGCCAGCAGTGATCCCTCCAGGCAGCTCAACAAAAGACAAAAAGAGCAATAAAAGAATTCTGCCTTGCTACAAAGAGAATCTTTACAACCAGAATCTTACCTGGTGGGAAAGCATAAAATTGCTTGAATCAGTGCATTTGACAGATCTAAATGTTACATGATGTGATAAGGGACAACCTATTCACTTATCAGTAGAGAAGGCATATAAAGTATTATATGTGTTAAGCATGACCAAATTTAAATGTTGAAAACACCTTTAACTTTAGAAATGTATTTTGATTACTTTAACTATTGAATTCTCATATTTTTTCATTTGGTTCCATTAATGTCTTAGGAGGAAAAATGATTAAATAAGTTACCACATAAATTTGCAGTGCAAGGGATTTTCTTGCCCAGCCTGTCCAATTGCTATGCTCCTTGCTTTAAAGCATTTGAGCTGAAATGCCTTATAAAGACTGCTAGGTAAGCCAAAAGAAGCTTGTTTGGTCTTTAAATCAACAAGTACAGGCCTCAAGTGCATTCATATGCAATAGTACAACTGCTATCTGCTTCAATACAAAGGCTGATTTAAGGCAGCTTTATACTATACAAGCTTAAAAGAAGCTCTTTTCATGCAACCATAATTTAAAAAAATAATAACATTAACAATGTGTCTTTCAGCACTAATTAATTTTTTTTGTTTATTACGTAACATACGGTTAACTCCATCATTTGAGGTGGGGTAACTCTGCACACAGGGATTACACATATTTTGCATGGAGAGTCTTCCATAGAATCTGAAACAGATCCTGTTCTTTGTCTTCTAAACTATCTGCTAGATGCCATCTGTCCATCCATACATATAACTGCATCAAAATAATTTTTTTCCAAACCAAATATATTGGAGTGATGCATCAGAAAGTATCCAGAGATGTTAATTCTCCGTGCAGGCTTTGGCCAAAACTTGCCTTTGATGTAAGTTCCCACAAGGTTCTGCCTCACAGCACTGAACTGGATTTCTTGTATATGTCAACTTCATGTTTGAATGTCAGCCATTTTTGCTGTGGCTTTATCTGAAATATGAGTATTAAAGTATGTTTAGTATCCTGGTTTAAATGGTCAAGGGCCAGATCGAACATTCCCAGTGAAGTAGATGCAAGTTTAGTTTCCACAGGACTCTTCATAAATATTGACATTTCTTCTTTATCTTTCTACATAAAAATTTGGTACCAAGAAGAACATGAGGTAAGTGGTGGACAGCTTTCTCCCTAGCCATATCAGGCTTTACTCTCAAGTAAACTGTGGTTTGACTCAGTATCATTATATTTACAGATTTTTTTCTAAACTGTAGAACTAACCCCATTTACCACAGTCTGGGCAGAGACGGGAAGAGTTGGCCTGCAGTGCTGGGCTGCATCCAGCTTAAACTGCTGCTGTTTAGTACTGGTTCAGAAGAGGAGCCATTAATCCAGTGTTTCCCAGTGCCATTCTGAGAGATTAATTTATAACTGATTCCTCTGTGGGAGGTGTCACTAACTGTGAAGCTAATGTGTATATACAGTATTTGAGATGTGTTGTATACCTAGCAGGTACACATACACATAGCTTTACCTGCATTTCAGCTTCCTTTTAAAAATGAGTATTCAACAAGCACAAGAATGATAAAAACCTGTATATATACTATCTCGTTCTGCCTTAATGATACTTTTCTTACATGGTTTCTCATACTTTTACACAGCTAAGATTTTTATCTGCAGTGATATCTGTCACAGCATCTATCATTTGTGAGGTGTGGCAAGCACACTTTTGCAATGAGGGCTTCATATGTGCACATGATGGAGAAGGATGATGCTAAACTATGGGCTGATGTTTTGAGGGCACTGTGTTGAAATGACAGCAACATGTATAGTCAGATCTGCAGCATGTCGCTAACGACCAAATCCAGCCTTTTCCATAGGTGTGTGTCACTGCTACTGCACCCACTTCACTGGGTGTGTCTGCCTCCTGAAGGCGTGTAGCTGTTTGTAGGGATGATCTTGCACCTTTGCTTCTGCACTAGTAATGGCCTGAAATGTAGGGCATAGTCCCCTGCAGAAGCCACTTATAGCAATGTAGCGAGGTGGAAGGGCGTTGGTTACGCAAGCTGGGTGCCATTGTGCTCTCTCTGGCTGTAGCTGTGTGAGTATGGGTGGTAACGATGGTGCTGCCCATACTCTTTATCTGTGTGCTGTGTGGAGCACAAAATTGTGGTAAAGGAGTTACATAAAGGCTGTGTCAGCCTTTGGGCCTCTGAACTGGTGTGACCCGGCACATGCTCCGCCTTTCACTCTGCCAGGGGGATATGCTGTGGATCTGCACACTGTTGATGGACAGCCGGAGTGCCAGCCCTCATTATAGGTGTGTTGTCTTATCCTCAGAAGATCATGTGAAAGTATTTGCCACAGGCTTATAAATTTCATAGACACAGGTTAGCCATATAGCCCTACTGAGATAATCTGGCATTATTGACTTCATTTTGTGTATGGTGCAACCAAGCCTAGAGAAAAGTGATGCCAGTTACAGCCCTTTGGAATGGAATAGAGCAGAAATTTTTGGGATGTCCCTAAAGCTAGCTACATCTTGGCCACTCACTGGTATAAACCTGTGGTTCACTGGTCTTTCCAGTGCCATTTTCAGACATGGGCATGAGCCTCAGGACCCTACTTGGAAAGAACCTGAAGAGCCACTATGTAGTTGTAGGCAAGACACGCATGTAAGACATAACACTTCCTATGCTGTATAGTGAAATTCCAAATTTCTTACTAAACATATGAGAGCTGTTGCTCTAAGTTTTCATGCAGTGACTACTGTAAATCTTTTAGTTGTCAGGGTTTGTGGTAGAAAATGTTGTCGTAGTTGTGTGTGTGTCTGTGTGCGTATAACACAACATTGTTTTAAGAGAAAGATCAAGAGCAGGAAAAGATAGTAGAATATGAATATTTAGTTGTTGAAATCAGGAATACAGTCATTACCTTGTAAAGGGCCTTGAAATCATCTGCTACCACATCCTGTTCACACTCAGCAGCAAGTTGCCATGCATCCATCTCTCCTGCCTGGGGATAGGCAGGGAAATCCCCAGGGAGGGCTGCTGTGCAGGCATACTGTGCTTCCTGCTGGGATTTGCACTGCCCCATTACAGGGTGTTGTGGCACTGGGCTTGGTGTTAGCCTCTGAGCCATCCATTCTTAGCGCAAGAGGCAATTAATACTCAGGAAGATTTTACCAGGATTACAAAGCTCTGGTGGGAATGAAGTCACCTGTCCCCAAGGTAAGAGTCACAGCCCTACGTGGCAGATAAATGGACTCCCAAAAGGGAAGCCAACACCTTAAACTGACGTGTTTTTTTAAAGACAGTTATTGCATATGAGTAGGTGCATAAAATAAGCACCTATTATCTGTGTGCACATTTTAGGAACTCTGCATCTACCCAGAAATCTTTATTTTGCCTCAGGTCTTGTCTCAAAATGTTAGGTCTTATCTATGTAATGGAGCAGGATGCTTAAATCCAAAACTTGGGAAGCCTGACACTGGAAGAGAATCTATCTGTTAGAGGCAGTATGTCCAAATGACAAAGGCCAATCAGATACTGTAATACCTTCCCAAAAATTGCAGGTAATGGGAGGATCATGGACACAGAATGATAGCTCTGTATCTGAATTATTTCAAGAATTCATGAATCAATACTTGGAACAGATCCCGTGTAAATGAAGAGGACTCATGGAATTCAGTAGAGTCTTTATGGACACCTATTTTATGTTGTTTACAGCAGAAACACCAACAGAAATATATTACTTGCCTTTTCATTGAGAGAGTGGCCAATGGGAGTGAGGCAGAGGATGCTGCACTATAAGCGTACAATAAAATATTTATAGTAATATATTCAGAGCATCAATTTATTGATATGTCATGATGAAAAAAAATTCTTTTTAAATAAGGTTGTTGAATAATAAAATTTGTTTTTATTTTTGCCTAGCAGATTCTAATAACGGAAGAACCAGGCTTTTTTGGTCTAGACCTAGTAAGCCATAAGATTTGAAGATGGAAAGCAAAAGAGGCAAGTAGTAATATCAACTTCGAACTTGAAAAAGAGAGAACTTCAGGGAGATTATTGTTGTGCAAGTTTCTGGAAGCTGCTCCTTTGAAAGACAAAGGAGCCCAGGAGAGTGAGTCTCAAACCATGAGAAGCATCAACATCTGTCTGCAGGATGTGATGCAGCTGTGAGGAGGCCAGACAATCTGAATGAGGAACTCCTGACAGGGTTTAGATGGAATGAAGGAATCCTATGAGAGACAGAAGAAGGCATGGGCTGTTCAGGAATAATACAGAAGGAATGCCCAAGTCTGAAATGATTGAATTAAGAAAACCAAATAATAGCCAGAGTAAAAACTAGTGAAGTACATGAAGGAAGCAGCAAGAGGAAGAATAAGGCCAGTGAACAGGTAGCCTACTAATGAAGGAGACAGGCTGAGGTTTTTACATGCCGATTTTTACTGGAAAACTTTTTTCTCAGGCTTCCCATGTGTTTGGAATATAACAAGTGCTAGAGGAAGACTGAGTTAGGGATTAGTCAAGCAACTTGAACACAGAGCCAAGCAGGATACATGGCTGATAACACTGCAAGGCTATTCTCTGTCTCTTCAAGACGTTACAGTGATCAGAAGTTCCCATGACTGCAGAAGCAAATGTCACACTCATCTTCCAGGATGACAAGGAGGAAGGGCTGGGGAAATAGAAACCACCTGGCTTTACTTTCATCTGTGTGGAGGTTAAGGAGAAAATCCTCATGTAGGCCATGTCCAAGCACATAAGAGAGAAGAAAGTGATTGGGAAAAAGCCATTATGGATTTACCAATTGCAAATTGTGCTTGACCAACCTAATTGCTTTCTACATTTGTAATGACTGGATTTAAAGATGAGGGCAGAGTAGTGGATGCCCTTCACTTTGGTGAGCTTATGACTCTGCTCTTACAATGTCTTTGGACCTCAACTAAAGAGATAGGGACTAGCTGGGTGAATAAAAGTGAGTAAAAAAAAAAAGGCTGGAGCAACAGGCTGAAAATGGGGTGGTGTCTGTTTACAAGTGGTATTCCTTGGGCATTCATATTTGGACTAATATTGTTTAACATCTCCATTCATGGCTTTGACAATGGAACAGCATGTATCTGCCACAAGTTCACAAATGATATCCAACTGGAGGGAGCAGTCGTGGTGCTGGATGATATGTCTCCTGCTGGAGTCACCTTGACAAGCTGAATAAATGGGCTGACAAACATTTTATGAAATTCAACAAATGCAGTTCTGCATCTTGGACAGAATAACACCACGCAACAGTACTAGTATCTATACAGTATATATGATATATAGCAGCATTCATTATACCAGCATGCTCTAGGAAGGATACCTGTAGGTCCAGGGTTAACTCCAGGGCTGTAGTCAAACTCCACAAAGGCTATTTAACTACAGAAGGGAAATGATACTTTTAACATTTTTTACAATTTTACACAGTACAATATTAGCACCTAAAGAAAAACACAGTGTAGGACAGTCCCTGACAATGAGAACCTATCTCCTGTATTTTGCTCACACAGAGGTTAGGGAGTGCATCAGAAACTTCTGCCAAAGTGCAGGTCCGTGCATAACCCAGCCCAGAGTTGCTTAGTGGCTGCAGAGGAGAGGACACCACCCTCAGACCTGCTGGATATTGTGTTAAGAAGCAGATGAAACATCTGTCTTGGTAGCTGTCACCATCTCTGCTTTGTTTTCAGCCCAGAGTGGCTCCCTATCAAATAGCCTCCTTTTAAATTTCTGCAGCAAAGTAAAAAAAGTAATATCTTCTATCTCTGTGGCATGCAAGAGTTTCAATTTCTCTCCTTTTCTGAATTAATTACTTATAAATTGTTATTTATCATAATTTTTTCTTGTCAGAATTCCCAGTCGCAACTTTTATACTTTCTCAGCCCTACTGTGTAGATCAGTCTATTGTCAGTAATCTCTTCTCTATGTAAGTATTCAATTCATATGTCTTCGTTTAGCAACTTCTTGATTTTTTATTGGACTGCAAACCAGATTAGTCTTATTTTGATGGTTAGTGTTAGGCACATTCCAGATGTTATATCATTCACCAAAGTTTTTGTAAGTTTTTAGTATTTTTGTAGAAATGTGAATGCCAGATCTGTCAATGGTGTCTCAGAAATTACTGTACTCCATATAGCTGATGGTGCATTTGCAGTTACCCTTACTGTCACATAGCTACTTGTTAATCCATATAAATGAAATTAACTAATTTTTTAATCTCTATTTTTTTTCCTAAAAAAAAATGTGTAATTCAGATGCTTACCCAAGCTGTATCTTATATACTAAAATCTTCAAATAGTAAGCCTATCCTAACAAAATCTGTATTTCATAATATGAGGCAGGTGGCCATTAATTGCTTACACATTTTATTTTTGCTTTAATAAAATCAATTTCTGCCTTTTAATTGAGTCCTGAACCCAAGTCATGTTAATGAGTTACAAGTTGGTGAAATCAACCACTTTAGTATTTGAACATTCTTTCTCTAATGCACATTAAATTAACGAGTGTTTCAAGATTAGAGAAAAATCAACTTTAATATTTAAAGGAATCATTTGGCCAAGTATTTTAACGTTTTAATATACTCTTGGACTCTGAGTTTTCCATTTCTGTGCTGTTTGGGTTTTTTAATATTACCAATATAATTCAAGATCTGCAGCCATTAAATATAATATTACTTCAAGTGTTTCAAAAGGGATAGCTTTACTTGGTGACTTGTGAAGTGGCTAGGTGGGGTGCAAACTATATTCTGTTCCATGTGTACTGCATTTAATGTGTCAGAATTGGCAGAAGAGTAAAAAAATTGACTTTGACAAGTTAAAATGAAATCTATTTCTAGATGTAGTTTGTCTTTTCTTTTTTTCTGCTATGTGCATAAGGACACAGGTTACAATGTCACACATCCTGAACTATATTTTCAGTATACGCTATCTCACAGTACATCATACAGGATTTATGATCAGGTAATGTTTATAATCCCAAATTTACTCAAATTCACAGTTGATACAGATTAAGTCATACTGTAAAAGAATATTGGGGAGTGAACAGGTGTAATGATAACCACAAAGATTCTACTGTATAGGAACGGCAATACTGTGATTAATAATAATAACAGCAGTAACAATACAGCCAGAATATCCAACATGGTCATCACAGGAGTTTTTGCAAGACCACTTTACCTAGAAAATCAAACACTAAACCATATATAGCGTTTATAGCAACTTTTATTGCCACTTGGGCTCGAATTCCATATGAATGTATAGAGATTTTTCTTGCATGACAATATGAAACATGTTAGAATATCTTGCAGTATATCCTAAAATGTGAATATTCTGTATGCCTAACACATGTATAAATGGAATTTCATCTGTGAGTGGAATACATCCACTGTATAACAACTATGGATTATAGGAGGTTTAGAAAATATTCTATTAATTGCAAATAGTAATAGTTTATCTGTAATGCCATAGTGACTAGAACTGGAACATTTATGCTAGAAATCACACCTACAGTAGGAGCACAGCCCTTACTACAAAGGCCTTGCAAAATAAGCTTGGATAAAAATATCTTGCAGGCAAGTCAGATATTGGCAGTTTCAAAACACTGACATGGCTGCATGAAAAATACTTTGGCCATAGGAGGGAAGGCTAGGGAAAATGGCATCTGGTCTATGTTATGGGTAGAGGCTGCCGAGAAAATATTCCTATATAGATATAGTGACCTATAGCAACGACTCACTGATCTTACTGATGTTTAAATGGGTACCTGAGGTGATTCCACTTCCTTCTACTCTTGCTACTCCTCCTTTTCTTTTTCCAAATGGGAGCTCAGCTCTGATGTTAAGTTTAAACAGATTCTTGCTGTGTATTCAGTTTCTGGGGCTAGGGCTTGCCATGCATCCAATGGAGAAACCTGAGTTCATACCTGCAGGACTTGGAGTTTCCAGAGTCTCCGGGTGATTCTTCAGTGTCATGTCTGAACACTTAAAACCAGAATAATAAGAACCCACATGTGCAATAATAAAGCTGGGTATACACTTGTATAAATTTTGTTATGTGGCTGTCCAATGTGACTTTAAAGGATATGGTGGGTACAATATAGGTGACATTTTAGCCCTATCATTCTTATAGTAATAATAGCAGCAGCTGATTGTTCAAAAGGGTAAGTTTGTGCTTAGTCTCACTTTCCTTTGTGCACCTGCATATCTTCTATGAGCTGCTCCAGGTTTTGTAGCCAGTGGGGAGAAATAGATACTTGCAGAGGAAGATGTTTTCTATCACCCTAGATAAGGAAGATGTATTCTATCACCCTTAGAATAAAAAAAAGTCATTGCCAGAGGTTTTCTGTCTCTATCAATAATATAAAAAGCCTAGAACAGTGACTAGGTAGGTGTTAGGTGACTAAAGAAAATGAATCTCACCCTTATGTATAGTTTAGGTAGACTTCACCCATTCAGAGCTGGTGTATATATTCTCTGTGTACATACAAACAGAATGTGCTGTTATATTCATAACATGAATAATAAGAATACTTCTCATGTATCTGTCTCATTCACCCCAGGATATCCTCTGTTTATCAACATTAATTAATGTGTCTTCATAACAATCTCATGAGGAAAGAATTGCCCCCAATTTAGAGATGAAGAAATGGAGCCATAGCATGTTTGAATGAGATGTCCCAGGTTGCACAGAAAACCAGTGGCATAAATATAAATACTAGAGGATGCCTCACAATCATAGTCCAAAGATAAGGTAATCATAAGGTGTGGTTCCCAAATCAATACAGTGTAATATGGTGCTTGCTTCCGGCCTATTCAAAGTAAATAGGTTGAGGTGTGGTGTGCACAAGGTAATTCCTGATGAGTTCACGTCAGTCACACACAAACTTGGTACAGCTATAGCCAGACTGAGGACAGAATGACAAGGCAAGGGTCAAATACCTCTTCCACCTACCTGACATATTTGTGTGTCTGTATGATTCATTTATTTTGGTTCTGCGGAATCCAATCTTTCAGCAAAGAAACACAATTTGACAAGAGCCCTGACAAGAAGGACTAGGGGTACTGGTGAATTAGTGGCTGTACATGAGTTGGAAATGTGCACCTGCAGCCCAAAAAATCAACCAAAGCCTGGGCTGTATCAAAAAAAAAAGCATGACCACCTTGTCAAGGGAAGTGATGCTGTACCTCTACTCTGCTCTCCTGAGACCCCACCTGTGTCTACCTACCTCTGGGGTCCTTAGCACAGGAGTGGGTCAAGAGGAACGCCATAAAAGTGATCAAAGGGGTGGAGCACCTTTCCTGTGAAGACAGGCTGAGTGTGTTTGTGTCCTACTCCCTGGACAAATCTTCTCAACATCTGGGAAGAAGCCCATCTGGTTTAGGCTGAAATGAAGACAGGGAGTGTTTTAGAAGTTTGCTGGTGCAGCTGATTTCATTTCAGGATCATGAACATTCCCTGCTGCCAATTTATTTTTGGGGACAAAAGTATCTATTGATGCCAGGTTTTATTCACACTTTCAGTGGGCTTCATTCCCTACTTCTGAGCTTGTTGTCAATACAGATCTGCTGTATATTTTTCCCCACAGCACTCCTCTGCCCTCCTGGCTTCATTCCCCACTGCCATTCTTGTCCAGCACTTCTTACTTGCGTGCATAACCTGTCATCAGTGTGAGAAATGGCTCTAGCCAAAGACTGTAACTGGGCTGAGTTACAGGTCAACTCTGCGTGTATCACCAGAGTTGCAGGAGAAATCTTGTGCAGTTAATACAGAAGCAGCAAACACATGTTGCTAAACTAGTTTCAAAGTATTATTCATACAATTCTCTTCACATTTTTATTTTCCCTGCTTTTTTCCTGGTCATTCTTCCACGTGTTGTACAACTTCCTAATGAGCTGACATTTGCACAGTGTTTCACTTTCCATTTCCGTATGTCCCTCTCCATTTGCTACATAGTTCATCACAGTTATGTCATCCAACAAAATGCCAAGTCACCTTTCCTGCCACTATCTGGGTCATGGTATGGTTTGGGTTAGCTGCTGGTGTGAGCAACCAACAGCCAGCTCTGTCAGCACCATCATCTGCTATGACATAACTTCGAACAGAGGCTCTCTCAACCTTTCCCTGTAGGATACAGGTGAAAGTAACTGAGAGGCTGCATGTTAATGGCAGAGAGGTAGGAGAAGAGCTCGCGATGACCATGGACGTCAAGGTCAGCCTCTGGAAGTAGATGAACTAGATGGTGTTCTTCTGAATGCTACAGGCACTGGACTAAGTAAAAGGTATGGATGTATCTTAGAGAATCTATGACAGGAAAAAGGTCCTCTTTACTGTTGCCATGAGTAAGTTGTAATAGAACAGGAAAAGACTCCTTAATTTTGCTGCAGTTTCCAGCTTTGTGCACTGAGTTTATTACTGGTTTACAGCTATGGGTTGTATTTGTCTTTGTGTAAAGGTGGAAAAAGAGCATTTCTCTTGCACCACTTTTTTTTTTTCCTGTACCTGGTAAGCTACAGAGGAAGAAGTGTGCTTAAAGAATACAACTACGGCCTCTTTTAATTTGTCTTTGCAATTTGCAGAAATGCAAGAGATACATTCAAGTAAGGGAGAGTACCTATCTCTTCCAATATTTTTGTAGCTCTAACATAGCAGTTGACTAAGATGAATTAACTAACACTGAAAAATTATCCCAAATGGATGGACTTTGGAACTCAGTACACTTAAATCTTTGGCTTGTGCCATTTCTCAGCAAGCTTTTTCTGACTGAGAGGGATGTGGGAAGGCTTGTGAAACATTTGCTTTTTTGGAACTCCTCTCATAATTCAGCTTCTTTTCAAGCTTGTCTATATTTTCCCTGTAGCTGGCAAGGGACACCTCAGACCACTTCATACCAGGGGAATTGCAGTGGTCAGTGAGATGCCTGTGAGTGCTTGTTTTCAATAGCAACTTCCATAACTAATACATGTTGCAGTCCATAATACACTGTTGAGTCACCAGGTAATGAAGAAATCTCTTTTGCATTAACAGATGGAACTATGCTTATCTTTCCATAGTTTGCCTGTTTTCAGTCTCCGTTACTAATGTTTTCCAGGACCTATCAAGTATGAGGCAATAGTGAAACCATTTCTGGTAACACAATCATGCTGTACTATGTTATATTATTATTTTCCCTAGCAAATCCTCCTTACATTTTCCCAGTTATTAAAGGTTTTTACTAGTTAATAAAGAAAAATAAATTCTTAACAGAGCCCTCTGTTTATTTTGTCCCAGACTGCTTCAGAGTAGGCTTCCAAATGCACATTATTTCAAATGGGAATAGATGCATGTCATGTTGATAACAATTCCTAACAAGACTTTATTTGCTTAGATAAGAGGAGAACATTTTCCTCCTCTTCTATTAAAATTTTTTTTCATTGTTCTTTTGCTTACATGCTTTAGCTTATGTACATACAGGCTGGGTACGCTGGAAATGGTATTATGTACTTGGAAATTGAAGGGGAAACATGTTGCACCCAAAACATTTATTGTACGTAGAGTCTATAAACCCAAAAATCTCTGATGCACAGCATAAACCAGTCCGTAACAGGAGAGTGGATATGCATACCACACCAGGGCACAACACACGACATGACACAGGGCTGCCTGACATTCCTTCATTCCTAAGCCACGTCACTGTGCAATAAGGGATGTGGGAGCAGGAGGCATCCCTCATTTTCCCTGATTGCTTCCCCTTAGACTTAGACAGAGGGAATAGGATTTCTGTCTGTGTGTGCCAGATTTATGAGCTGAGTGTCACATGAATTACACCTCCTATATAACCCAGTCACTCAGCATATGGTAAGTCATTTAGGAAGCAAAAAGTAACTAATAAATGTAAAATAAACGTGACAATGCATTTGATAGATCTGGCATGTTTATCTAGAACAAAAACAACCCCATAGTCAATGCTGCATTGTTAAGAATGCAGAATAATGTACACAGTCAAATGATTAGTCCATGAATGTAAAAAATTGACATAATTCTATGGAAACTTAATTAGTACAAAAATTATATTGAAACACTGTTGAGTAGGAGTTTCAAAATGTTCACTGTTTAGTGGGATCTGTTCTCCTTTTGATGAAATTATCTAATGTTTTACTAGGTTTTTCCTATCTTCCATGCACTGCATGTTTTTAATTCCCATCTAATTCTGGTGTTCATGCCTCAACAGTGACCAGAGACACCTCAGCCTGACTGGTATAATTCAGAGGTACAGCATCAGCCATACCCAATCGCACTGGCAGTACTTTTTGAAGTCTGACATTGGTTTTGGCCTCAATCTCACTGTCAGGACCTCTGGAATGAATTATGTCATAGCTTTAAGTCAGACAGGACTGTGAAATTCACGTGTGTTGATATATCACTCACTGCATTTCATTATATTACATTTGTATTGAGACAAACTTTTGACAAAAAACATTCTTTCAGAGTAAATTTCAAAGATGATGATTCATAAATCTTCACTGCTTATGCTCAGTGCTCTGTTTTGTTTCCAGTTCCTTTATTCAGACATTGGTTCCTTTGAAATTTTTTTAGAGAGCTCTGTAATGCCTACTTTTTTTTCCCAGCAAAGATTAAAAGTAATCAAGTGGTGTCTCAAACATCTTTCTTCTTTTCCTCCTTAAATAATAAGACATTTTGTTCAAGTCTGAGGTATTATTGTGACCTTTTTGTGTATTTTAATGACTTGTTTTCTGAAATGAGTCATTTGCTGTTGACTAATTTGAGACTCCCCAGCACCACATGCAAAAGTAAGATCATGTCTGAGCCCCTACTCACTAACCACCTGACTTTTATACATGAGCATCGAATAATTTGTTTTTGCAATACTATCATAGTTTTAAGTTTTCTGTCCTTAAAATCCATATAAATATCAGAGTTTCCAAGGATACATCAAGGTTCTGTAGCAAGAAAAACTTTTTCTTGGTGGAGGAGGATAATATTAGGGACTATTTAAATAAACTGGACAGACACACTGGACCTGATGAGACACACCCACAAGTACTGGCTAATGTAATTGAAAAGACACTCAATTATCTTTGGAAGGTCATGGCAACTGGGGCAGATAACTGAGGACCGTAAGAAAGAAAATTTCAGAGAAAACAGTTCTCTCTTCAAACATTGAAAGCAGTCCTAGAAAATGTCTTTTCTGCCCTTTACAGGGTATTCTGCAACATATTTTCTCAGAAAAGGTGTATTTCATACAAAAAATCAACCTGAAAATCATTCCACAGATAATATTAGAAAGTATTTAATTGAAAGTAATCTGATCCTACTATCTTTAATATGTAGCAGCATTCACAAAATCACAGTTTAATATGCCATCTCTGTAAATAAACAAGGAAGTATTTTGCTTTGTTGAGAAATCTTGAAATATACCTTCCTGTTTCAAGCTAGATGCTGCAGGTTTCCTGAATGCAAATAATTAGTCCTCTCAATTGCAGTTACTGTCCCTGACCCGCAAGCAATCAAACTTAGAACAGCAAGGGGGTAGATGGTAAGCAGTAATCTAGGGATCTGATCTCCCACATTTCAACTACTCATCAGTATCTCTCTATGTGTCTACTCTCACCTTGTGGTAAAAGTGAGCTCATTGAGAGGTAACCTATTTGCCACATTCTTTGGAGATTAAACCAGATGGTAGTGCATGGTAACATGGACAGTTAGGCTAAATTCAGACCCTACCTTAGCCCACAGTAACTGGCTGATATGTTCATCTCTTCAATGTACCTTCATGGTATTAATATGCGGCCACACGTGGTTTCTTATTGGAAGACACGTAAGATAAAGACTAGGGCAAAACCAGACCGGATGTTATTGGCTGCTCTGCCAGTCTTCTGGCCAGCTAGTATAAAGCATTGTGGTAGACATGGGAATTCATCTTCTAATGAAACAATCAGCATGAAGTGTAAATGGTTTCATATGTGAGAACAGTTTGCTGTGTCTGCCTAATGTTGGGTGAGAACTAGGCAGATTTTTTTTCCAAGATGCTTTGTGGGCTTTTTTTGGTGAAGAAATGCAATAAATGATGAACTCAGATGTCATCACTTCAGAGAGAAAGTGGGCAGTTTTTTTGGACAAAATGGAACTTGGTATTTTGTGGAGTGATCACATAGGCTATAAAGAATTGGATTTGTTCAACCATGAATGCTTGATTCTTTCAGTTTAACACAGAGAACAAAAATCTTCCTTCTTATCCATTTAGATTATGTTGAATTTTCACACTACAGTGAATAATTCACTACTCCTGTTCTAATAAGATTTTAAAATTTTACTTCTATTATCTTAAGTTTTAATTTATTTTTGGAAGTAATAATTCCAGTGAGTAAGACAACCCTTATTTGTAATCTGTTTTTCTAAGGCATCTTAAAAGTATTAGATTACATTTTTGTACAAAAGCGTTTGTACTGAGGCACAGGACATGCCTGTATTGGTTAGTGGCTGAGTAAGCAGGAGCACCTGTAAACACTCAGGATCCAGGCTTTACAGAAATGATAGAGATTGTCTGCTGAAATCGCTTTTAATATCTGTACAGTAGTCTTCCTTTACATCACTCACTGACAGGTTGTATTAATTGCTAATTCTAACACACTCCAGTCATCTCTTATGCACGCTTTTCCTCCATGCTAGCTCAGTCCCTGATCTTTGCTGCTACCTTGTTCAAAACTCAGGCTATCTTCAATGGGCTCAGTACTTTCTAAACCCTCACTGGGATTTAAGACATTAATAGCTTAAAGTTTCCAACATAATTCTTCAAACAGTGGTAAGCTTGAAGGGTTCCTGACAGGTTTCTCTGTTTGGAAGACCGCCCTCACATTGCTTCTTGGTGTTATGGGATCTTCCCTTTTGACAATCAAGATATTTCATTTGGTCAAAATTAAATTCCCTTCTCACCATTGCAATCAGGCACAGGTTTTTCAAACTAGTTTTCATGCTCATACACTAGAGGACCACGTGGCTGCAGCAGCATAAGGAACCTCCTCACTGAGAATGAGGCTAAGTGCCAATGTCCTACCAAGTAATTACTGCAGCCAATAATCAAGTTTTCATAGTATGTATGGAATACATACTGGGTAGGGTCAAAATGTCACCAGCCTTGCCTACCTGTGACTGTTACTACAGTTTTGAAAGATTTAATACCAGTAGTGTTAAGAATATTTGCTTGCTTAAGGCAGTGATCTTAAGGTCCTGTAGAGTGTCACAATCTTGAATTTCAACTTCCCTAGGGCATAAGGTAAACCAGACAACTGGTGGGGCTTCTTCGCTAGACAGCATCAGAAATGTGCACTGCCATGGTGATCCCCCTTGAATTACTCTTGTATTTTTCTCCCTTGGGACAAATCCTCTTGTGATACACTCTAAGTAAGAAATAACTCTTCATTCACATCCTTGCTTTTAAAAAGAAGTTTTGTTTTGTCTTGTCTTACCTCTGGGTATCTATTCCATGCACAATGTAAACAAGTGTTGCTGCAAGACTACCACATGTAGGTCAGCCCTTCCAATGAGCCTGGAGTTACTTTGGCAGGCAACCAAGGGAAACCTCTGTGTAGCATAACCCACTGCCTCCACTGGCCTCCCCACATGCTCACCCACAAATGGGATGGACAGCAGCAGCACTGCTAAGAACCACTGTGGGCTGTGCTCTGGGTAGCTCAGACAACCACAGTGCTGATAATCGTACCATCAGGTGAATAGAGAATACATTGGTTACTGGCCCACATTGTACTGCCATATCTTGACTGCTATGTTACCTCTGGTTACTGAATTAAACCTAATTTATGCATGTCTACTCACGCTCCTCATGTGCCCAGTGGAAAGCAGGGTGGACAAAGCCTTCCAATCTTTTTTTTTTTAATTGGTATCATGGGTCTGGACATTTGCTAATTGCTAATTTCAACCTTCATACCTCTGATTCAATCACTCTTGGTGGTTAGTTCCTTTGTGCCATTAATCTATGGGTTACTTTTTTAGTAAACTCCTTCCTTGAGAAACCTTGGGAGAAGGTGTTGCTGCAGTGAGTTGACACAAGTGCAGTTTGTTACTGAAATTATTGTTCCTTTCCTAGTTTTCTGCTGCTTTCATACCCCATCAGTTAGGGAAGTGTGCAGACAGCCTGTAAGATCTGATTCTCAGGGAAAAATAACCTGCTTTTTCATTATCACCTTTGTTTCAAACCTGTCAGGACAGAATAGGGAAGCTGGCAAAAGTATCATCATCTCTAAAATTAGTCATATTCTTATGGAGAAAGCAACACTTTCTATCAGGCAGTAGTCTCTACTGTGCTATATATTATAGGTATTCCTTAAAAAATGTGATTTGGTTACCAGAAAAAACAAAGACAGCATGGAGAACTGTGCAGGATAGTGCATGGCTTCTCAGCTCAACAGCTCTCAGCAGTGCATGGGAGCCCATGTTGCTCTCTGTTGCTGCCCTTGGACTGCTCTCAATAACCAGGTTAGCTCATTTAAGATGAGCTAAAATTAAGAGCTCTAACGAGGATGTCCTGAGGTGGATCTTTTGGCACTCAATGCTGGTATTTACAGTGGTGATAAAAATCAGTTACATATTTATTTCTAGTAACAAGATCTTAAAATGTACTTCATGTTTTTCAGGCTTAGATCCAATTTTTTTTCTTTTAAATATCTCCTGAGGCTCCATTCTGGGCAATCTGCCTAGTGAAAACTTTCATTCACTTTACTTTGCTGTGTAAACTTCAATTACATTTTCAGCTAAAAAAAGCCAGTTCCTTTAGTGGGAAAACATCACCCAGAATCACAATTTTAGCCCTTTTAAAAACTCAGTATTGGGGACTAGACTGTCAGTGCTGGTATGTCCTTTGGACCATTGCTTTGGAAAGACACCTGCAGATTTGTATTCAGCAGTACATCCTGAGAACTGGATGTCAGATCACAGTCACTTTTTTTTTCTGAAATTCACCAAATAAACAGTGACTGAGTAATAATCCTTAGTAAAACTATGCTCATAGCAGCAAGCTGCATTGCAAATAGTATAAATTGCTGCTTTTAATAATAGCAATTATAAGCAAATCTAATCAGTTTCATCCCTTCAAAGAAGGGGGAGATTGAAGAAATGGACTGAAATGGGCATCTCCTGGAACATCACAGAGAAGACCATCCACATCCCCCACAAGAGAGGAGGATTCCAGTTCCGTCTCTTATTTAGCATTGAGTCTCTTTCGCCAATTAACAAGGCACAGGACAATAAGAAACAGTATCAAGTTCTGCTGGGGTGGTTTATATTGGGTATTAGGGAAAATTTCTTCACCAAAAGGGTGGTCAGGCATTGGAACAGAGTGCTGGGGAAGTGTTGAATCACCATACCTGGAGGTATTTGAAAGACATGTAGATGTGGCACTTAGAGACATTATTTAGTGGTTGACTTGGCAGTGCTGAGTTAATGGTTGGATTCTGTGATCCTGAAGGTCTTTTCCAACCTAAACAATCTATGATTCTATGACTTTTTCCTTCAGCTTCAATTTTTATTTCCATCATGCTTTACAGAAACAGCATTTCAATCCATTTTGAGTCTATCCTAAAGTTTCAGTTCGCTTCTCTTTTGCTGAAATTTGAAAACTATTTTTTTAATTCTAGCAATGGAAAAAAACCCTGATATTTCAAATCTTGCCATTCTTCACTGTTTACATGGTCTCATATTCTGAAAAAAAAAAGTCTTTATTTCTGTTTACTGGAAAGTATCCCAAAAGTAGTCAAAGAAACATTCAGTTGCCTTAAATGCTTATCTTCAATGGACCAAAATTTTCTCTTTTCATTAAACAGAAAATAACTTTTAATTTAAAATCTACCACACTTTAAAATTTGCAAAGAAATATTATTGATTTTTTTAAACATTAAAAATCAAACCACAAAATTCAACTCAAGGGAACTACAGAGTCTTTGGAAGGAAATAAATTGAGCAAAATAATCTCACAGCAGAGACAATGCAGGAAAACAGTTTCTACCCTGTGCATTTTGTGGGGAGTGTTGAGATTATTTGGCTGTACTGGTAATTAAGAAACTATCTATATAATTTAAGCTTAATCAGTATCCAAAAGAGGTATTTTTCTGAGACTGCAACACACAGTTTGGATCTCAAGTTCCATCTTCCTCCCTGGCAAAATCTGATTAATCCCTATTTCCTATATGATTGGAAATTACAGGCTCCTCTTTCTCAACAATACTGATGGATAGTAATTACAACGTACATCCAAAGAGTGCTCAAGATAATTAACACCAACATGGTGCAACACAAAGCTGACCTATCTGTATGGTACTAGAATATGCTGCTACTGCATATAATTTTAAATATCCGTCCAATTGAATGTTATGGTATGATATATTCTTACTTCTTGTCTGGCTTAAAAAATAAATTAATTAAATTTTGTCCCTGTGTAATTTTCTTACCAAATGCATGCACTTTAAAATGTTTTTCTAAACTCTTTCCAAATTGGAAATAACATTGAAATAACATAATAACTTTGTGATGAGGTGGTAATCAGGAACCACCGTGATGCTTTTGATGCAGTCTGTCCAGGGCTCTTGGAAATAAAGATCAGAAAATGTGAATCTGATCTCTCTCCTGATTCTGGCAGCAAAAGTATTTGACAAGCTTCTTTGCTAGCAGATCATTAATTTGTTGTATAGTGGTTTGTGCATGCTCGTGGTTCATTTAACACAGGAAAATCTCCTGTTGAAATGAGCAGATGAGTGCTTTGTGTCACTGGAGTCTTACACTAAAGCTAAGTGTGAGATGGATGTCAAATGCTGCATGTCGTTAACATCGGAGTTGTTTTCTCAATATTATCAGCAAAAACAGTGAGAGCTTTCAAGGTAGAAAATAAGTTATCTGTTTCCAGGGGTAGGAGATGAATTTGAGAGTAATTGGCTTTGAATGTTTTGATCATGTTGCTGAGAAAAGAGGTGAGGCAGTCTGAGATACTTTCATCCCATGGCCTCAGATTACTTTCCCTGTAGCAGAGTGCATCAAAAGGAATGTGTATTCTAACTGCACTACTTCAGTGGAGCATCCCGCTTTCACTAGGATTAAAAAAGTACTCTGCATTTTATCTGCATTAGGAAAGTAGGAACCACAAACAGAAGAGGGAGAAATCAGGTAGGGGGTGAAAAGCAAGATACATGGGAACTCTGTCAGAGTTTAATTGCTTGAAATGTCCATTGCTTTGGGGGCAGTTATGACATACTTAAATCCTTGTGTAACATCACCTTTACTTCCCTTGCAACATTACTGATTACCCACTTAGCTGTCCTTTTTTAATGCTTACATGGGGTTTTTTTATAATTTTGTTTTCTGATCTGGTTTTATTTTGTATTCTTTTAAGGTTGTTATATGTTACTTCTATTCCAACTCCTCCCATTTACTTAGCAATTTCACTAATATTTTATTTACTTCCGTCTTAAGGTCATTAATAAAGGTTTAATTAATAGGTCAGAAGTGCAATCTCTGTGCCTTAATGATACATTGTTGGGATGCATTGATAATTCAGAGGGTGGAGTATTAATGATTGACTACTTAAATAAATTTTGAACCCTACTTCTTCTAGTTACAAGGGGACACTTTGTTCCAGTACAAGTATATTTTTATATATGCAATGATAACAATAACTGAATTTACATACTTATAATAGTATCTTCCACATGAGGAACTGAGATGATTACAAATCCATTATTATACTTATAATAGTATCTTCCACATGAGGAACTGAGATGATTACAAATCCATTATTATACTTATAATAGTATCTTCCACATGAGGAACTGAGATGATTACAAATCCATTATTATCATCATTATTTTTCATAGATAAGGAAGAAGAAAAAAACCAAAGCTCTAAGCCTTAGCTATATGTTACTAAGACATTGGAAGATTGTAAAGAAAACATAAGCCTTTCCCTTAATAGCTTTTTGTCAGCTATTTTGTAATTCTATAAAATTGTTCAAAAGGGATGCTAGGAAAAGAAGTAGCTGGCAAGTAACAGGTAGCATAGAAACAGGGTTATAATTACACCTGCGGGACAAGGCAAATGTTACTATCTATCTATTTGATTTATTGTCTGAAGACCCTAAGCTTGTTAGACCTCAGTTGTGCCTTCTTGGACCTTGATTGTGCCTTCTTGGATGTAGTTATACTCAAACACATTACAGCTCTCTAATTCACTAATTCTACCTTTTTTCCCCAGTGGATGATTTCTGGAAAATTAACCCTTCTGTTGTTGTTGTTCTTATTGTGTTTTTTAGGTTTTTTTTCTGTTACTAAATAACACAGGTACACAGGCTACATATAAGAAGCTGCATATAAAACCAGTCTGATAAGAAATGGCTTCTTCATTAAATATTTAGAAGTCATTTCATATCCTTCTGGTTAAGAGTATCATTTAGGTTACCCCAATCTAGATCTTAACATCACTTTTTCAGAACCAAATTCAAATTATATGCTGTATCTTTTCTTGCTTTCACTGTTTGTGGGGAAGTAGACTTAACAGTTGCAATGGTATCAGCAGTTAACAGTCTGTGGAGCACCATGGCCAACACGTTAAAGCTCTCCTTGCCTCCTAAAGACCCCACATGGACTAGTGAATTAGCAGAAACAAATCTATATCCTATTTTCTCTGCAGGATTGTACTATCTGGCAATAAACAATGTGGTTTGCTATGAATCTTTTTTTTTTTTTTTTTTAAACACTGAATCAAGAAGTGTCTGATACCATACCTGTATGTCACATTACAGCTATAATGGTGATTGCTGTTTAGATATCTATTACATCTCTTTAGAAAGGTACATGTTAAAATGACTGATACACATTATTGTGTTATGGCCACCTCCTCTCTGAAATACTCTAATAAAGCAGTGAACAATGGTGACACATGTTGTAATAACTTTAAGTCCTGATCTGGTATTGCACACAAATGCATCTTTCACCCATGTACATGCTTAAATTTACTTAGGGCTGCCCAAGCCAAACGACTTTTACTTGGTTCTTTCTGATAGTCTAAGCATTTTCTCCAAAACATAACAATAGTTACATCTGAAGTCAGGAATTTATGAGGAAAGATGTCACGAAAAGATGTTGAACAAACTCAGGTCTCAGATTTCTTAAACTGGGTAGCATTCACCAATTATATCCCTCTGCCCACACCCCTTATTTTCATTAAAAAGTAAATAGCAGTCTCGAAGGGCTTTCTCACTCTTTAGGGAGTGGCAAAAACAGATTCAAGTTTCTCTGGCCATGCTTAAGTAGTCACATAGGAACCTCATGCAGTCTAAGGGCTGTGCAGAGGAACTCTGCACAAACTAGCATATGCTGCTTTCCAGGCAGGTGTCAGAGGGACCGTCCCAGTACAATTGTGTCTTTTCTGAATGGGACTCCTTTCATGTCCAACTGGACCAGAAGGTAGGCAGAAAAGACTGTAACTTGTAGCTATCTGACTAATTGGCCTAAACTTACCTCTTTTGCCAAAGCTTTGATCACAGAAGTAGTAGTCAGCATTATTAGCAGAGATCAGACCTCAGATTTGAAATTTCACTAAGGAACTGAATAGCATCCAGTGTAACAAGTTTGATAGGTTTTATTGCAGGTAATATATATTATCTGACATTTTTAGAAAAATTCAAGGATGCACTAATATAAAGTGTGCTGCAGTAAACATGGAAACTGTACCATGTTTAGTTTCTATAAAATGGACACTCAAAAGGAAATTTCTGACAGATGTATATAAAAAAATAGTTTTTCTTCTGTTCTTTTCACATGGACATTTAATAGAACCTGTGAATACAGCATGACCCAAAGCTGTGAACCTGCACAAGTGACATTTTATGATTTCTCAACTCTGTTCTTTTCTAGTTATTTCCAGCCCACATAAACCTGTAACTCAGTTTGGTCATATATGAAATAAGCTGCTGAACAGCACTAGCTGGATCTGATGAAATCAATGTGTACACCTGGGTATTATCCTCCTACTGGAGGTACCACAACTCTCATATCATCACGGATTTCCTGTGTGGCCTCATACATGCATTATACTAGGCAGATAACAGGACAAAACAGAGGAGAACTCCTGCTGAAAAGTCGTCCATGGCAGATTACTAATTATCCAGTATGCAGGTGAGCAATCATCTGCTGTTTGTTGTACTCAATGCCAGTCTGGTTGACAGAGTCCCTTTGGAGCAGTCCTGAGGGCAAAGGAGTCCAGGAAGGTTGGACATTCTTCCAGGAGGAACTCTTATAGGTGTAGGAGCAGGCCATCCCTATGCGCCAAAAGATGAGCCAGCAGGGAAATCTGGCCTGGCTGAACAGAGAGTGTAGGCTGGAACTCAGGGTAAAAAGGAGAATGGATCACCTTTGAAAGAAGGGGTGGGCAGCTTGGGAGGACTACAGGGATGTCATAGGGTTGTGCAGGGAGAAAATTAGAAAGCCAAAGCCCAGTTAGAACTTAATTTGGCTACTGACATAAAAGACAATAAAAAATGTTTCTACAAATATATCAACAAAATGAGGGCTGAAGAGAATCTCACAGAATCTCACAGAATGGGTAAGGCTGGAAGGAACCACAGCACATCATCTGGTCCAACCTCTCTGCTCAAGGGTCATCCTAGAGCACTCTGCACAGGATTGCACTAAGATAGTTCCTGAATATCTCCAATGAAGCAGATTCCACAACCTCTCTGGGCAATCTGTTCCAGTGTTGGTCACCCACACACTAAAGTTGTTCTTCCTCATGTTCTCCATCCTTTACTGGATGCAGGGCAGACATAGTGACAAGGGACAAGTAAAGGGCTGAGGTACTTAATGACTCCTTTGCCTCAGTGTATAATAGTAAAACCAGTTGTTCTCTGGGTACCCAGGCCCCTGACCTGGAACACATGGACTGGGAACAGAACGAAGCACCATAATCCAGTGAAAACGAGCAGCATCCTGCACTCTGCTGCCAAAGGACCGAGAGAAACACATTAGCAATGTCAATTGTGATATGCTTCTTGGTTGTCTTTGACTNGTAGCATTCACCAATTATATCCCTCTGCCCACACCCCTTATTTTCATTAAAAAGTAAATAGCAGTCTCGAAGGGCTTTCTCACTCTTTAGGGAGTGGCAAAAACAGATTCAAGTTTCTCTGGCCATGCTTAAGTAGTCACATAGGAACCTCATGCAGTCTAAGGGCTGTGCAGAGGAACTCTGCACAAACTAGCATATGCTGCTTTCCAGGCAGGTGTCAGAGGGACCGTCCCAGTACAATTGTGTCTTTTCTGAATGGGACTCCTTTCATGTCCAACTGGACCAGAAGGTAGGCAGAAAAGACTGTAACTTGTAGCTATCTGACTAATTGGCCTAAACTTACCTCTTTTGCCAAAGCTTTGATCACAGAAGTAGTAGTCAGCATTATTAGCAGAGATCAGACCTCAGATTTGAAATTTCACTAAGGAACTGAATAGCATCCAGTGTAACAAGTTTGATAGGTTTTATTGCAGGTAATATATATTATCTGACATTTTTAGAAAAATTCAAGGATGCACTAATATAAAGTGTGCTGCAGTAAACATGGAAACTGTACCATGTTTAGTTTCTATAAAATGGACACTCAAAAGGAAATTTCTGACAGATGTATATAAAAAAATAGTTTTTCTTCTGTTCTTTTTACAAGGACATTTAATAGAACCTGTGAATACAGCATGACCCAAAGCTGTGAACCTGCACAAGTGACATTTTATGATTTCTCAACTCTGTTCTTTTCTAGTTATTTCCAGCCCACATAAACCTGTAACTCAGTTTGGTCATAAATGAAATAAGCTGCTGAACAGCACTAGCTGGATCTGATGAAATCAATGTGTACACCTGGGTATTATCCTCCTACTGGAGGTACCACAACTCTCATATCATCACGGATTTCCTGTGTGGCCTCATACATGCATTGTACTAGGCAGATAACAGGACAAAACAGAGGAGAACTCCTGCTGAAAAGTCGTCCATGGCAGATTACTAATTATCCAGTATGCAGGTGAGCAATCATCTGCTGTTTGTTGTACTCAATGCCAGTCTGGTTGACAGAGTCCCTTTGGAGCAGTCCTGAGGGCAAAGGAGTCCAGGAAGGTTGGACATTCTTCCAGGAGGAACTCTTATAGGTGTAGGAGCAGGCCATCCCTATGCGCCAAAAGATGAGCCAGCAGGGAAATCTGGCCTGGCTGAACAGAGAGTGTAGGCTGGAACTCAGGGTAAAAAGGAGAATGGATCACCTTTGAAAGAAGGGGTGGGCAGCTTGGGAGGACTACAGGGATGTCATAGGGTTGTGCAGGGAGAAAATTAGAAAGCCAAAGCCCAGTTAGAACTTAATTTGGCTACTGACATAAAAGACAATAAAAAATGTTTCTACAAATATATCAACAAAATGAGGGCTGAAGAGAATCTCACAGAATCTCACAGAATGGGTAAGGCTGGAAGGAACCACAGCACATCATCTGGTCCAACCTCTCTGCTCAAGGGTCATCCTAGAGCACTCTGCACAGGATTGCACTAAGATAGTTCCTGAATATCTCCAATGAAGCAGATTCCACAACCTCTCTGGGCAATCTGTTCCAGTGTTGGTCACCCACACACTAAAGTTGTTCTTCCTCATGTTCTCCATCCTTTACTGGATGCAGGGCAGACATAGTGACAAGGGACAAGTAAAGGGCTGAGGTACTTAATGACTCCTTTGCCTCAGTGTATAATAGTAAAACCAGTTGTTCTCTGGGTACCCAGGCCCCTGACCTGGAACACATGGACTGGGAACAGAACGAAGCACCATAATCCAGTGAAAACGAGCAGCATCCTGCACTCTGCTGCCAAAGGACCGAGAGAAACACATTAGCAATGTCAATTGTGATATGCTTCTTGGTTGTCTTTGACTCTAGCTTGTGTTGAAGTTCCAGCGTGTCCAGTAAAGCAGCACTGAGTGGTGGCATGACTTCATTCAGGCCACAATGGTCTATTGTTTGTCTCCTTTCTCTGTTAGACTTTCACACTGTGCATATGGGTTTGTTAAAGGGAGAGTCCTGCTGATCACTCCCTGGCTCTCCAGCTGATGAATCAGTTCATGGACTGGAATCAGGGAGTCTCGATTGGTGTGATAATGCGGCCAATACACTGCAGAGGTAGCAATCAGCACCTGCTGTGCCTCAGCCTTCAGCAATGCCACAACAGAAGGGTCCTCTGAGAGACCTGGCAAGGTAGACAGCTGCTTAATTTCCTCCTTCTCTAAGACAGCTATACTGAAAGCCCACCAATACTCTTCTAGGTCTTTAAAATACCCTCTCCCTGACATGTCTACATGGCGGATGCATGGAGCCTCTGGGCCAGTCACAAAGGGGTGTTTGTGCCACTCATTCCCAGTTAGACAATTCAGCCTTCAACACAGACAGGTCCTGGGATCTCCCATTACTCCAGAAATACAGGTGGGGGTGTTAACACTGATGGTATTAGAGTGCACTGTGTACCGGTATTTACTAGAGCCTTCCAATCTTGTGGGTCTAACGTATGAGAAGCCATTAGGATCCACATAGTCCAGTAAACCTGCTCGTCCCCCTCCTTCACCTGTCTGCAAGCAGGGCCCCTCACAGAATTCTCCATTTACCTGTAAAACTGGAATTTATTTCCATAGGATCAGAAGTAAGGTCAACCCTTCCACTCTGCCTGGGGAACTGCTCACTGAAGACTGGAGTAGCAATTCTCCTGGAAGAAGCCCCATTTGTGATTGCTTTTCTTCACAACCCATGTACCCATACCTCTAGAATCAAGGTAGATTTTCCAACCCTTTTCCTCATTGTGTGTCCTCTTTGTGGTCCTGCAGGTAAAACCACAGGGTATCTTGTGGTGTACACCCTCTATATCCTCCCTCTTGAGCAAAAGAACACTCACTGTTAATAGCTGAGATAGCTGGGCTGTACAGGTGAGGAGTAGGACGTATCCTCTTTGTTGCTGGAACTCCTGGAAGAGCTTTTCCCATTTTTGGACAGTTTTTCTACAGCCAAGATACAAGTTCATAGGGAGGAAGAGAGATTTTCTCTATATTGCTCTAGTTGGCGAGCCACTTAATCCATCATCAGTGCCTCTTTTGTCTTTCCAGGTAATTACTGCAAATCAGGTGGCATATGCAGATAGTGCATTCTGTACAAATTTCTGCCACATGGGTTGTGTACAACAGACTTCATATTGATCTGTGGGTGACTGCATATTGTTTGGGAAATAATGAATCATCACTAGCATGGCTAATACCTGAAGGTACTGGATACTTGTCTTCATGGTGGTCCACTTGCCTGACACATCTTTCTTGAAGGGATTCCTTTCCTTCATGCCTGACAGGAGTCACCTCCACCACAGGCTGAGTCCTTGTGCCCCCTTTCCACTTGCCTTATCAATACTCCCTTACCTAGAAAGTGATCCCAGCTGCTCAGCTTCCTTACCTTCAAACTCCAGGCTACTACATCCATTACCACAGCATTGGAGCAGACAGGTGACAATGTGTTCATCTGGATGATGGTTGATATCTCTTCACACATCCCGCAGATCATCACGGATAGGGATCGAGGGGTTATCTCGTGTTCTGCCTCTTCCTCCTGTTCTTTTGGTAATCCTGCTTTGTCCTTTACTAAGTGAGCTTCCATGTCCATTTGTTCTTGTGTACAGGAGTGACTGACACCAGCATGGGTTGGTTCTCAAGTTCAGCCGCTGTGCCTGTCCAGGGGGTTGGATTAGCCATGGTCTCTATCCTCAGGACAGGGTTAACCACAGCACCTGTTGTTGTATTCTCTGATCTGTTCTCCGATCCAGAGACTTTCTCTTCCCATGCAGAGTACTGAAGAGTGATGAACAGTGCTTGGCACATAAAAGGTTATCATTATTAATAGTTTCCAATAGACGACTCCCAAAGTACAGTGGTGACAGCAAGGCTGAGCACAAATACTACATTGGTTCCATGACCAGCAATTCTACCATATCATAAGCCAGCGTTACAAAGTACAGCAACGTGATAGCCTCAGCCCAGTTCCCACGGGTGAGACACTGCAAGTAAGGTATTACATAACACAACAAAAATAACAAGCATGCCAACTTTGAGAGCAAATAAATCAACATTGTGACCAGCAACTACTAAACCAGTATAACAAATGCTTATAATAAAATTGTTCTAACACATTCTAGGCAGATTTGTCATTAGCTCAAGACATCATGACACAATGTTGGGACCCAAAAAGAACTGCTAAGGGCTGTTATGGTTTAACCCCAGGATCTCACAGATTTTGCCCATCACATCTCCCCACCCCACCACTGGTGGTATGAGGAGGAGAATCAGGAGAAAAAGGTAAGACCCATGGGTTGAGATAAGAACAGTTTAGTAATTAAAGTAAAATAATGTAAGATAAAATAAAAATAATAATTATTATGCAAAAAAGGAGACAAAAATAAAACAGAGAGAAATAAAACCTAAGAGAACAAAGTGATGCACAATACAATTGCTCATCACCTGCTGACCGATGCCTGTCCTATCCCCAGGCAGAGATCAAGCCCTTCCAGCCAACTCCTCCCAGTTTATATACTGGGCATGATGTTGTCAGGTATGGGATATCCCTTTGGCTGGTTCAGCTCAGCTGTCCTGCTCATGCTCCCTCCCAGCTTCTTGTTCCCCTCCTCTATGGCAGAGTATGAGAAACTGAAAATCCTTGACTTACAGTAAGCACTACTGAACAACTAACAAAACATCAGGGTGCTATCAACACGATTCTCCTACTAAATCCAAAACACAGCACTTCTCCAGCTATTAGGAAGAGAATTAACTCTATCCCAGCCAAAACAGAACTTAGGGACGTGGCACTTAGGGACATGATTGAGTATTGGACTTAGCAGAGCTGGGTTAATTGTTGGACTCGATCATAAAGGTATTTTCCAACCTAACTGATTCTATGATCTTCTCTGTATCTCTTTCTTATGACACTGCTAGCTGTCTTTTGGCAATATGAGAGGTTTATATCCAGATTAAGCAACTTGTCTGATAGATTTTGAATATTATTTGAGAGCAATATTTCTTAAGCAGCAAAGAGAAGAACAAAAAATGAACAGAAAATGGGAGAATAAGAAACAGCTTTATACAAGGGGTGAGAAGATTAATCAGAAATTATTTCTGATTCCACAGGAAGAAGATGCTGTGAAGAAACTTTGTGAGATCTATACTTTCCAGAAAAAGAATGCTAATCAATTCTTTAACAGCACAGATATGTCTCTCCAGAGTCTCATGGATTCCACAGAGTTCAAGGTGGAAAGTATCATTGGATTATCCAGCCTGATCTCTTCTTAGCACAGTTTAAAATTTTTCATTTAGTAGCTCTACTAATGATCAAAGTAAGTTATGCTAAACATAACATTCTGTGCTACAAGTCTTAGCTGAACTGTGAAAATGTATGCATTTCTTTCCACAGTTTTTTTCTCATTTCACCTTTTTTCCCATTTCTCATCTTTTTGCACTGCCCCTGCACCTGCTTTTCTCTGTCTCAGACTCCTCTAAATACAGAACCTGCCTCTAATTCCTTTTTCTCCATTGGTCCCCGTTTTGATAAATCTACATTCATATCTGGTATGGCTGGCACCATCACGCAAGTGATCTCATTCTTCTGTGGTGGTGGTGGTATTCTTGATGTGGTTATGTAGGTGCTCTTCATGGTGTACGATCCTGTTACATGAAAGATGACCTTCTCAAAATATTCCACTTCAAATATCTGTGAAGTTTGGCTGTCCCTCACACCACTCCTCCATAACAGCATGTGAGATCCAGCCAACTTTCACAGTTGGATCAGCTGCTTATAATGTTATATTCAGCAATTTCTCATTACTTTCTCCAGATTTCCATCTCCCCTCAGTCAGCCTAACTTCCAGCCAGGACGTAGTCAAGAGCCCAGTCATTTGCCTACAGACATAACACCATCTTTGTATCAAGTTAATCAGCAAACATTTAAAATCACCAATATAATACCCACATCACTGTTAAGGCAAATCCCTGAGGTATTCTTCCTGACGCTAACAGCTTGAACACTTATTGACACTTCCTTTTTGAAATCTGTTGTTTAGTCAGTTTCTTCACCAGTATTTTGTGTGTGTGCAAAACTGTGCATTTTTTTAAATTCCAGCAGAAACTGGAATCGGGCAACACAATGAAGCCCAGATACAATGGTTCTCCTTATTTTATTGATTGAATATGCCCATCAATATGGGAAAAAAGTTTATTTTCCAAGCCCAGTCACAAAGCATGCATCCAATCTGTAACTGAAGAAATGCCATGGGACAAGATCTACTGATATACAAAAACAAAACCAAAAATTTACACGTAAGTCTCAAAGTAGTCCATAGTGACAAAAAAGCAGTATGTCATGGAAACATAACACCTAGGAGGACTGGGAATATTAGACATCTGGTGATTACTTTTGCTGCCCAAAATCTTAGTAGTTGTTACTTACTCCTTTCAGAACAACTTCTCAGTCACTGAGGCGACTGCCATCTAGAATGTTTGTTTGCTTCTTCTCATGGACATCCATACGTTGTAGCAATGTATTGGGAACCAGGAATAATCCTGAGACTCTCAGTAAATGGTACCCATGAAACACTCAGCAAAGCTTTCTCCAAATGCACTTTCCACCAAATCCAGCTACACTGAATGTCTGTCAACAGTTGTAACCAGAGAGCTACAATTTTTTCTTTTAGATCAGCCCTTCATATCACAGACATTAAACCTCAAACACCAAATTGAGACGATGGGCTAGTGGCTGCCAAATTTTCAACTAGAAGAAGGCCTTTCTCTTATATCTATCGCAGAAAACGCCATAGTGGGTTGTGAAGATTTTACCAACATTTGAAAAATACTTCGTGACTCATCTGTACCTTTGCTACATTTAGATTTGCAAGGCCATTATCCAAGCTAATACGAAATCTTACCATATGATGAGGCATTAAAAAAATGAAACAAGATTCCCCTGATAGTAACATTACAAAAGACTGACTTCTCTCTCCTTTTGTTTGTCATCCAATCTAGTAGTTGTTTTTGCAATTCACAATTCACTTCTGTCATTCAAAGTGGAATTATCTTTAGATGGAAACTCAGTTCAGATACTTCTTAAATTCCCTATGTATCTATGACTTTATATTGAATAAAATGAGAATATGCATAAACATTTATAAGCTAATAAAGAATGGTTCTACAATACAGAAACCACACACATTTTATATTTTGTTGAAGAATACTATATGGAGATTCCTTTATTTTTTCTATGAATATTACAGCCATTCTTTCTCTGACTCCTTTTTCTCATGTTTGTATTTTTTCCCCCAAAGACCTATCCCATCTTCTGTCTCCTATTCATTTTGGTTTTGCCAGAAAACTATATGGCATCCAGATTTCTTGTCACAGCTACAGAAATTAAATGACAGCCCCTTATGACATTATTCACTTACTAGAACAATAGTACTTTATTCTCCTTTGATCCCATCAAAATTCCTGCTAATAAAATAATCTATCTCTGTGTCCCTCAAGTGAAGACAGAGGCAGAACAGACAAATGCAACTTGTGCTGTTTCTTAACATTTTCACTTGATTTAGATTCTGGTGGAACATAAAGAGTACCAGCACAACAGATACACCAAACCCACCAAAAATCCGTATATGCAAGGAGAAGTAAGACAATGCTGAAAAAATATCATGTCACTTAGCCTTAGCTGAAAGTTAGAGGCCTTAGCTGCTTTTTACTTAGTAGAGAAACACAGGGACCCCCATGGGATCATCCATTACATTCCAATATAGGTATTTGGACTGAATTTCTTTGTTGAAATCTTTTTGTTGCACGTAGAGTGAGGTTGTATCACTAGATTACATGAGATACAATTGTGTGAAATCTAGACAAATAAAAAAGTATGAGATAAATTTAAATGAGAAGCCAGTGTAGGTATCTTCTTATCAATACATCATGTGTGATGTCTATGGCAAGCTAATGATTAGCAACTTACCAAATTAATAAGGCATAATATACATCTCACTGATTTTATCAAGCGCTATCAACCTTGAAAATAAAATAAGCATAATACTGAATGCATTAAAAGCATCAGAAGCACCGTAAAGCTGCAAAGAGCACACAAATGTACAGCCAGAACGCAAACCGAGAGGCCGAACTGTTCTACTTAGTGCGTTGCACTACTGTAATCCAAAACGAACGGCACAGCTCAGAGGAGCTGCTTTTAGCAGCCTTAGGCACACTGCAGATATGGGATCGGCTTATGAAGGATCCCTCGGAGGAAAAGGTAGAAGGGAGACGTAATATTAAGGAGCTGGTCAGGACACACAGCCCCGCTATTGCGTTACAGCTAAATGACGCTTCAAACGATAACTGGGTATGGCCGAAAGTGGAAAGCATTTTCAGACACACGCTTTAAGCAATCCCGCACAACCTCCGCTCCCGCGCTCGGCGATCCGTACCGACCCGAGCGCGCCTGCGCAGCCGCCCCTCCCCCTCGGGCCCTCAAGGCGCTGGGACCTCCGCCCCCGGCGGCCGGCGCAGCCACGGGCCAATGGGCGGGCGGGCCGCCGGCATTTCCCTCCTGTAGCCAATCAGCGCTCGCTTCCTCCCGCCTCCCAACCAATGGGAAGGGCGCTCTTGGGGCGTCGGTCACATTCAAACCGGGGGCAGCGCGCGAATGCGCTTGGTCGGAGCCGCGTCCTGGCCCCGGAGCGGCGGCGGCTTCGGTAGGGTGGACGGGCCGGGGAAGATAGGGAGGGTGAAGGGACCGGGTCGGGGAGCAGCGGGGATGAGGGAGGAAGGGTGGGTGAGGGGGCCGTGGGGGTGCTAGTCTGCTGTGAGGCAGCAGAGGCGCTGGGCCTTGCTCCTCGGCACCCCGGGGGCTGCGGCTTCTTCTGGCTTCCGCCCCTGAGGGCGAGGAAACCTGGTTGCGTCTCCTCATCTCCCTCGCCGCCTCACGGTCTTTGTTTATGCCACGTTGTCTCACCTGCTCCTGCTGTTCAGTTTCTCTCTTACTTAACGCTCTCTTGCATCTTCGAGTCTTATCTTTTCTGTGCCTTACGTTAGAATTTAATATTTTTCTATTTCTTTTCTTCGCTAGCGTTGCTAACTTTTAAAAATCGACGGCACTTTTTCTTAGTGTTGGGGGTTTTTGTTTTCCTTTTAAGAAAGCCCTGCTTTTGGGTTTAGGACTTGTAAACAAAACCAAAGAAAGATTATGCACTTGCATAGGTTGTGTTTTTTAAAGGCGGGATAGACGCTTCAGAAACAGGTGTCATTTTACCTATCCTTCGTAGAGGACTTAAAAGTTTTTCACTGTATAGTCTCTTGACGTTAGTCGATGCTTTAATTAGGCAATAGGAACAGAGCTAAACAAATATTAAAAATAACGTTGTACCTGCAATGGTGTGCACATACAAGGAAAATATAGGTAATAGGATAATGTTAATTCCTGTTACTAGACTGATCATCAGTTCACTCGGGGGATAAAAGTCAGGTAAACTCTTGGGCACTTGTTTAAAATTCTTACTGCCCTCTACAGCTCTTTGGGTAGACAAAAGCAAAGTATTAGTAGATTCCAGGAATAGGAACAGTGTACCTTTTTGTTCAATAGGTAAAAAGTATTTTCATACTTTCTTCAAATTTGCTTTTGAGGAGAAACTGCATCTGGGTTCATTTGGAAACAGAATGAGTAGTGTAATACAGCAAATACAGTATGTCAAGTCTGGATGCTGTTACTTCTTTTTATTATCAATGAGTATTTTTGGGTGTGCTACACATGGAATATTAGGGCCAACCTGTACTACCACTTCATTCATTTGCTGTTCTTCAGTTTCTGTCCTTTGGCTCCTTATTTAGTGGGTCTGTATGAGGGGTTGAAGTTACTTTAGCTACTACACTTTTGGAGGTATTTCTGTATGTTCTTGATCTTTGCCTTGTGTGTTCTCCCTGATCCTAACCTCTCCTGTAGGCGTTTCTAGATCTCAGCGATGCTGCAGTTCCTCAGTGCCCATGTAACAGCATGTGGCTGTTTTGGGTCTTTGCTGTTGTCAGATTTTGAACATATATATTCCAGAGAAATTCATGACAAATTATTTTTTTAAGAGAAATTATGCAGCAGATTAGGAAAAAAATGAATCTCTGAATACTTACTTAAGGTTGAACATTGGCATGAGTAGAAAAATTACTGGCAAATCATGACAATATGTAGGTGAATATGCCTTCAGTGTACTTTTTAGTCCCTAAATGTCACAGCAAGCTGATGCATTTGGAAATGCTTGTCCTCATCCAACAAGTAGTCTTTAAGCTTTTTTTGTTCTTTTTTTTTATTATTAAGTAGGAATAGTTTCATTGATTTTAATGAAAACTGTATTTCTGGGATGTCATGAAGATTAGGCAAGCTTACAGGGTAAGCTTTCAGTATTTGACCCATCAATTTTTGGTACACAGGACCTTCTTCAGAATGGAGAGCTACATTTCTTGCCTTTGGGTTCTCGGGTTCATCTGAGGTAGTCTGACCCTCATCCACCTCATCTTTTTGACAAGGCATATCCATTCTTCAGGAGAGTTTTTCTCCATCACACATTGAACCTTGACCAGTTAAGCAGTATACCAGAAAGGTAAGTTTGATGTGTATTGTTGAGACTTAAAATCAAATTTATGCAGAAATTTTTCTTTTTGCGTACTGCATTTGGGAAGCTATCACTGCAGGAACAATAGTGAACCTTTGACATTGGTGAGGAAAATTTAAAGACTCTGTTTAAGAAATCTAGAATCCACCTGGGAATTCTTAGCAGTTACAGTTGTAATGAGATATTGGGGTATTACTTAACATGAGGTAAATTTCTTTTGGTTGTCTTGGTGCTTCAGGTTCTGGAGAAGCTGACTTCATCTATACTTTAAGGGGATGGGTACAGTTCGAGAACAGATCTCAATGGATATTTTCAGCCATAAAGAGGAGATTTGGAGTATCTGATTTCCTGTAGCCCCTTCTACAGTATTTTTAAAAGGCAAAACTGCAGGGTGTACCAAAACTTTCCTTATGAAATAAATATCATCTGTAGAATGTCACATGAACAGTCTTTGCTATAGTAATCACCGATGTAATTTTTAGCAGCATGATCGCCAAAAGATGGGACAGTTTATAGACCCTCTCTCAGAACAGCCTGAAATGACTCTTGGGGAATAGATATTAAACCAAGTTCCAAACAAGCATTGAAATAAAAATTTATTCAGTGCACATTTTTGAAGGTAAATGAAAGGAGGGTTCCTTCTTTTGTCTCTGTCCAGTGAAACAAAAATTGTATTTCAAATACTACTGATTTAGCATACAGTCTTTAGCTTTCATAGGTTTTTGGGCTTTTTTCTGTGTAGGTCTTTCTTGAAGCTATTTGTCTCTCCAGACCCTTAAGGTGCTAAGGCCTCTTTGTAGTGGTAATGTAGATGGTGTTTTTGCCAGACTGTCTTGGAATTTACACAGTGAAACTGTGTTTTGAACCTACAAAACAACACTTCTATATAGACAAGAGCAGGCTTGGTAGTCTTAGTGGGCCGTTTCTAGTTCTGGATGAACTTGCTTACTTTTGCCTTGTAAGCAAGCTCTCGTAAGCATGATAATCTTTCTGATTTGTCATCTCTGCTTGGGGAAACCTGGGAGTCTGGTGCTTTTAAAGAAATACTGATTTGTAGTGACTAATGCTCTAAAAATTAATTGAGACTTTGAGAGTGGTTCCTGGTGTATTTTTTACATAGTGGGGTTAAAGGTAGATGAGCTTCATTCCATTCAATTCCTTCTCTATCAATAATTTCACCTAAAATAGATCTAATGTTTCTGAGCCCTCCAGCAACTTTTTGTTGACTTGTTATACCCAAGTACAAAATGAAAAAAGACCAACAACCCACTGTAAAACTAAACTTAGTCGTTCTTTGAACCTATTTAATCTGTCTGAAGTACATTACTTTCCCTGTTGCTGGGCCCAACTTTACAGTAATTAGGAAGTCAAATCCCCTGAATATGCACTAAATCCACCACGATTTTTAATAAAATTCTCATGTTCATTAGATGCATGGGACATTGATGTGGGCAAAGCTGTTTATTGTAGGCAAAAAAGGAAGAAGTCATTAGGTTTTTTTCGGCTCATTTTAACAGTCTTGCTCTGCTCGGATTGCCTAGATTCTTATCTCTCAGCTATATACATGTATTATATTTCAGCTGATAATAACTGTTGGAACATTGAGGATTTGGCATAAGTTTCTGATAAGTAGTCTTTGAATCTCTAAATCTCCTCTTAGAAACTGAAAAATAGGTGTCACTTGTCTTTGTCAGTACCCCCATTAACAGGAGAATGTGAATTCTTTTCTGCTTAGCCCACTGTGAAAACTAATTGCGGTAACCTGTGGCAAAGAGCTTGGATTAATACTGTGTGCTAAACTAAAGGCAGCCTAATTATGAGTTCAGAATGTGATTTAATGCAATAGACTGGAAGCTTTTTCAGGCAACGCATCCTGCTCCCCATTTTATTCAAATGCTGAATGTACCGCATTGGAAAGGGCTATTGAAGCATTGATTAGGATTTGGCTGGATCAGTCAAGTACCAATTCTTTTTTATTTGTCAAAGTTGTCTTCTGTGAAGTTTACAAGTTTACTACATTGACAAAGGCTTAATAGAGTATTTGTTATATAATGTGCTTGAGTCTCAAGGTGTAAATTATACATGAGGCTTTTGCATGGTAATTCCAATTGAAGCGAGCTACGACAGGGTTCTTCAGTAACTTCACTGTTTTTTAACCTTGTGCCTGCAGATGGAGGAGACAGACCTAAGTGAAAAAGGATTGCCACATATTACATCAATCATGAATAGAGTTAGAAACTTGAAAAACAAATACAGAAATGAAGATAATATCACAGATGAGTTTAACTGTACTAAAATCTCAGCTGATACAACAGGTATTTGGTTTTGTTATTCTACTGTCACTTATGCAAAAGGGCTTAACCTACACTGAGTGGAAGAACCATTAACTGAAAGGATTTCAAGTTTAGTGTTTCGTCAATATTAATGACTGCAAAGTAAGTTTCATCTCCTTATTTCTTAGCTGTGTTGCTCTATTCCTGTTTAAAAAATAGTCGGTAACTGTCTTGCACAAAAGCTTATAAAAAGTGTTTTCTTCTGTACAAGTTTGCTGCTGTTTTAATCAATCTCCTTTTTTGTTTTTCTGTCAGATAACTCTGGAACTGTTAATCAAATAATGATGACAAGAAATAATCCAGAAGATTGGCTATGTTTTTTGCTTAAACTAGAGAAAAAGGGTGTTCCTCAGATGGATGTTAGCCTACTAAATAGACTCATTGGTCGTTACAGTCAAGCAGTGACTGCATTACCTGCAGAAAAGTATAGCCAAGATGAGAGCTATGCTCGCATCCTTGTGAGATTTGCTGAGTTGAAAGCGTAAGTATAAATTTTCAGTATGAGAACTCATTCTGTGTTTGAATTATGATGAGAACACCTTGTTTTGGTAGTGTTTTCTGCATCAAGTTATCATTTTGAGTGTGGATGTTTTCATTCTGGTTCCTTGAAGGTAAATAGCTTTGGTTAGTCACCTTGTCTGCTGTCTCCACAGTACCTGCATTTTTTCTATATGCTAATAAACATGATTTAGTTATTTGATTTAGAGATGCTAACACACTTCTCTTTGATGAAGAGCTGTATTTAAACAATGCAGCAATCTAACAATTAGAGTTGAGCAGGGCATCTTTCAGTAAATATAGCTAATCTTTTTCTTGTATGTTCTCCCTCTGTTTGACTTCTTGGCATATGGTTTCATCTTGCAGTATGATAAATGTCTACTTCTCTGTACTGTCACTTGTATGCATCTTGCTGCATCACCATTATTAAAAGCATACAGTGGAAATAATCTGTTGAATCTCCTGTTGAGAAACAAACAGGAGTGAATAATGACCTGCTTGTGAATCTTCCCTATCTTGAAGAGGGAAGATGTTATTGTGTAAGTGGAGTAAACAATCTCTTCCAGAAAGGTTTCAAGATGCATTGCAAGGTGGCATTCTTATTCAAAGGTTAACTACTTTTACTTAAAGCAGAAACTGTGCAACATAAGCTTCTGGATTGTAGTTTGTGGAAATCACTTTTACAGAATAGTGATCAAGTCATATCTGTTATCTCATTGTAGGAGAGTTTAAGTTCAGAAAAATGATTTCCTACCTCCCTAATCATTTGGACCTATTTTCACTTGATCTTTAGAATATAATTTGAAAGATGGATACTTTAAGATATGTACAAGAGCTCTGTTCAGTACTGTGTGATGTATTGTAGAAAGCAAAACCAAAGGTGCTGTCGGTAGCTTGTTAACACATTAATAGTATGAATAGTTCTAGTTGTGGTGTCTCAGTGAAATGTTTTTAGTTGTTTTGCTTCTGTATCTTCTAGAGACCTTCTTGGGAGAGTAGTCTGTCTTGTTTCACTATTAAAATGCACTCTACAGCGGTACTAAAACACCTTCTACTTTAGTAGCCAGCATTACTGTAGAATCTACCTAGCTCACTGGGTAGCTCAGATTTTTTGGTTTTTGTTGTTTTCTGCTGCATATTTTTTAGTTGGCAAATATCATCAATCATATGCTTCTTGACTTGCCTAATGAAAATTTCTTTTAAAAAGATGAACAACCCACTCCAAACCCCTTTAAAAAAATACACCCACCAAAATCTGGTATAGCATCAATTCCAATGGAACTTCACTATAAGCATCTCCCTAAATGATGATTCCTCATTTGGGAATTACTTTCAGATACTAGCTTGTTCTTAAGCATTTATTATAAGTTAATAGTTCCACTGTCCAGAGTGGCATTATCAATTATTTATATGAAACTACATTTATGAGCTACATGTGTAATCACACCAGCAATGAAATTGCTTTTGGCTGATTGGACCTAAAAACCAACAGTGTTGATTGTCTAGTTTTTGGAGATTAGTGCTAAGTTAATCAGTGACTACTTATTTGGATCTTTTGTGTTTGGCACAAAAGATTTTTACTTTTAAGATGTTTACTTATTGCTCATAACTTTTTCTCATTGCTCATAATTTTTTTTGTCTTTGAAATTTCCCTGGTGTTCCACACTTTCCTTCTCTGCTCCTGGCTGTCGGTTTGTCTATTACCATATATTTTGTCTCTGCTTAGTTTAAGCTTCTGTTAAAGAAAATCTTCTCATCTCATGACTTTGTAGAGTGCTTCTGGTTTTTTTTTTTTTTTTTGTAGCTATTGCAGGTAAAGCAATACTGATACTGTAAGTTAAGAGACTCTGATAGGTGTTCTGATGATACTGCCTTTGGTGGGAGAAGAAATGTGCTTATCAGTAGAATTGTTTGCTGTTCTCCCAAATGTTCCAGCTAAAGAAGGTGAAAAAGCAAGTCAGCATCACAAACTTCAGAAGGAGGGGCAATGGCTTGAGACTTTAGTGTCTACTGCCATCAACACTGTTTGTTTTGCTCCGATTGTAGAATCGTAGAATGTTAAGTCGTTGGAATGGATCTTAAAGATCATCTAGTCCCAATCCCTCCTGCCATAGGCAGGGACACCTCCCACTAGACCATGTTGTTCAAGGCCTTTTCCCGCCTGGCCTTGAATGCTTTAAGGGTTGGAGCATCCACAAACTCCCTGGGCAATCTNCCATGTTGTTCAAGGCCTTTTCCAGCCTGGCCTTGAATGCTTTCAGGGTTGGAGCATCCACAAACTCCCTGGGCAATCTGTTCCAGTGTCTCGCCACCCTTACAGTAAAGAATTTCTTCTACTTAATATCTAGCCTAAGTTTTCCCTCTGTTTGCACCCATTATTCCTAGTTCTACCACTAGAGTTCCTGACAGTAAGTCCTTTTGTGGCTTCCCTGTAGGCCCCTTTCAGGTCCTGGAAGGTTGCTATGAGGTCTCCATGCGACCTTCTCTTCTGCAGGCTGAACAGCCCCAACTTTCCCAGCATGTCCTCATAGGAGAGGTGCTCCAGCTGCCCAATCACCTTTATGGCCCTTGTCTGGACTTGTGCCAACAGGTCCCTGTCCTTATGTTGGGGGTCCCAGAGCTGAACACGGTGGTTCAGGTGGGCTCTCCCAAGAGCAGAGTGGCAGAATCGCCTGCTCCAACCTGCTGGCCACGTGGTGCAGCCCAGGATTTTGTTGGCTTTCTGGGCTGTGAGTGCACACTGCTGGCTCATGTTGACTTTTTCATCAACTATCAAGTCTTTCTCCTCAAGTCTGCTATTAATCACCTCTCTGTCCAACCTCTAGGTGAGAAACTGGATTCTTCCATTGTTGGCACTGGACCTGTTTTGTCCTGGTATCTTCTTTAGCTGCAGTTTGGCTGTGTCAATACCGTTTGACCTATTATGATACCAGGGTTGTTTGAAGAACCCTTGAGTGTGCTCTGAAATAGTTGAAGACAAACAATGCTTCTATGTCTGACTATCTATATTGTACATTAACAATGCCAGGCCTGCTCTCACGGAATGCTTCTGGCTATAGCACAGTGCCACCAAGGGTGTGGCACTTGGTTCCTGTTGCTGGTGTTAGGTCTTGTTCTGTGTGTTACTATCCAAGTTGTTGCTGCTTTCTACAGGAACTTAAAATTTAACAAACTCTTTGAAAGTGAATGTATTTCATATTATAGCCTAATTTCTCTTGTTCAGACTTTGCCTGCAGATGGGTTATTCTTTGCCTGTCCTATTGCTTTGGGTGATCAGAGTTCAGTAAATCTACTTGACTCTAATATACTTAAACTATGAGAAACTTCTCTCATTCAAAATTCCCCAGCATTCTACTGAAAATGTTTTCTTTACTTTTCCATATTGTCTTTTTCTGTACTTCTCTTTTGAACCATGGGCATAATTCTTTTGCTCTTCCTGATTCTAAGTGGTACTTTTGCTTACCTGTTGAGCCAAGGGGGAATGTTGGAAAGAATTCTTTTATCTCTTGATTATGTATATTGTTGGTAAAAGTGTTCAGCTCCCTTTTTTATGTCCATTGAAATGTAATATTAATGTGTTATTTCATAGTGATGTAGATTTAGGCCTTTTGCATTTTAGATTGTATTTGTATTTACTTTGGCTGCAGTTCCTCTAAAATATTGAAATATTGGTGTGCTGTGTGCAAGCATTATCCTACTTAGCAATCTATGGCTGAGTGTAAAACTAGGATTAAAATTTGCCAAAAGTAAATGAACTATAAAATAGCTTAAGGATTGAGTCCGTTGAGTTTTGGTAGAGTTGCTCTTGATATCTTTCAATTATTAGAATTTTAAGATTCTTTGCTTATTTGTAGTTCACTGCTTCTTCTAAGAAAGAGGAAAATCTTTTGCCTGTAGGTAGATTGCTTTGTCAAAATTGTCTAAAGGCTTCATCCAGCACATGGAACTTCATTCTTGTTTCTCAAGCCCTTCACCTTGGGTAACTATGAATATTCTGTCTTTACAGTCTTCAAGATCCAGAGGAGGCACGGGACCAATTTCATCTGGCCAGACTGAGCTGCAAGAAATTTGCATTTGTGCATGTGGCTTTTGCACAGTTTGAGCTGTCACAAGGTATGTAAAAAAAACTTGTTTGGTGTTCTGTTCTGTGTTGTTCTTGATGTTGTTGTTTTAAACTTCTGCTCCCTTACATCATTTGTAAGGAAACTGATAGGTATTAAATCAGAAAAAAATCTGGATTTTTTTTTTTTTTGGATTGATATTTACTGAGACCATGTGTTCATTTTTTAAATGAAAATATACACACAGTTCATGGTTGTTTTCTTCCTTTTTTTTTACCTTGTTTGAAAGTTATTTCTAAATTGTCAGTAGCTTCTTCTTTTTTTTTTTTTAAACTTAGAGCTTGCAGTGGAAGGCTTTTGAGCAGGGCTCTTCCTGCACTGAAAAGTGAGGCTCAAATACTTTGCTTGCTTGTCGAAGAAATTCTGTCTTCTTCCAAACAGCATCTGTAGTTTGAGTATGTTTTTGATTAAACCAAAATACACCGTCAGTGTGCAGTTTGGTGGTCCTGATACTTGGCTGCCCACAGGCTTGTGATTTTATGTGTCTCTTCTTTTGTTTCCATGGATGATTTGAACAGTGGTCTATGTCACCCTGTTTGTTTCTTCATTTGACTGTTTGCTCAGTACAGAAAGACAAGCACATTCCATGAAAGCTGTTGTTTTCTTATATGAAAGGAAAAGACTTGGTGGATACATTTTAAGTTTTTTGTGATTTGTTTTCCTTCATGCTTTTTTTTTTTTTTTTAGTATCATGCAAGTTGTTGTATACTGCTAGTATGAGAAATTCTTCCCAAACTTAGCTACAATAAATAAATTAAATTGATCTGTCTATTCTACACTCTGGATTCTGAATACATTTTAGTAGTTATTCTTCTTTCTTCTGTTTATTTTCCACTGATAGTGGTTTTGTCTATACATTTTTGCCACAATACTGCTTTTTAACTACTTTAGGATACAGTTCAAAGTGTGGCCCATGAAGCAGAGCCATTTTAAAACCAATAAGTAGATACTAGTTAGATTTAATCTTAGTCTTAGATTTAGTCTTAGATTTTCCAGTTTTTCTTAACTGATAACTTTTTTGGTAATAGAGCAGCAAAGGCTGTGAACCAGCCCCCCACCCCCAGAAGTTCAAGCTATGTGAAATAGTTGATGGGAATAGTTGTGAATGACTCCTGTACAGGATGGGGAAAGAAGACAAAAATCTGCATGTTTGTGACTTAAAATTACAGTTTCTCTGTTATGCATACATCAGTTATGTCTGACCAGTCTTGTTCCAATATAAACTTGTGGTATCGAACTTCTAAACAGTAGTAAAAAGAAGCTAATAATTATTTTAGTGAGCCCTGGATGTTTATTTAAACAGATAATTAAATGCTAGTACTGCAATGGTAGAGGTATTGTTAAATAAGTACAATAAAACCTGTTGTGTAATTTAAGTGTAGAAATGTTGCTACAGGTTACCAATGACTAAATTCTTCCTGCAGCTATGGGATGTATTCATGCAATAGTATATCTTACTTTGACAGCAAGCAATCAACCTAAAACGAAGTCCTAATCCCAAAGGAAATAAGCCAGTTATGATCGGCTTTGTTCTATCTGCAGTGTGCTCTCTGATTTGTATCTGTTACCCTTGAGCTGATCTAGGTGTCGTTTGGTAATGTGTATGGAGCTACAGTGTCCCTGCTGGGTGCTTCAAAGAGGATTAGTGGAACATGTGAGTTGTGTATTGTTACTTAAGAGTGCTGTTCCTTTTTCACTGTGTCCACTTAGGCCAGAGGGAAAGGAGGAGGGTAGTGCTTTACCTCTCATCCCAGAGATTTCAGCAGTGCTTGGCACACCTGTCAGTATTTCCTTTTGAGTTAAGAAGAAAAAGTTAATTGTATGTTCTCTTCCTTAGCTCACAGTTTTGCTCAAGATAAAAGCTCAAGTTGAAATTACAAAATTAGACTTGGCAAATTGATGTTGATTTCTTATAATTGAATATTGATGACCTGGAAATGGAGTGACACATTAAAGGTGTCATTCTGTTTTTTGGCTCTTTTTAGTTAAATACTGACTACAATTTAATATAAATAGCTCAGATGAGAAGCTGTCTTGTCCTTACTTGGGTGCCTTGGGTGGTGTACCTGAAGATCTGCTGTGAATTGGTCAGAACTCATGACCACAGATAAAACTCTGCACTTGGCTATTGCAGATGTTATGCCAAGGTGGATGATTCAGGCTTTTGGTATGTGATGAAGTGGACTGATTGAAACTCAGAACTACTTCTGGCTTCTATGACTCAAATCCTTGTCTTTTAAGGGGGATGAAGCAGTTAATTTTTCACATACGTGTTTTGGTGTTGTGCTCTTTCTTACTCAATGAGGCACATAATAATAGGAGGAATTACTTTCAAGTAGCAGGACTTGTTGAAGCAATGTATGGTTACTAAATATAGCCAAAGGTAGAATTACAGAATGCTGGTTAAGGATTCTTAAAGCCTATCTACTTGCTAATAATTTGGGAGAAAAAGCACTATTTGACTATATGGTTAAAAACCAAATTCTAACAAATTTGCACAAAATTGATTTAAATGAAATTGCGGCTAATCTAATTTTGGTCTTTCTTCAATGTCTCACATCACCCACTCACTATTCTTAAAATAGGTTGCTTAAAGCATAAGTTCCTGATATCTACACGGCACTTCCCCCAGCCTGAACTACAGGCAACATTGATGTCTAACTTTGTTTACTAGTGGAGTTTTGGGTGCTGGGGACATGGTGCTCCTAAATATACTATTATAATACTTAAGTATATACATACATATGTGCATGTATGTAAGAACAAAATGGTTTATGTTTTGCTACTTTGGATCAGTAGAAGGGCATTTTTGGATTTCAGGGGCATGGACAGCTGTAACAAAACATGGCATTTTGCCCAGATGCTCTTTAAACCAAGGAGAGTATTGTGGTTCAGTACACCTTTTTCCTTACTTGACTTTTTATAAAAGCTGCATGTGCACATGTTTACATATGTAAATTAACTGCTTCAATATGTTTTGTTAAAGCACTCCCTTTTCCATCCCAGCTCTCTTCAGAGTTCTCTGTTTATGGCATACAGTAATGTCTAAAACTGTAATGAAGCAATATCCTTCCTTTTCTCTCCTCTTTTTCTTAGCTGTAATGCTGTCTGGAGTAGTGATGTTTTATTTAACAACAGCTGGTTTTAAACTTGATTTCTATTAAGTTCATTAAAGATGTTTGATAATATATACATAATAAAGTTTTTATCTGGTCAGATCTAAATGAAGTCCATAAAGGTCATATTTCCTTGCTGGTACTGCAGAAAAAAATGGATTTTAGAATGTGTTGTATATTCTTACTATAACAGTAAAAAATACTGAGAATGCATATTTTATGACTTGGTATTCAACTTCATGTAAAAAATTGACTTGCATGATTGACTTGTAACTATTTCCAGGCAGTTTCATCAAAGTGGATATCTAAGGAGAGAAGTTCCTAATGAACAATGGCTTCATAGAATGATGCAAAGTGAATATAAGACAACAAGAATGTAACCGTGTCCTTAAAAAGACCCAAACATATTGTCCTAGTGTAATTGTATTTTTACTTCTGTGATTTGAAACTCAGTGTTTCTTACCATTTAGAAAATGAGAAGAAGTGTAAGCAGATCCTTCAGAAAGCTGTGGAGTGCTCTGCTGTTCCCCTGGAATTGTTGGAAACCGCTCTGCAAAACTTTCATTTGAAAAAGAAGCAGTTACTTTCAGATGAGGAGAAGGAGAACTTTGCAGGTAATTGCAGCTTCTTAAAATATTGGTTGAGTTTATGCATGTTGTAATTCTAGATTGGGAAAAAAAATCAAAAGTGTTTGTCCCTTCCAGATACAAACTCAGAATCTCTATTGTCCAATAAGCAGATATATTTATCTGTATTATGGATCTTATTCCTTTAATGCTTGTTTTCATCTTCAGTGCAGTGACTGTAGTTTGCAGGAGCCATGGGATGGTAGATTCTGTAATTCTGCTGAGGGTGTTCCTCTGACTGTCATCAGGTATTTGTAGTTTGTAATTGAGATTTACAGCTGTAAGTGTGAAGTAAGAGCTACTGTTGGTAGGGAAGAATTAGAACTGAAACATACAGACTAAACTATACATATATAGGTTGCTTGGAGGTGTATCTTGTTACAGACTGGGGAAGCTTTGACAGTCATTTCAGTGAAGTCAGATCCAGGAAAAATAATCCATTTAGACTTTATTTTACAGATGGACAAAACCCAGATGTTTATCAGTACAAAATTGATGTGCTTGGCTATATCATAAATCCTAAGGGTTCCTTGTTGCTGGGTATACAGTTATCTTTTGAGTTTTCAAGAGATAAATTTGTTTGGAGTGGAAGTGAAAAAAAAAAAAAAGATTTGACTTCAGCATTGAAGTGTGTGTAGTTAACTCTTTCAAGAGTGGTGTCCTAATATATTTTTGCATTGTATGAGGACAGAATTAATTTAAAAGGTCTGATTTCATTTCCTTAGGGGTTTATCTTCAGGGGTGTGGTTTGAGATTTGCCTGGCACCTATTGGATCGGCCTTTGACTGATACACTAGTTGGGGGTGAACACTTGTAATAATATTCAGCTATGGCATTAATTTTTAATAAACTTTGTTTTGTCTTATTCTGTTTATCATTAAGTGGATATAGACATCATAAGTGCCACTGCTGATGTACTATAACACAGGAGAATATCTTGTAGAATATCCTTCATGCATTGTACAATTGACATTGTTGACTGGCTGCTGCAGAGCTAAGGTAATATCTGTGACACAATACATGGCAAAACCTTGCCTGCCAGTTAGCCAGCAGTGAACTTTGGGACAAGAGTAAGCTCATTTATTTTTTCATGTGTGAGTTTGTAATTAGGTATTTGAAAAATGCTATGTATTAATTCAGTTATTTAAAGATAAAAATTTAAAAGGTAAATACTTGAAATATCTCAAACTCTGGGACATACATGGCCTAAATCACCAAATTTGGTTTTCAGTGAATTTGTATGGTCCTCTGGAGCAATAGAAGTTACTTTAGTGTATTGGCTTTTAGGTCTTAGCTGTTTTGTATTTCCATTTAAAGAGTTGCTTTTGTAACTTTTTTATTTGAAAACATGCATGCTGTATATGTAAATGCATTTGTTCACAGCTTCAAAAGATTGTACAGAATGCTTTTGACAGTTACATGCAGTTAATGTTGTGATGCAAAGATAAACCACGCGTCAAGTCTAGAAACCTTTGGTTTAATTCCCTTTTCTTCTGTTTCATTCATGCACAGCAGTCTAAAGTATTTCACATAGCAGGTGCAATCAAACACATTTAGTTGGGAAAAGGTAATTTAGTATTTAAGAAATGTAGGTCATAGAATCACTTCATAATTATTTTGGTTGGGAAAGAGGTCCAGCTGTGACCAGGGCTATCACAAGAGGCAGATAGGCTGTCTCAGATTGTGAAGGAATGAAAGTATTGTAGATCACCAACTGGATGAACCCAGTGGCAAGTTTGGGGGTAAGAAAAAAATGTTTGGAAATGGGGAAAAAAGAGAAGTGTGGGTTGTGTGCTGTGTTTGTGAGACAGTGAAGGTCCTGAGTCGGTAATGTGCTAATTCAAAACAATGTTCAGGGTAACATAAACTTAAAACTACATTGTACATTGAGGCACTTGCTTTAAATGAGTAGTTTGGTCTATTGGCGTAAGTAGTTTATAAAACATTAAATACTAGAAATAGCTGATACTGCACTGTTCATCTGCCAGAAGTATGTCTTCTGGCTGAAAGTAGAAGGGAGACATGGGAGAATTCAAAAGAAAAGTAAAATTCATTTTAGTGAAATGATCCAAGTTTTAAAATCTCAAGATAAATGGTATTTATAAAAGTCCTTTAATTGTGATTTCTTCTAAGGCTGTGGATAGCCATGAATCTTCTGTTGGTCAAGCAGATGATTTCCTATACTAATGGAAAATGAGGCCTATGTGATATAGAAGATCATGTTATATAATATCTTAGTTAGAATTGCTGAATGGTTTGCATTGGGAAGGACATTGAAGATCATCTAGTTCTAAGCCCCTGCTATGAGGCAGGGACACCTTGCACTAGACCAGGTTGCTCAAAGCACCATTCAGCCTGGCTTTGATCACTTTGTCTTGCCTTTGGTTTTTTTTTTTGGTTTTTTTTTTAGGTTTTTTTGGGTTTTTTTAGGGGTTTTTTTTGTTTTTTTGTGGGTTTTTTTTGGTGGTTTTTGTTTTTTTTTTTTTTAATATGCTCTTTGGTATCTATCTCCTTTAAAAAAAAATAAAATCTTGTAGCATGGAAGAGATCTTAATCAAAATAACCAGATATTAATTTGAATTTTTAAGAAAGGGTTTATCTGGAAAATAGCTGAGTTCAAGAGATTGTTTATCTGAAGTTGCCTAAAATGGCTCGTACTCCACATTGTTCCCTAAATGAAGAATTAAACTGTGTTGTAACATGTGAATGTGTCCACTAAGGTGTTGATACACTTTCATTAGTGTATTCTGAGTTCTTGTGGTTTCTTCATCTTTAAGAAATGACCTTCCCTTCACCTGTAGGGAAAAATAATGTGGAAGACCAAGTTGTTGTGAACTGTTTATTTGTGGATTTGAATCTAGAATGACTTTTCAAATAGCTTGATTACTCATCTTGCTTATCATAAAGTATATCTGAAATATATGCTTTCACAAAGTTTATTTTATGGTTAATGTACAACTTCATAAAACTTTGGACAAATCTTCAGTAATCAAGGAATATTCTCTACTAGATTAAGATGGGGCTGGTGAATGAGCTGTTTGCTATTGCCTGACCTTGCACAGCTTATATGATCACTCTCAAATTTGCTATCAGTGAAATCAGCTGGTTTTATTTAACCCAATTAATTGCTTAGAATAATTCATTTGAATTTTTCTGATATGATCCGAATGATTCTGTTTTCCCTGCAGTATCAAGTACACAGGAGTCTGGACTTCAGAATATAGGTGGAAATCACAGAAGCATAAAAAGGAATGATTCTAGTGAAAATTCTTCTACTGTTAGCAGACTTTTACTTGGGTAATTTATTAATTTCTTCTAACATCATTTAAACCAAAACCAAACACATACACAACAGTGTTGTGTGTTTTGTTTTGTGGGTTTTTTGAGTTTGTTCTTTCCTCCAGGGAAGAGAAGTCACAGGAACTGGTTGCCTTAGTTAATTACCACAATCCATTGAGACCACTAAACAAATCGAACCAGGTAAAACATGTAACATCTTCTTCAAAGTCTTAAACTCTTTATTCTGCTTTACACACCTGATAACTTTGAATTTGCTCTTAGATTTGCCCATTTGGGAGGGTTCCTGTTACCTTACTATCTGATGATGGTGATGACATGGAGGATTCAGATGTCCCTCTTACAGCTAGTGTTATGAAGAGGTATGGTTATTGGGTTTACATACAGTGCAACAGATTTTAATACTCCTTTTCACTTGTGCTTTTATTGGATAGTGGAAATGTCAGATGTTGGTGTTAAATTTGGCCTGAAGATTTGACACAAATAGTCATTGTAGTTGCCTTAGGTACTATGCATCAGGTAACCTACTTGTGATCTTACTACTCAGATTCTTTGCATGAAAGCATGCAAAGATAAATTTCTTGTTTTGGCTAATCAGTAAGCTCAAAAGAAATGGAGATTAAGGCAAAAATAAATTTGATTCAAAATATATTTATGTTTGTGCAGTCCAGGTTTTAAAATTAGACATAAGGCAGTCTTGTACTTTCAAAATATTTTTACATCTTTATTTTGTAGGACTTCTTTGTATTGTTTCTCACTTTGCTGTCTGAGTGGACCTGCTTTTCTGTATATTTGAAGCTTGTAGCCAAAAGTCTTCACACAGCTACTTTTTTCATCTTATTGACAAAAAGACTATTGCCACACTGTGTGTTGGCATGTGATGTAATTAAGAATGTTACTTCAATAGGCAAACGTCCAGCTCCAAACGCACAGCCTTTGTTGCACCTTTTCCACCATCAGAACCGAAGTCTTGTGGGCGTGATTCATACAGTCTGGGAGACTTCCAGGTAACTTCAGTATTTTTTAAATACATTAAAAAGACCTCTAGCTATCCTATGGTATTAGTAAGAAAGATAACAACATATTTTCCTGTTCAAGAAAGAAATAATGTAGTATTTATTTCCCTTTAAATAATCATTTATGGATAGAAACATTCATTGTGGCTATTAAATTTGAAAACTGTTATGCATAATTGGGCATTAAAAAAGATCTCTGAACAGAACTTCTGATGGGAGCAATGGGAGTGGTGTTAGAAATTATTTGAATTTATGAAGTGGGGATAAACAGATTTCAACTTGGCTACAGGACCTCTTTCAGCTGTAGTAATGAATTTTACCATGGGAAGTACTCTATTTAATGAAGTCCATTCAACTAAGTTACACTGCTCTATGGAGCCATAAATTATAGCTTCTGATAGAGAAGCTATAATTTATTGGTTTTCAGCTATGTCTTATATTTTCATGTTCAATGTCCCCATCCCCTAAAAGAAAATTCCAGAATAGAAAGCATTTAGGTCTTTATTATAGCAACTGGATTATAGAAATTTAGAGTGTTGATGTGTTTAAAAATAACACCAGTAATACTTGCCTGTGTAACCTGCACTGTTCAGTGAAGCATAATTGCCTTGTAATGCATCTGCCATTTAATTACCATGAGGACGTGTTTTTTGGATACTAGTCTTGAGTTTTCCTTTGATTCTTTTTTAAGATGCTTTTTATGTTCTTTAGTCCTTACAAGAAAAAACAGCTTTACAGTTGCAGATGTTGGATGAGGGCAGCTCAGAAACAGCCACCAATTCAACCGTAACTCTCAAAAACAAAGTGGATACAAGTCTTTTGAAGAAAAGAGAAGGTAACTATTAATGTCACGTCTGAGTAGTTTGAAATAAAATAAGCATTGAAAATGTGCTGCTCTGTATCTTTTTTTCTTTAAATGCATTACTAAATAAAATCTTTTAGAGAAAGCACAAGTTGGTCTAATTGGAATTGAGGAGTGGTTAATTAAAATTTGGCTTTTGCGGGGTACCTCTGATAGTTGTGGTTGGAAAAAAAAACAGCCCCAAAACCCCCACACATCCCAACTGTGCCGATGTCCAAAACTGTGAAGGGCTGGGATTGAAGTAAAATGTCAATGTCTAGTGCTAATTCATTATGTTCTTACCTCTTGCAATACATAGAACAAACCAGCATTGAAATAGCAATGGTGGGATATTTCAGTTTAACACCTGCCAGCCTGAGAGTAGGAAAATATTGCCAATTTATCATATAACAATGTTAGTTTATACCCAAGGAAAAAAGGTGGATGTTGGTGGAGGGAAATTCAAATGGAGGACTATAAATTTCTTGAAGGGTCCATTTAGGGGTTGTTTGGTTTTTTTTTTTTTTGAGACAAATTATAGTGGTATGCTTCTCCCATGTCCCTTTTTTCCTGTTGTGCAAAAAATCCTGGATAATTTCCCTGTATTGATTGCAATTAAATTTAACTTGTATTGCAGGAATCCTTTTGTGTGAGTAAGACTTGTACTACATAAATATGTATTTTTTTGGAGGCTTATTAAATTTCAGTGTCAATCAAATATGCTGTCATACTTTGAATTACTGTAAATGCTTTGGATTAAACAGTCTTTAGCTTTAACTGTATTGCCATTTTTAGAACTATCCTTTAAAAAAAAAAAATCTAAGTTTTTGCTGTCATTTTAATGGCTGAGATATTACTGAGATATTTACTGTGTTATTAACATACTTTTGGAGGAGGATTTTAAAGTTCTTTTAGAAACAGCCAGCTTTGATGTATTTCAGAAAGAAATACTTTGATAGGTAGATATTGGGTTGTCTAATACATAGATTTTGACTGTTGTGTGAAGTCATTGAGAAATAGGGGTGGCATGGCATGACATTACAATATGTTGTGTCTTCCTGGAAAATGTTATAACCAGCTTGGATTTATAACGAGTGTTTCAGGGCTAGTAAAATTTAGAAGGTTGCTACTAATCGTTTAACACCAACATCATGGAATATGGAATAAATTTATTTATCTCTTATGGTTACTTCAGTGTTTCATCAGGAACCTAGTTCCCTCACTGGCTTTCTGATCCCACTGAAGAAATTAGGTAAAAATGTCTAATATTGCAAGAGTTGGATTTAGGATTATATGTGTACATATGTATTGTAGGAAAGAAAACATTTCAGTTGAAAAATGGTGATTTTTTCAAGTTCAATGTCCTCTCAGCTCCCCAGTGAAACCTTTCTCCCTGACTTGCATTGGGAACAGCTTGGGGTTCAGGTCATACTTTTCCTGTATGTGCTTCATTCAAGTTTCCAGGTGAGATGCTGGTTGAGATAGTTCAGTCCTTCAGCAGCTGAATTGCACTAAGCTGCTCAGCATGGGAGGCTGCTTTCTAGTAATTTGAAAAGAAAACATTTCAAGCACGTGAAGGGACACTTAAGCTGTGCTGTTGGCAGCCTACAGTGTCATATCCCACCAATTCACTGTCCTATTACCTGTGCAAAAGGAACCAGGAGACGGAATGTGCCAAGTCCCTTTAGGCTTCTGGCTTCAGTCATTACACTGGATTATAGGTTGCCTTTTGTCACAGATGACTTCTAATTTGAAGTATTGTAATAAGACTATCTTCAGTGCCTTATAAACCTGTTCAATATCCCAGGCTACTGTAGTACAACTTATGAACATACTCTTATTCTGTGTGTTAATGGAGAAAACCATTGCATCTCTGTTACTGTTACAGTAGTATCCTAAGATTTTGGAGAAAGTTGCAATGTTACTACACTGAATTGAATATGGAGCCTGCAAATTACATTAATGTCTTTTAAGGCCTGATTCCAGTAAATCAACTCTGTCTGTTTAGTCTGATCTAGAAAATCAGGTAAAATTATTTGAGAAACTGTTTCAAGTATTGAATTTTGAATCTTTTTAATAATCTGTTTGTTTTGGTTTTTTGGTTCTTTTTTTCCCAGAAAATAAAGTTCAGCATCTGGAGCTGAAGATACCAGAGCCTAGGAGTCTGGAAAGTCAACAGCAATGGTCTAGTTTTGGTGAAAGCTATAGAAAGCAGTTTGAACAGATTAAACTAAACTGTGTTAGTGCCAGAAAAGAAAGGCCAACTCAAGAAGTGTCACAGAAAAGTTGCTATAGAGAGGTAAAGTAACAAGAGTATGTAGTACATATGTACTAGCAGCAGTCTGCTCATGTTGAAGAAATTATTTCTGTGCTCTTAATTGTGGCTCCTTGTGTGTATGTTTCTTTGCCCTTTGTAGGGAAAACAAATGAACCTTGAACAGTCTGATCATCTTGTTTCAAGACGATTATCACCATCAGATGCTGTTTCTAAGAAAAGTGACCCATCACATGTTTATGGAACACCAAGAACCACATCTAATGATTATATGGCCTGGTAAGCCTACTATAAGATGGTAGTTGATCTCTGGAAAGACTTAAGCAGATTTTTACAGAGTTTCTTAATTTTTTCTGTTCTGATAGCAAACATTCCAAGTGCTTCTGTAAAGTGCCTGACTTTGAGATTCAGATTGTATTTAGGGACCTTTGCCTTTTTCGTCAGCTTTTCAGTATTTGGATGTTTACCATGAAATCAGTAGGTCCTTAGTACAGCATTTGCCTCTTTCACTGATGCCTGCTACATGACACTTTCTTTTGGATAACTGTTTTTTGTGGCAGACAGGCTTTTTAGATTGATAACTGTATATCAGTTTAGTTCCCATGATGCAAGTGTCTGAGGTGTTTTAAAAGCACTTCAAGAAATCCAGAGGCTTGCAGAATTAGAAAATGATACCATTTGTTTATCCATGTGACCTTAAATTAGGCATAATCCCCTATGCCTGTATTGGCAAATCTTTCTAATTGTATGATTACTTACTGTTTTCATAAGTGTCTAGGATGAATCATATAGGTCAAGGTTGTATGCTGAGTAAGCACTGTTCCTGTTGGTAGGACCTGTCTCCATAGGTGTAGAATTTAGAGTATATGTAGGGAATGAACCACATCATCTCATGAAGGAACTCGGTAATAGTCCTTGATTAAATTCTCATTATTTAGTTCATATGTAAATGATAAATATGCAGGATTGCTGAGTGGTTCTATATTCAGTGAGAACCATGCTTTTGGATTTGTCCTTTTTGTTTTTTTTAAACTTCTGTGATTTTACTCTACCAAATAAATTCTAGGTATATACATTCTCTTCCAGTTCTGATCTTGGCATTAGTTTCTGTAAATACAGTGGGGGAAGATAAAGTGTCGTCAGTAATATAGCTACAGAGATGGGAAACACCTCAAGAGAACAAATTAAAAAAAAAACAGGATTTTTTGCAATCTTTTATTTTCTAAAATCCATGATCTTTCTGCTTGTATACAGTGTAGCTAAAGCTCTCAAGGCAATAGTGAGGGTTTTTGAAGTTGTCTGTCTCAATATGCTTACTTTTTTTAAAAGGTAATGTGAGGTTTTTGAGTAAATAACAATAAACTCGAGAAAAGTAACTGTGGCTGAAACTCTTGTGGTCAGCTCTTCTAGCTTTATAGCTCTTTCACTTTGCAGTTTCTGGGAAGTGCCAGCTAGTGTCTGAAGACAGGGAGTTAGTGTTTTCAAAAATATTTAAGTATGATAGAGTTTCAGTGTATTTCTAAAAGGACTTCTAAATCAAGAAGTTGAAGTGGTCTTAATGCTAATTAGCGAATGAAGTAGAGGCTTGTGCTCTTGCTAGTCAATAGGGTTTAACTTTAAAGAAGCATTGAAGATTTTAACTTCATTGTTAAAATAATATTTAAAAAATACAACTAAATGCAGATATTAATATTTTTATTAGTTTCAGCACACCCGTCGTAAAGGACAGGTTTGCACCAGGATGTCAAATTTCTACTCCCTACAGCCAGATCCCATATTATTTACCACATACTCCAGCAACTCCATTTCAAAATCAAGTTGGCTTGCAGGTAACAGTTTTCTGTCACTTTTTCAGTACATATTTACCTAAAGTAGTCCCCAATGAAAAATGTGTGTATATTTTTTTAATCTGAAGTTACTGTTCATCTTCCTGGATGAGTAATGGAAAGTAGTCTATTATTCCCAAAATAACTTTCTTCATGTGTATATCTGAATTTAGATGAAATAAGTCAGGTGTTGAAAAATCAGTTCAGTTTTGTCAAAATGCTGGATCCTTTATGTCTGCAACCTAAGCCTTTTCAGATCCTGCTTAATGACAGAGGAAAGAACTAGAGTCTATATTTTTGTTCTGCACTTCTTTTACAGTGGTTCTGTCCACTATAGTGCAGTACCAGTAAAGAGAAGCAGTGTCTGTTGAAAACCATGAGTTTGAGGGAGATAAAAAAATGAAGAATTGTGTTCCTCCTCTATCTTTGTTAGATTTTGCAAACTTTGATACATTTGTTGTGGCCTGAGATCATGTAAAAATGTGTTACCTTAAATATGGTGCACATTCAGGTAGGAATCTTCCCAGTTGTAGATAGGAAGCTTGAGCCTATCCCCCAGTTCTACCAGAGGATAAGTATTAATAAATCAAACCTGAGGCTTTTCTATGGCTTGGTGTAGGAGATATGGGCATTACAGGCTGTTTCAACTTCACAGCACTAAAGTCTTCTAGTTAATAATTAGCTTCAAATAAAATGGTAGATTATTTCAGTACAGCTCTTAACTTGCATGCTGGGACTGAAAGTCTTAGATAATGTAGTTTCTGACATTATATGTAAAGAGGGAGGTGTCTCTAGTGATCTGGGAAGCCTTATAAAGGAACACCCTTTCCTTGATTTCCAGTATGAAGAGCGCTGGTGCCTTTTACAAGGATTCAATGATGTTATATTCCAAATGAGCATCAATATATGGGAATCTTCTAGCTTTTATTTGAAGTTTAACTGCTTGTAAACAACTTTATCTTCAGAAAGAACAAGACAAAGCATTTTAACTTAATAAGTATAGCTCTGTTACATTCTGTTGCAGGTATACCAATATTTATTTCTTAACCTTTTCTATACATACACAGGTTCCAGCTTCTATACCTTCACATGAATGCCTTGCCATCAATGGAAGAGTCTATACAGTATTAAAGCAAATAGGTAGTGGAGGCTCAAGTAAGGTAAGGTGCTCCTTTATCCTTTTAGGCACTCGCTAATTTACACAGTAGTAGTTTTATTGTAAATACAGGTTGAAGTCATCTAATGAGTGCCTAGTGTTAACATGGACACATTGTTTGACCCAGGGAATCTAGAACTTTGTTGGTTTTGTGCTATGCTTAGATCCTTTGCTCCTGAAGATAATTTCTATGGTAGAGAAAGCATTAAAATTCCTAGTAAAATCAGCTCTTCTGTTACAAGAGATGTGCTGTATTGTCTACATCCTCATGTGAGAGGCTGTTGTTTAGAGCAGTGTGATTACATTGTTGGGAAATGGGTGACTAGCTAAGTTGGTTGAGAGCTCCTGAAGGAAGCAGACCATCTCTTACTACCTCTATAACTTGTGTGAGAAGTTGTAGCTATGTCTGAAGTGGTGAGTGAGCTGCTTTTTACATGGAGATTTGGGGTCATGGGAGCTTGGGAAACAATTTTGGCAAAATCTCTTGGTATAGTTATAATTCCTTATTTTCTTAACAGCTTAAGCAGTTTAGCTGGATGTTGTGGGGAAATATGTCAAAAGCCTTACAGAAGTTCAGATAGATGATACCTGTATTTCTTCCCTTGTCTACTGATGCAGTACCTCCATCACAGAAGGCCACTGGGTTGGTCAGACATGACTTGCACTTGATGAAGCTGTGCTGGTTCTCTCAAATTACCTCCCTGACCTCCATGTGTCTTAGCACAGCTTCTAGGAGAATGTGTTCTAAGGATAGCTAATTTAACTCATTACTTAAAGAGGTCTTCCTCTTTGTGAATCCATGTTGCCTGTGCCTGATCATTGCATTTTAGTAGTACCCAGTTAGGATATTCACTGTAATTTTTCCAGCAACTGAGGTTAGGCTAAGGGGTTTGTAGTTTCCTGGGTCTTCCCTCACATGCTTCTTGTCAATTGGAATAACATTAGCCAGCTTCCAGTCAGCAGGGACTTCCAGAAAGAAGAGCTCACTGTTTTGCCAGTGTACTGTTGTAGAATGAGGTAGGATGGTAGGGCTCCCTCTGTGTGTCACTTTGTCTCAGACTGCTTAAAACGAGGCAAATATAGAGCACGTTACTCATGGGGTTTTGCCTTTGAGTATCACTAAGGTTGGAGACTTCATTGCTTATCTGGACAAGTGGTTTTCCTGTTGGACTACAAGACAGTGGAAAAAAATCACTATATCCAATTGTAATTTTCCTTGTTGTTAGCTATGTCTGTTGCATCTCATACTTCAATGATTCAAGAGGAGTCTATCATATCTTCCCTTTAAATAGCTGAAGACAGCAGTAGGATTTCCTGCCGTCTTCTCTTAAGACTGTGTTCTCAGCCTCTTCTCATGTGCCATGTGGTCTAGCCTCCAAATGATTTTGGTGTGACAAAATGACTATGTGAGGGCAGATAAAACATGTATCTCTGCAAGTGTTATTTCATCATCTTTATTTTAGGAACACTTCAGACTTGTGATGTATTTCACCAGGTGTGGTACAATGTGGCACCAAGATAGCCTCTGATAGAGGGTTGTTTCTGTTGTAACTGGCGTCTTCTTTCTAGATTGTTCTTCATGCTGCCTTGTATGTATTTCTTTGTATTGTTTCTTCCTTTTGAAAAGGTAGACTTTGATATTCTGGCTGAGTTGAGATGAGGGACCATAATAAATCAGATGGAGATGAATGAAGTTATTAACTGATACTGTTTTGCAGGTGTTTCAAGTACTGAATGACAGGAAGCAGCTGTATGCTGTCAAATATGTGAATCTAGAGGAAGCTGATCAACAGACTGTTCAGAGCTACCAGAATGAAATTGCTCATTTGAGTAAACTGCAGCAACACAGTGATAAGATTATCCGGCTTTATGACTAGTGAGTAAATACTAATTTTATTTAACCAGTATCTCTCTATAAAAAGATATTTCCTTCACTTTTAACATACATATGTTTATTTTCAGTGAAATTACTGATCAGCATATCTACATGGTAATGGAGTGTGGAAATATTGATCTCAATAGCTGGCTTAAAAAGAAAAAAAAGATGGATCCATTGGAACGAAAGAGCTATTGGAAAAACATGCTGGAAGCTGTTCATACAATCCATGAATATGGTATTCTTAAATAATTCTAGGTATTTGTATAGGTAATATGGCAGATAATATGAATCTGTTTTAGTTTTGGAGGTGGTATTTTTTTTAGTGTTGGTGTAATCTTAGTGTTCATCAAAGATGGGTATTTACTGTACTTTAAAAAATTCAGAAACAAAAGACCAACGTAAATCTTGATGCAGAGGTAGACTTAGCTAACTCAGGAGGGATCTACAAATATCACCGTTTTAGATAATGCTGTCTGTTTTCTTACAGCCTGAAAATATTTTCTGCATTGTGCTACATTGTATATTCCCAGTGCCACTTGTTCTCTAGACTCAAATTTTAGCCACTCATTCTCTCCACAAGTAGCTTTGGCATTAATGACAGCTCTGTCACCTTTAGTTTGACAAAGTGTTTCAGCTTTTTCTTAGAGTTCTTCAGGCTTTCCTCTCATCTCCACTTATGTAATTAAAGTGTATGCATCTGTATTCTGTTAGGCTGTATCACATAAAGGAGAGGGCAGACCTGGATCTTGTCCTATATAACAATGAAGGCCAGTACATATAGCAGAAAGCAGCACCTATTTTCAGGACTAGAGCATTCAATAGTATAGTAAATAGCAAAACCTACTGAAATTCAGGGTACATACATGCATGCGATGTTTTTGAAAAAAGACATTGATTTTTGCAAGATATCAAGAAGGATTGGTTGATTATGTAGATAACTAAAATTCATATTAAATTGTGCAGGTAGGGTTTGTGAGAAGTCAGTTGTATGTACTCCTCAGTGAATGGTACCTTTGATTAGACTAAGCAATATAATTAAGTACCTGCTTAGCTAATTGGAGAACTACAGGCATGGACAGGCCACTGAATTGCTTCAGTGTGGCAGTGTGCACACAGAGCTGGAGGGTCTGCCCCAAAATGAGACTAACTGTGCAGCTTAAATTGCTTGGACCTGTTCTGGGGTGCCTGCAGACTTGAAAAAGTAGTACTTCTAAATGTAAACTCATGCAAGTCTTAACTGTTTAGAAAGAAATGGAAACACTTATGAAATCTGCAGAGACCCAGGTAAAGCCAATCTGCACCTTCTCTCTGTGCAAGGGTTGTGGGAATTGAGTCATGCTAAACCTCATAGTAGTAACTTGGATTGACTTTAAACTATTTTTTTACAGGCATTATTCACAGTGATCTGAAACCAGCAAACTTTCTTATAGTTGATGGAATGTTAAAACTAATTGACTTTGGCATTGCAAACCAAATGCAGCCAGATGTGACAAGTATCATTAAAGATTCTCAGGTGAAATACCTTTGGAAAATTTGTGCCCATTTTTCTGTGAAGTGCTGTAGTACCTGCTGATAATGTTGATTATTGTTATAACCTCAATTAATATTGAAATTTTATGCTGAATGGTTTTATATGTATATTATTCATATATGTTGATTTTTACATGTTTTTAATGATCAGAATAATAATGGTCTTCAGCCTTAATACAATGGATGTTTTGTAGGTGCTGTTCAATGTTTTGGGACAGAAATTAAGTTTTTATTAAGTGAATTAAATTTAATGCATGCTTTACTTAAAAGAATACTTTTTTCCTTTTTGTGGCTAGGCTGGCACAATGAATTATATGCCGCCTGAAGCAATAGAAGATAGGTCTTCCTATGGAGAAAATGGGAAGCCTCATTCTAAGGTAGTATGATCTTTTTCCTCCTATTCCCTTCATGTTAAGAAGGAAGTAATTCAGTCATGTATCTTCAGATTTGGTTTTCTCAAAATCTTCCACTGAAACTTGAACACAAGAAAATTAATTGTGCCATGATGATGGTGGGCAGAGATGGAAGGCTAAGTGTAAACTCCCTAATTACCTAAAAGCATTTGGCAGATGGTGGTTAGAAAAACGTAAGTGCTCAATTAATGAGTTAAATTGAAAGTAAAGCAGATGCACAGGCTTGGGCATTGGAGGAGCTGAAAATACAGTGATAATATCTAAACTGATGATAAACACAGAAATATTTTAAAATCAGTTTTTATGGAGAAATCCAAGAGTTCCACTATGTTATCAGTGTAAATAGCATTGAGAAACAATATTGAGTACAGTGCAATACCTGAGGCTGAACTGATGACTCATGTTACAAAAGCCTTTTGAGCATCTTACGGGCACTCCATGCTGTGCACCTCTGAAATCACTCCAGGCTAGAGTTTTCAGGGTGTATTTCTGGGAAGGTCTTCCATGGAGTCAAGTGAGAGAGTCATTCCTCCGTTACTTCTTGGTTGCCTCTTGTGCTGTTTATGCCCTTTTGTTCTAGCCTTGTTCTGCCAGAAAAAGTCGTGAAGCTCCTATGGCACTGCTTGCTGCTACACAGCTGCATTTTAGCATTCTGCATTAAGTAACATTGGCTTTGAATTTTTTCTCAAAGCAAGGAAATTTCCTTTCTGATACAGGACATTGTTAGTATGTTTGCCTAAACAAGTTATTGTCATATTTCTGAGCTCTCTTGAGTGAGAAGCAGGTTTTACAAATACTGAGTAATACCTAATAAGGTCTTTCAAAAGATGACACAATGAAGTCTAGCATTTTAGGGCCACGTGTACAAGTTGTGTGTATCCTATTAATTTTTCTGTGCCACAGAGTATTGTGTATTGTAGAAATTGTTATAACATCACCAGGGCAGTGGAACCTGAATGATAAGAGTACTGAAGGAAAGCATTTTCACATTGGCAGTCAGACTTCAACTGAAGGGTACATGGTTTAGTGAAAAAGTATTTAAAATCCCTATATTACTTGCATGTATGTACATGAAAATGAACTTTTTACAGCTGAATGGAAATATTATGTCATGAAATATAATCTTTCTAAATAGAGAATAAAATTTTATAAATAGAGAATAAATATTTTATAAGTGGATTTCTTTGTTAAGAATGATAATTTTTTACCTTTTACTTTGTACTTTTAGAAACTGCATGCAAAGTGCAGACTTGTTCTAGAACTCAGCTCATCTAAGCAAAAATCTAATCACTGTGCTGTGAGTCAGGTTCTCTGTGTGCATCTTTTCCCACTTTCCTCCTCTCCCCAACTCTCTGCTTCTCTTAAAGTGCTTCAGCTTCAACAGGAGAAGTGGAAAGTTGTCCTGCAAGGAACAGACTGGGTGTTGTGGTTGCAACATGAGTCTGAATCCTTTAAACCCAGGGGAATTGAATTGTGGCTTTCCACTGTGGGAGACAGCTGTGATGTCTCACTGTTTCCTGGATTTAATTAATTTAGTATGCTTTTACTTGTATTTATTTTTAAATCTGAAATTAGAATCCTGCTGTTCATCTTAAGGACTAACTTTAGTTTTAAGTTAGTTCTTCAAGTAAGTTATTTTCAGAAATAGTTAATACAAATAGTCTTCTTATGTAATATCAGTAAAGGAAGCCACATCACTGTCTTAGTTGATAATGGCATGCTGCCCTGGTGATTTTGTGTGATAGTTATGAAGATCTGTTACACAATAGAAACTGTAAAATTACATGATAAATTGACTGAAAGTACAGTTTCTAAAGTAGAGAGTAATCTTAATTTTTTTTCTAAATATTAGATAAGTCCCAAAAGCGATGTGTGGTCACTGGGATGCATTTTATACTGTATGACATATGGAAGGACACCGTTTCAACATATAACAAGTCACATCAATAAAATGCATGCTATTGTTGATCCAAGTTATGAAATCAGGTTCCCAGATATTGCTGAGAAGGATCTTCAAGATGTGCTGAAGGTAACGGTTTCTTAAAATAAAGTTTGATTTAAACAGTGGTAATTTCTTTAAATAAAGCATATTCTCTAAAACTGAATGAGCTGTGCTCATTTCCACATACAAATGCTTACTGCTACTTGTAGTAACAGGCCTTATTCCAAAAGAAGAATGAAGCTAGAGCTACTTCATGTGGTTTCCATATTAAAGTCTCTTTTCAGCTCAATACCAAATAAGTAAATATTGAAAGCAGTCTGACTTAACTCCTTTGGTTCAGCATCCAAAGTAAATACTGTTAATTCCTAGGACAATTCTTAATTTATAGGCAAAGCACTTTTCCTTTTTTCATTTGCAGCGCTGTTTAATAAGAAACCCTAAAGAAAGAATATCTGTTTCGGAGCTTCTGGTTCATCCCTATGTTCAAATTCAAAGTCAATGTCAAACAGGTACATTTATTTTAAAATACACTTTGATTAAATAGTATTTATAACTCTCCTTAAAGCTTTATTCTTACATGCACTTTGCACTTCTTGGCATGACTCAATTTTGTTTGGTGCCTATGTCTGCTTCAGAAAAGACTTCAGTATTTTAATTCTTATACCTCTTACAAACTGCACTGGTAATTAATACATTGGTAATATGTGCAATTTCAGTATAATTATAAATTAACTGCAGGTGTCCCAAATGCAAAAGGAACAACAGAGGAAATGAAACGTATCCTTGGCCAGCTTGTTGGCTTGAATTCTCCCAACTCTATTTCTAGAGCTGCGAGGGTAAGTAAATTGTCTTTTCTATTTTGTGTAGTAGCACATGCTCATGCAAACAAAGGTTACAGTGTTTGGTAGTGGAAGCTGAAACAATACATATGTGAAATCATTAGCCATAGCTGGAGAAACATTGCATATCTTAGTGTTTTTATTTACAAGCATGCAGAATCTCTCTACATTCTTCTGAATTGGAAGGGTTGAAAAAGATGCCAGTCATCTTTATTTTTAGCTTTTTCTTTCCTTTCCATCTCCTAGTACATCTGCTTTGCTTTTAAGCTGCCCCAGTGTGGGGGGCCTTTTAATTTAAGAACCCACACTACAGAGAAATTATCTAAATTGATCTGTCAAGTGTGCAAGCTTTTGGACTACAAATGTTCATGCTTCCTGGAAGTTGCTGAACTGCAAATGCAGAGCTATGTGTAAATTAGTTCTTGTGTGTTGCAGTATTGGTAGCCTGTCTGTTTATTGCCTGAAAGAGAAGCTTGATAAATCTTCAACTCTGTTCTTTCTACCTGTGTCTCAGACAAAGTGATGGTGGTAAAGTGTACATAAGATATTGAGAATGCAACAATGCTTTCATAGGGAGGAAAGAAAATTCAGTGTATATTAAAAATCTAAAGGAGTTTATGCTTACACTACTAGTTGTATTTGATGTGTTTTAAATATGAGGGTGAACAAGTAGTTATCCTTTCAACAATATGCTGATGTGGCTGTTTATGGGCATTTGAGTATCTTATGTAAAGCTTGCATGCCCTGAGTACACAAATAACTCTCTCCTTCCATGCTGGCGTTTCCATACTGGAGACAATTAATTGAATAAACTTGATTTTTAGATCTCTGCATTTTTAGATCTCTTTTGTTCTCTGCTGACTTATGAAGCTCAATAACTTTGCCCACACTGCTAAGTCAGCATATGTATTTTCTTTTAGGCACTGCATTGCACTACAGCTGGTACAACTAAGCTGCCTTAAGTGTGTTTTTATTTTTTTTATTTGAGAAATTTTGGTATGGAATATTTCAGTATGTGATGATTTATTTCAAGTGGTAATGTTTGTTATGTAGTTTGAATCCATGTGCAATACAGCTGTTCACCTGAATACCTGTGTGTTTGTTAATTTTCAGACTTTATATGAGCAGTGCAACAGCGGTAAAACTCTTGATGTATCAGCATTTGCAAAACCAGGGAGTCAAAAAACATGGACAACAAAATGATGTACTACTGTTCAGGAGGCAACAGATGTCTGGTCTGTTCAAAAAGTATTTTCTGCTGCTAGCTTTTAAAATGACACTCAGTGTAAAGTTTGCTTTTTTATATGTTCTTTGTGTTCTTCTGATAATGCTCGCAGGTCATTAAAAAGAATTTAATTGAATGCTTTTCACCATGGGCTCTTTCACTCCTTGCAGGCTGCTTGGGTTGAGCAATGACAATGGCTACTTGGTGATTATGGTCTGTGTTACTTACAAAGCACTACAGTGTCTGGAGTACAAAAACTTGTATGAGAATCTTGTAATTCTCTTGTCCCCCTAAAGCTAAAATAAAGAAGTTCCAAAAAATGCCAATCGATGTACATGAAAAACATGAAGTATCTTTTCAAACATCTCCTAAGGCATGAACAGTGTTAGGCTGTTCTGTCCTTTGCTAACAAATACCTTGTGTCCAGCATTGACCATAACGAAGGAAATAAACACACTATATAAGCCACCAGTTACAATATTGGAAGATGCATGTAAATATCACCCAGTTTTTGAGCTGTTCCTGTGGTTAAGTGTTATGATGGAAGCATCAGTTCCGTTATGAACTTACATGAATAAAATGGCTCTTGTTGTATTAAAAATGCTATTATAAGTCTAGTCTGCTTATTAAATTTCAAAGTAATAGAAAATCCTTCAAGATTCATGATGATAATAAATTACTAATCTGGATTTTTAAGAGCATTAATACTAAGCATTCTCTAAAATGCACTGAATGTAAGAGAAGTGGATTTTACATGGTTGTTATTGGATTAGTCAGGTTTTAACTGAATACATTTCTGGTGCAAGTGTATGTTCACAGCTGCCCTCCCTTGTTTCAACTTAGCAGGGATATTCTCCACATTACACAGGGAGAGTGATCTGGAGAGGGAACTATTCCTGATAAGGGAGGAGGGCTGAAGCAGGGGCAGAAAATGTTCTGCTCACCCCAGTGCTGGAGCACAAACAAGAACAGCACATCTCCTTCATAAGAGCAAATCTGGAATGATAAATTTAAGGTGTTGATCTAATTGTCATTATATGAAACAGGGTGTAGAATCTCAATTATTAATCTGTTAGTATTTATCCCATATTTCTAGTGAAGAAGGATTCTTCCCCATAATGGGCATGTTCTTCCTGAGGTTTTTTAAGATCTGGTGCTGCTGCTGCAGAAATTCAGTGGTATTTCAGGCATAAGTAGTACATATGCTAATTATATTCCACTTTTTGTTTATAGTTTGTTATATAGGTGTTAACATTTTCAAAGTTGAAGCCAATGAAGAAAAAGTTTTATTGTTCTGCACATTTAATATTCTAGAAGTTTGAAAGACTGCTTATGGTATGAGAACTGAAACACTTTCTGGCTTTCTTTGGAGAGGTAGGGGAAAATAAGTATCAACCTCTTCAGAGAAAAAGATGTGAAGAAAATCTTTACTCTGCAGAAATGTCTTTTCATAAAGAGGTATAATTGAAAAGTTTCCCAACTACTTGTCTAGATAACAGATCTTGAAAAAACTATTTGTAATTATTCTAATGTTATAATTGTTAACTTTTGCTGTTTTGCCTCTGTAGTTTGTGTTGATTATTGAGAAGCAGTGCTGCATTACTGCACAGCAGTGCTACCAGAGCTACAATTATTTTTCTGTTGTAGTGTATAGTTTATCAAACATTTATCTTATTCCATGACTGCAGAAGAACCCTCAGAAAATATAAATGGCATGAGAGGGAGCTAATGAAAGAGCCCTGGGACTGATGAGAGGCAGTGGGTTGTTATCAGTCATCCCTTTTAAATAATCTTTTTCCGTTGCAAATGGGTAGTTGATTTATACTCCTTCCCCACCTCAATGACTTGCTGCAGGATGTCTGTCTACCTTTGCAGCTGCCACTTTCAAGTCTTCAATTTATTCGAATTCTTTTTTTCTGCCTTATAGACACCTATCTCCCTTCTCAGATTCTGCTCTAGTCTTAAAAGTGTAAGTGAATTACAGAATAGCTATATGTAATTAGCTTTAAAGGACAGAAAATAACCATCTTAAATGCTGGGTAACAGGTAACTGCCTAAAACTTTCTCAAAGTTACAAAATATTCATCCTACATTAGTGTCATCCTCAAAGCTGCATTTCAGGATACTGTGTGCATATACAACGGGGAGAGAAGGTAGCTGGTAAAGCACAGTATGTCTCTAAGCTGTTACTGGGTATACATACAGTATAATACTATATCAGCTAGTAGAGACACATACCACAGCTACATTAGTGTCTTTACTCAGCAGCTGACGCTATAAAATAACCTAACTGCAGAAGGGTGACTTCCCTTTTCATTTATGAATAGGTATAGTTTGACTCAGTCTGCAGCTCCCTCACGAAGGGAAGTGGAGGGGCAGGCGCTGATCTCCTCTCTGGTGATAGGAGCTGAGGGCATGGCAGGAAGCTGTGTCAGGGAAGGCTTAAGTTGGGTATTGGAGAAAGGTTTTTCACCCAGAGGATGGTTGGGCACTGGATCAGACTCCCCAGGGAAGTGATCACAATACCAAGCCTGGTAGAGTTCAAGAACTGTTCAAGAGCCAGACAATTCTCTCAGGTACATGGTGTGACTCTTGGGGATGGTCCTGTGCCAGGGCCAGGAGTTGGACTCAATGACCCTTGTGGGTCCCTTCCAACACAGGACATTTTATGATTTCATGATTCTATGACTGCCTGAAAAGCTGTATGATTAGTTGGAATTCAAACACTAGATGGAGTGTACGTTTTGAAGGCTCTTCTCTTGTAGTCAGTCCTGTGACAACAGTCAGAATTGAGTTCTTGACAAGTACAAGAAATATGCAAGCAAACAAACTTCCTTAATTCTGCTCCAAGGACACTTCACCAAGCAACAAGAAAAATTTATCCACAAATCCATCACCATAACACTAGAGGAATCAGACTCCTGCTTCTTATCTAGTCTTGTAGAAGGCATTCTTAAGGTGCTACTGCTGTTCACGTTAGCTGGGCAGGAGGGAAATGGTTAAATCCCGAACAGTAGATAGTGCAGAGCAGGCTGTTAGTCTGAAGGTAAGTTGTCAAATTGTCACTGTTATTGTCCCTCCTATGGCATTTCTGTTCTTTCTTTAAGCACCTGATAATGGTCTTATGTTAAACAGTTTTACTAATTCTGGAAGCAATGATAAGTATGAAATTAAAAATTCAGCAGTTGAAGAAAACTTGAGTTCTAGCCCAGGTCTGAAGCCTAGCTTGCCCCTGAGCTCCTTGGCAAGGGATCACTGGCTAATCCTTGCTGGTGCCATTTATGGCAACTACTTGCTTCTCTCTTCCAGTTGTCTACACTCTTAATGCCCTGCTGCTTACACAAAACAGTGAGTTCTCAACATCAAGGATAAAACAAAGGCTACATTTTATCATATTCTCTTTAACTCTTACTGCTAGGGCACGTCCTGCTTCAGCTAAGGATAAACAGCTAATATGGGAGTATTCTCTTCCTGCTTCATGTATATATCTCCTCCCAGCTTGGTTATCTGTGCCCCCCTGCCTAGAGCACAAGGCTTGTCAGTCTGTCAGAGAGCTGGTACAGTGTGCCCTTGTTTGCTTACTGCTTCATATAAAGTAATTAAGAGATAAATCTTGCAAGATAAAGGCCATAAAGAATGGAGCAGGCAAGGCAGTGTGACTTACTCATAGGATATAGAGGTGTATACCGGTGTGGACACAGAAGACATCTTTATACAGCCTGCCCATACACTTTCATGGGAGTTGCTGAAATGAAACCTGAGATAAAAATCTGACTCCTCACCTCAATTCCTCCTCTTGGCAGGTAGAATATTTGCAGCTAAACAATGATGCAATTTCAAGATTCTGGCTTTAATCGGATGAATTGCTAAAATCCAGGCAGATTTTGCAATGAAAGATATGACTAATTTAATGTGGAATAGTGGTACCTCTGTTCTGAACCCTGAATAAACACGAGGAGTAGGTCTGTTTTAAACAGGATTTGTCCATTGGTGTTGACCCTTACATGTTGTAAGGATCTCTGGCTTGTCTGTACCTACTTAATGTGCATTGTTATGTGGTAAGTGCAGGTAAGCTTTGAATTCCTTGTAATGTGCTCTATGGTTCTAGATTTTAATGTCACTGTTAATTGTATTTTTAATTGACTTTTAAGTAACTATATTTAAGGAAATATGAATTAAATTTGTACTTGCTTCCTCTGTAGTCTTGAATAGACTCAATCTTAGAGGTCCTAAATGATTATGTTAGCCTAGCACTGCCGAATCATGGATAAAATATTTCTGTGAGTCTTAGCTCTTTACATTCCTTGTCTCATTTGCTTAGGATTTGGCAGAAAGCTGTTCCGTACCACGGAACTGTACAATGCTGCTTGTGTTCAGTGACTTTGTGGGTCATAAAGCTCTTTACTGCTATTGCAGAGTGGCACTGTACTTTGAAATAGTCTTAGCAGACATAAAAGTTGTCACCCACATGGTTTTTGGATGTTCATGCAATAGGGTGTTGATTTAGGGACACAGTTCTGTGCAGCAGAAGGCAGTGAAGTCCCTTCCACAGTGGCTGAGGAGCACTGGGAACTGCAGTAGCTGCTCTGTGGTAGAGGGACTCCTGGGCCTTCCACCAGGAAGCACGCACCAACATTTCAGGAGGGTACCTCAGTAATGAGATGAGAAGTTTTGAGTCTTCATCAGGTCTTGGGTACCTGACTCAAAGGTGAGTGTCTGCCTAAATCTCTTTCAGTCTGATCTTGGGACTTGGTACACATCCAGCACTGCAAAGGTAATGACACTTCCTAACTGCAGTGATGTGTGCTGAGCAATGAAAATATGAACAAAGCAATGGTTTTAGGGAGAGTAGATGAAGATTCAAAGAAACCCTGTCTCTTGGCTTGCTGTTTGCCATGAGTTGAGAGAATGTTGCTGTTGCTGCTCTAGCTTCTCATCTGGAAAGAAAAGACTGACAGAAAAGCCAGGTCACATGCATTGATGTTCAGAGCTGAGGAACTTGGAATTTTTCATGTCAGAACCATGCTCTGTAAGAGATTAATCCAAGGAACTACTTGAAATTGATGTGCCAGTAGCAGCTTTGTAGGGCAGTTGATAAAGCTCTCCAGACCCAGGTGGCTTTGACTGCTGGAGTCTAAAGGAGTTTGTAAGAGCGGTGCTAGATGTTGTCCTGTGTGATTTTTAAATTAGCCTTAGGAACACAGAAAGGGAAGGTAGTAAATATGATACTGGTCTGCATGCATGTTGGAGCTTGTAAATTAGACTACCAAATATGCATTCCGTAGTAAATAAAGCATATGTTGACAGAACACAAAGGAATTCACATGGGAAAAAAGTATCCTAATATACATATAACACAAGGAGCTTTGGAGTGGTATTTGGGGATGGTTCTTCTGCATTATGCATAGCCTGAAAATGTCTGCCCAAACCTTGTACCATAGGAACCAATTAGAATATTACTTATTGGGAAAGGAAGAAAACACAAGAAAATATTGGTGTGCTGCTATATAAACATATTTGGTTTGAATGCTGCCTGCAGCCCTTGAAAATGTTTAATAAAACTGCAGAATATGGAGAGAACCAATTCAGGTGTCCAAGGAGATGGAAATTACTTCCATATAAGACTAAAAGCTATATGACTTCCTTGGGAAATTGTCTCTGGCTGGCTGCTGGATAGGAGGAATCAGCGCTGCGTAGGGCTTGGAGCTGATAATTTTGTCAGTCAGACTGTTAGAAATGAATGAAAGGAAGATCCTAGGATGCAACATGTAAGTACATCTGAAATACTGTGGAAGCCAAAGATATCAGTGTGTTCAAAAAGAGATTGGATATATTCAAGAAGGTCAGGATGATCCTTGGCACTGTAAGTGGTGAGATGTAATCGCTTGGGCTTGGGAATTCCCCGTGTATTTATCTCTGATCCCAAGTGCCTGGGATATTTTACCAGAAATGGAATTGCTTACTTTGCTGAAAGGGTGTATGATGAAAAGGGACATCAGACCACACTGCCTTGTGCTCTGACCCACTGTGACAACTGATTCCTTAATTGGTTGGGTTTCTTTGGGTACTTGATTTCCATCTTTGTGCCTGTCAACGCGGCACTTTTCGCAAGCAGCGTTTGAATGTATTTGATCCATCTGTGTCAATGGAAAGCGATCGTGTTATAGCAGGCATTGTGTACAGGCAGCAGCTTGGCTGGAGCTGTGCTGTGTTATCTTGCTTCCCACCTGCCACCTGAGCCACTGCCTCAAGGAGTCAGGCAGGTTTTGTAGCTTTGCTGTAACTTCCCTGCTGAGCTCATATGTCATACCTTAGAAGGGCACCTGGAAGCTGGGATCATGGCAGGCTTTTGCCTGGCTGTCAGCTTGGAGCAAGGCTACAGGAAAGTAGGGAGCAAGGGTAGTCAACTTACAGCACTTTGTGATAGAAGCAGGGTTCAGATCTGCTTGTCAGAATCTTGGTCCCACAGATTCACTTTTAGGTTCTCTGTATGCCCTGTGGCTTTTTTGGCTCTGCTTGTAACCATGTCCTGACCTAGTTGGCACTAGGTCCCACTTCACACACTGCCTGCTGATAACGCCAGCAGCAATTCCTGCCAGTGGCTTAGGTCAGTGCAGGTCGTGATGTTTCAATAACCACTTTGGCACACTGGTGGGTTTTTGTACATGGGTGGGTCCTGCAAAACTTGTTTAGCTAGCCCTTCCTTTTCAGAGTTCCCTGTGTGCTCAGTCTTCCCACAGCACCTTGCCTCACACTTTGCTATATGCATGTCCTTACACCCTGTTTTAGGGCAATAGCTGGATGCTTTCCAGTGGTGGTTTCATGGGGAAATGCTAGTTCAAGGAGTTCACAATGTTCCTTTCAAATTCTTTTGGGTTTCACTTTAGACAGGAGCCTGGTATCATTTGGGTAGACTCCTGCCATAATTCTGAACATAAAGCCTCCATGTCCTGGAGTTTAAGTCCTTCCAGGATCTGGAATAGGTGCTGAAAAATAAGGAGCCTAGGGCATTTGCTGTTCACTTTGTGGCCTGTCACTATATAGGAGTATTGAATCTTGTCCATTCAAACTCTGGCCAAGTGTGTTTTTGAGTTCAGAGAGATTCTGGTTCATGGAAGACAAGTGAAAAATAAACTTTCCTATGTATTGGACATCCTCTTTTTGATTAGGTCTGAAAACCTATATGTGCTCAGAATGGATGTGCATAAAGACTGGCTGTGTAATGAGTCAATCCATAAACATTGCTAATGCATGAGTTGTGCATCTAAAGCTACATCCAAGCACATTTTCCATAAAAGCTTATTCATCTTGTCTGATTACAGTAAACAGGAGTCACTACAAGTGGAGGCTTGCTCATTCTATTTACTCAAATATCATATCTTTTTCTCAATTTTGCAATTATAATAATAACAACTTGAAGTCTATATTGAGATAAGGGATCAGAGGTTAATTGATCTTCATTTTAAGCATCTCTTGGAACATCACAGCCTAATAATGAAGAATTTCCCTAAGACAGGCCAAGCATAAAGGAAAGATGAAGATACGAATACAGGACTCGATGAAGCATCCACTTCTATCTAAAGGAAAACCATAATCTAGTTCCTGGTGTGAACGGATCCAGTTAAAAAACCAAAACCACATCCCAAAGCAAAAAAGCCCAACCAGAGCCAGGGATGTGCTGCATCCCCACTGTTCTGCCTTGTGAGCTGTTACAAGCCTCTCTCGGATAGTGACTGCTCTCCTGCTTTCTCCCAGACTTCCTTCTTCTTGGCAGAGTGAGTCAGACTTTTCTGTAGAGCATCTTCCTGACCCACCTACTAACCTGTCTCTGCCCTTTTGCACATCCTGGTTGGTCACATTCAAAGATGTATTGAAAATGAAAAGATTTCAGAAGTCTTACCAGGTACCTTTTTAGAGGGAGATACTTGTTTTTTCAGGGAATTCTTTTCTGACTGCAATCCAGAGGCAGCCTGTTTTTCAGTTGGATTAAGCAGTTGTTTTATCAAATGCTAATAAAAAATGACTAATGCAGAACCCTTCTGCCCCCCACTTTTTCATTTCCAACTATGAAGTTTTCACACAGTCAAAGTCTTTGGCTTTGGCTCAAGGTATTTGACCTGCTCTTAGTGTGATCGAGGTTACTGCAATGTTTTTTCTTACCACCTAGACCTGATAATTAATTAAAATACCTGTGATCATTAAACTTTGAAGGTGCTTCAAGAGCCTCTTTTTAGCCTACTGGAACTGGTCTTTCTTTGCACTGAGCAAATCTGGTTTCTGATTTCTTTGACTAGCAGGATAGCGTTCAAAGTCACATGACAAAAAATCAATGTTAGTACTGTATGCTGTCATCTGTCTTAATGGTTCACTTTTCCCCCATTTCAACCAGTAAACCGTTGTTGTGCCAGAGGATGATGTGAAAATATTTGCAATACAACCTCATCTCCTGACTGTCATAAGGAAAAAAAGTTATTTAGTAGGGTCTCATTTATCATTAATAGCCAAGCTGTATTTTCTACACTATTATTATTACGTGCTTTTAAATCTAGATACACTTTTGAGATCAGGCTAGTTAGTCTTGCATGGATCTGCACATTTTTTGCCTTGTATGAGTCTTGGTGATCTTCAACCATGTTACATTCACTTTAAAATGAGTCTACTAAAGCAATAGTTTCATATGCCAATCCTTTCAGCAGCTGTTGGGGTCAGAATTAAGGTCCATGCTGCATGAATCTGGCCAGTACCGGATGCTAAGGAAAGAGTGGCCTGGGGCAGGTGTGCAGTGATGCTTCTGAGATGGTGATCAGCACCTTCCCTTGGGTATAAATAGATCTCCTCTTCCACTTCCAGGACAATGACATTGTGCAACACCATCCTCAGTTTCAGTGGCTACCCTCCCTTTGCTTCGAGAATCCATGGTCTTCACTGGAAACTCAGGCAAAGAATTCGTTTCTTTTGGGGTTATATGTAAATTTAGTTATGTATATATTGTCCTCATTTTTCCCCGTTTCTTTTTATGTATGAGAACATCCTGTCCATTTTGATAATTTTTGCAAGGTCAACCTGAGCTTACATTTTAGATGAAAAAATTTTTTTTGAGAAGTTCTAACCTCCCCTTTTTAAAAATAAAGTTTGAAATGTTATATCTGGAATTCATGCTCTGAGTTTTTAAAAATAAAAAGCTGTATTCCTCAATCTGCATTTGTTTGTCCTGCCACTTTGACTCTGTGCTCATTTGTTATTTCTAAAAGAGTATCTTGCAACACTTTTATCTTCTTTGCTTAACAAAATGAAAACCACCTGGCTTTTGGACTTCCAGATTTAGGAACTATTTGGTAAAAAGAAATGTCCCTCTCTAGTTTGTGTCTTAATTTTTTTATTTTTGAAGTTGCCAACCTCCCAAAGGGTTTGGTATATGGTGACTATTTAGTCTCTGTTTTAGCCCTTATGTCTCTGGACATCAGTTCTTTCCTGTAGCAGTGCTGCTGCCCAGAGGGGCAGAGATGGATGTCACCTGCTGGCCACAATGGTCAGAAGGGAATCAGAAGCCTGAGGAGCTTGGTCTGAGGCAAGCCCATAAATCAGTGCTCTCCTCCTGCTGTTGGTTTGGTGTGGCCACAGACCAGCCCTAGGGAAGTGTATTTCAGGTCAGGCCAGGACTGGTGCTTGGTGAACGCTGAGGGCTAGAAGAGACTTCCTCAGCAAAAGGATATTCTGCTGCATCTTCTACACCCTGAACTCAACTACTTGCCTTGATCGAAACATTGCCTTTTAATTGCTTAATGTTGCATTGCTGCAAGTAACTTGATGCTGCATTTTTGTGGCAAGTAACTGCTGCTTACTGGTTGCCCTTGTATTAAAGACTGCAAGCTTCTAATGGGAGCTGTGACTGCAATCCAAATCAGGTGTGTACCAGTGGCAGCCAGAGTGCAGGTTTGCTTCCTTTGACTATCCCAGTGTCACCATCAGAACAAAGTGCTAGATGTAGGAAGTGTTTCTTTTCATGTTGTCCTGGGTTTTGTTATCAGTGATAATGCTACAGAGAAATATGTCATTGTCCAGTCAGTGTCAGACTGATAGTGGCATTGGTGTAAAAGCTGGTATGGCAATGTCAGCAGTCCCTCCTGTTTTCTGCATGGGCCTGTATTTTTGGCAGGTGTTGACAGTGTCCTCAGTCCACCTTCAAGCTAATATGAAATGTCTTTTAGCTTTCTTAGATCTCTCTCTATAAAATATAACTTTATTAGTCAGAGTCTGGGTGCTTTTAAATAGGTTTCTACCTGTACTGACAGCTTCCTCATCTGTCACTTAGTGATTATGAACAACCTCTTGTATTCGTAGCTCTACTTTTTTTTTTTTTTTTTTTT
>VZTX01016874.1:147743-253026 GCA_013400915.1 Pardalotus punctatus
TTTTTTTTTTTTTTTGGTAGGGTTTTGTTTTGAGTTACAGCCCTCGTAATGGTTGTTGGAGCTGTACAATACTGATGTGCCACTGGCTCTATACTATATTTTAGCACACTTCTGATGGATACTCAGGGAAAATTTTCTGTATTCACCAAATATCTCCTAGGCTGGCATTTGGTCTGTGGGTTACCTATGTTGACTTCAAGCACACAGAGCTTTCTCACAATGTCTGAAAGGCATGTTTCTTGAGGACAGGGATGGCAAATGTTTTTTGTCCAGAATCAAACACTGGTCTTCCAGTAACAGGTCTAAATTTTCTGTGACTACAGGCTGTGACCAAACCGGCTGTTTCTGTGCAAACATGCTGCATACTGGGGTCTGTTCATGCCTGGCCCCATGCTACCAGCCCCATGTCCTACTGGTGTTTTAAGAGTGCATTGCCCATGCACTCCTTCAGTGACTTGCAGGTACTCTAATCAGGTTCTTTAATTAACTCATCTGAGAGTTAAATCTTCACCAGGTTTGTATGGGTGTCTTGGATACTTTTGCATGGGGATACTCTAAAGCAGCTAATTCAGAGAACTAAATTAAGGTAAGCCATTTCTGAGCTTAGTTTAGTGTGTTAAGAAGTTTTGTATTCATTCCTGCTCTGCTGGACAGCTGTTTCTGTTTGACTCTGGCTGGCCATGATTTCTCTATGCACTTAGGAATGCACTTTCTAATCAATATGGTTTGCTGTAGCTTTAGTCTTGTATTGCCAGTCTTTCCTCAGCTGCTCACAAGATTAAATCATGCTTGACTAATCTGATGGCCTTCTGTGGTGAAATGACTGGATCTGGGAATGAGGGATGAGCAAGAGATGATGTTTCCCTTGACTTTAGCAAGGCTTTTGGCACTGCCTCCCATAAAACTCCTGTAATCAAGCAGGATATTAGGGACTGTGTGGAAAGGTGGACAGATAGCTAGAAGATGGGTGAAATGGTGGTTGGATGACTGGGATCAGAGGGCAGAGGTTAATGAGTTTCACTTTACAGACCCCTGCAGTTCTCTGCTTGGTGCTGGGGTGTGTCCTATTCAACATCATCAATGGCCTGGAGGAGACAATCCAATGCACCCTCATCAGATTTGCAGATGATTAATGCTTGAGGTCAGGGATGCTTTACCTGGGAAGGCTGGAGGAATGGATAAACAGGAACCCCATAAAATTCAGCAGGGGCAAATGCCAAGCCCTGCCCTGAGCACCAGGACAGGCTGGGACTGCTGGAAAATAGCTCTTTGGAAAGGGCCATGACAGGCAGTGACTTGGGCATGTGCATGATACGGATCAGCACCTGCGTTGATCTCCCAACAGAACCTCTGCCCATGGAGTGTTTAGCTGAGGTACGTTAGCTGAACACTGCTCTTAAGTTTTGCATCATTCCCCCATGATTCAAGTTCTCTCTAGCAGTAGCATGGCTTGCCCTGTGACCCCTGAGCAGCAAGCTCAGCCATGATCACTGTTTAGTCTTAAAAGTTAGGGATTTTTTAAAGTTATATGAACTGAGTCTCAGGATGTTTTTGTTTCCATTCCAGCCTCTCAAGATCGTCCCTGCTTTCTTTAAGGGTGTCTGTTGAAGCCTGCACTGCCCCTACAGCTTTCTGATATGGCAAAGACCTCAGTATGTGGAAACATGGGAAGAACAAACATGGGGAGGAGGAAGCTGTAAATCGGTAGTTTGCCACCAGTGAAGCAGCAGGTGGGAAATTCAAATCTGCTGGTATTTCACATCTGCTGGCACAGAGAGGTGGTTGGAAGGCACATCAGTAGGGGCTGATGTCAGGCCCTTTGGCATCTACTGCCAATTTCCAGAGGAAGGCCAGCAATGCTACATCTGGTGAAGGGAATCAAGCTCAGGAATATTTGGTCTGTGGTTGGACCCAAAAACATCTCTATTTTCTGCTTACTCCTTGCAAATATCATGAGGGTAGTGCTGTAACCAATCCCCTTTTATTTTTTTTTTTCCATAAATCATATAAGGTCTTGAAAAATAGATTTCTCCTAAATGAGAAACTTTTGGTCTGGCAATCTTAATGTTGAAGCGCTTTTATTCATCTGGCATGGTAAAGAGCTCTTGGGGTGGTCAGGCGCTTTGTTCGCAGCCTGGGTTTGCGAGGCAGGGAGCAGGGACTGCAATGTAGCATATTTCTCAGTGTTCTGTAGCCACTTGAGGGCACCACAGCATTGCCGGTAGCACAGATTTTGTTAACTGCGTGGGGGACTATACCCTGCATTTGAGAGGAATCCTTTAGAAAAAAAGCCCAACTGCATAATTTATTTGAAACCAACACCGCATTGTAAGAATGTGTATTTTCTGCTCTGTTTGATCTTCCCCTGGATTGTGGGCATTTGCCCCAGCACAGGAGACCTTCTTGTGGTACACACGTTACACCAGCCCTTTCCCTGCAAAGAGGGACATGTTCTTCATGGGTGAACAGACTCAAATGGAGAAAAAAAATAAACCAACGTAATTTAGCTCTTAGTTGTGGTGAGATACCAGCTTTTTTCTGGGAGAGCCAGGGCAGTGACGACTCATTTACCTAAGAAGGGCCTGTACCTGAGAAGGCAGATACTGTGCTCAGCATGGGGAGTGGGCTGGGCATGCAGCCCTCTGCACCCTCCCTCCAGCAGGCAAAGCCTCCTCCACTGAGATGCTGAACCTTTTCTTTCCTTTTTACATCCTCTGTCCATTTCCCATCCTTTGTCTCCTTCAAGCACTGCTTTATTCTCAAGCTCTGCATTTTCCATATACAACCAGCCTTTCAATGAAGCAATTTTTCCCTAATCTAGCTAACCAGCACAACTTAAATCCATTTCCTTTCATCCTGTCACTTTTTACGTGGGACAAGTGACTGATCTCTACCTGGCTACAACCTCCTTTCAGTAACTTGTAGAGCTGTAGACTGATAAGCTGTCCTCTGAGCCTCCTTGTCTCCAGGGTAAATGTCCCCAGCTCCCTCAGTTGCTCATTATAAGACTTATGCTCCAGACCCTTCACCAGTTTTGTTGCCCTTCTCTGGACTCACTCCAGCACCTCAATGTCCTTCTTGTAGTGAGGGGCCCAGAACTGGACATAGCACTTGAGGTGTGGCCTCACCAGTGCTGAGCACAGGGGAACAAACCCTGCCCTGGTCCTGCTGGCCACACTATTGTTGCTACAGGCCAGGATGCCACTGGCCTTCTTGGCCACCTGGGCACACCCCGGCTCGTGTTCAGCCTCTGTCAACCAACACCCCCAGGTCCTTTTCCACCAGGCATCTTTCCAGGCACTCTTCCGCCAGCCTGTAGTGCTGCAGGGGGTTGTTGTCACCCAAGTGCGGGACCTGGCACTTGGCCTTGTTCAACCTCACATGGTTAGCCTTGGCCCATTGATCTAGCCTGTCCAGATCCCTCTCTAGAGCCCTTTTGGCAGAGAGGGTTGTGGGAGGACCTGACTAAACTAGAAAAAACAAATAGTCTGTTTCTGCTAGGCCCAATTGCTAACAGGTCAGGAGTCCTTCAAAGCACTGTAAAGAGCTGCCTGGTGAAACTTCCCAAGGGGTACTTTGAATTTAAGCTTATTACCTCAGAGGAATAAAAAGGAGGAGGTGTGTGCTGCTCTGGCAAGTGTTGCAGGCCTTGGAGCTGTGCCCCAAAAGTGTTTCTGTCTGTATTTCAGAGGCTGGGCTACTTCAGGCTTGTCAGCACATGAATGGGCTTCCAAATGCAAAAAGCTTCAGTAGGAGAGGTCTGTCCTACAATGCAAGAAAGAGTATGAATAGATTTAATTTGGGGTTCAGCCCAGGACTCCAAAGGGCTCTGGCTGGCAGGGCACCAGGCAAATAAACAGGAAAAATGGGTTTGAGTCTCAAATCTACCACCAGAATTGTGTGAAAAACTGTGTGTCCTCTCTGAGCTTCAGCTTCAGTAGCTTCACACCACACTTCATTATGCTCACATTCAGTGGCCTAGAATGCAAGGGTGACATTGCTGTCCAGATTTGTTATTTATGGCCTCATTGAGAACCTTATCTTTCTCAGTGACTCATCTCTTTCAGAACTGCTCTGCAACAGATGAAATTTCACCTGATAAAAAGATTTTGGGCAGGCTGGTGTTGGTCTAAATGGTGGGAAAGACAAATGCCTCTTGTCACTGGGTCAGCTGCTTCCGTGCCAGCTATTATCTCTTTTAGCTTTGTTGAATGAAGTTGGTGATCAGGCTGTGAGATTTGGGACTGCCAGTCATTCTGCTTGTGCCAGCCGGGGGTCAGTGCAGCCTGCACTCCCCACAAAGGCTGCAAATCAAACAACAGCTGATTTTTATGAACTGTTTGAAGAAAAAATATTGATAGAAATAAATCCCTGCGTTTCCACATTGAGAACCCAGAAGTTTCCGCATTGCAGAGCTGTTGCTCTGAGTGAGTTGTGTGAGAGTCTCCCACTGTCCCAGCCAGCCCATGGGGTGCTGGGACTGTCTGTTGCTTCTTGAATTAGTGTGGTCTGAAAGCCCAGGGATCAGCTCCACAAGTGGTTTTCTCTCTTTTCTCCCTCAGGCCAGCTAACGAACCAATTTTCTGGAAAGAAAACAGAACTATGTGCTGTGAACACTGACTCCAGCAACCTTTCCATCACCCTTTTTAAACAGTTTGGTGTAGCTTCCTGTTCACCAGCATCTAAGAGATCACTGTTTAACAGGCCCCTGCACAGTTCAAAAGGGCACTGAGAATTAGGCTGGGCTGTAAACTTTCATGGTGTATTTCTACCACCTTTGGAGGCTGTGGGCTCTTTTCCAGTTGTCTGTGAACTTCACTCTCCCTTTGAGGTGTTGGGTAGTTCAGTTCTACTCCTCAGTCTTCAGCTCCTTTCTCTTCCTGCCCAATTGCTCCATGCCACAAGGAGTGACTGCTCACAAATCCCTTACCCTCCTGGTTTTATTTCACCAAAATCCATTAGCTTGGCGGCTTCTGGTACCTTTACACCTGCCATGGTTCAACCCCAGCCAGCAGCCAAGCCCCAGCAGCCTCTCGCTCACTCCCCCATTCGTGTGATAAGGGAGAGAAGCAGAAGGGTAAAAGGTAGAAAAGTCACAGGTCAAGATAAAGACAGTTTAATAAAGCAAAGCAAGGAATGAATTCACTGCTTCTCATGGGCAGGCAGGTGTTCAGCCATCCCCAGGGAGGCAGGGCCCCATCACACATAACAGTGACTAGGGATGACAAACGTCATCACTACAAATGACCCCTCTTCCTCCTCCCCATCTTATATTCTGAGCATGATGTCACATAGTCCTGAGTATCCCTTTAATCCACTGGGGCCACCTGTCCCAGCTCCTCCCAACCTCCCATGCACCTCCAGCCCCCTCCCCAGCATGGCAGCATGAAAAGCCAAAAAGGCCTTGGCTCTGTGTAAGCCCTGCTCAGCAATAACAAAACCAATATTTATATTATCAACCCTGTGTTCAGCACAAATCCAAAACACACCCCCCTACCAGCCACTTCCAGACGGCTAACCCTACCCCAGCCAAAACCAGCAAAACACCTCATCTTCTCCAGTGCATGTTTTTCATTCAAGCTCTTACTTTACCACAGGTGGTCCCCCTGGCCACCATCTCTGCTACAGTGAGAAACAGATTTCATCTGTATCTCCACAGAGTGGTCATTGCAAACCTGTTTTGTATTTCTAGGTCTGTCTTGAACAGCAGCACTTCCCAAAATAACCTTTGCATCCCCTGTTTTCATTTCACATGGAAGTACTATTGATTCAAACTGCCTGGAATATCTACATGCAGTGGAACACAGGGATGAAGGTGTGAAGGACCTTGTTAATAAATTTACATGAGGTTAGACAGTTTACCTCTTCTTTTTTTCCTGCCCTATGTCTCTCATGAAGATAAAAGGGGAAATTAGTATAAGAATTATGTATCACTGGAGCAAAATGCCTGTTTGTGTTTAAATGATTTTTTTTTAAAACAACTTTTATGTCTGTAAAGTGAACATTAAAGCACTGGTTTCACAGTGTAAAGTAAAGGCAAAACCAAAGCAGACTGACTTGAGATTCAGTGTCAAATAATACTCACTGCACTTTGGTTTTATAGGGTAAACATGATCACATTAGACAAGAGATTAACATTTTCCGTTATTTTTACTTATTCCATAAACAAGATGGGACTGTGTTATTTTTTGCTTTTGAAGCAGCATATTAACAAGCATATGTTGCTGCTGGATCCCAATTAAAGGTTAACTGCAGTCAGCTGTCATATTGGTCTCTTATCAGTTGTTTTCTATATGTGAATTCAACCTGCATATAATTCTCTGTCCTTGGATTTTGCAATTACATCTGGGTAGTTTCTTTTACCTTGAAGATGGTTAGAGTGAAAATAAATAATAGACTCATGGAGCTAATTGTCAGATCAAAAGTCACTGGGTTTTTGCAGAGAATTACTAGGTGTGTGGTCATCATCTTGTTTGTAGCTAATCCATCTGCACATGTGAGGACTCAAAAATGGATTTGTCCAACAATGGAATGGGAAAAAAAATAGGAAATAGGGAAATTGGAAATAGGGTGGCAGAGCAAAGCTTCCCAATACTCTACAAACAGCGAAGTATTTTTACATCACTGCTGCTCTTGCTATTTTTACTATCATAAATAGCACCTGCTACATGTGATACACATACTTGAGGGCATAACCCAGCAACTCTCTTAGCTATAATGATATGTGGTTATCACGGTTAATCTCCTTCCATCTTTACTTTCACATTTAAAAATATTCTGGGCTTTGAGAGCAATAAGCAAGGATGCACCTGTAATTTGCCAGAGCTTGTATACTTCTTGTATTAATTTGTTTTGTGGTGACTCCGAAGAAGGTCAAGGTCCAGTTGTTTCACCTGCTCAAACATCTAGTGACAAGCAAGCATGCAAAACAGAAGGCAGGAAAGAGAGGGTTAGAAGAAAACATTTGTTTATAAAGTAATTTGATGCCCATTTTGATGTATCTTCACATATAATTGTTACTTTTAGCAGTTTTGAATCATAGTATCAGCTATGTGCAGCTAAGGCACACCCAAACCCAACCAGTTGTGTGGTTTCTTGTGGACATCAGTGAAATTTGTAGGAAAGAATTTTGCAGGAAAAAGATTATTTCAGTGGTAGAAAAGAAAATTAAAGGGGGGAAAAAAACCCTTCCCACCTTCCTCTATTTTATCTTCTTTGAGATTAAAACTTTCATAGTAAGATCCTGGCTCAGGCAATGAAGTGTCAATTACTTAATAAATGATAACAGTGAAAACAAATAACCAATAGTAATAATGTTTTTCCCAATAATTTTATTTTATTTGCTTGCCAGTTTTTTCCTTACTTGTTCTCTTCTAAATGCCTCCATCTGTTGAGATTTCTGTGTCAGGATGCAATATGTAACAGAATGCGCCAAGACCTTGCACTTCATTTTGCTCTTATCTGTATCAAAAGTTCCTAGTAGCATTTTCCAGAAGTTTTGATATTCCAGAGACCTCTTCCTCTCCTGCTATGATTATTTAATGGGATTTTCTATCATCTACTATTTTTTTTCCCCCGTTCTCTTGCTGCCTGAAATGACATTTTGGGTCAAGATGCGTGTTTTCTGTGGCTATATTAACAATCTGCTAATCCTCTGTGCATACTGAAATGCAAACTCAAACAGAAGGTGAGGAAGTCAAGCTAATAAAACAACTTTTTTTAATAAAAAAGTTTTTTTTCCAAACCATACTTCTTGCTGTGGACACATGAATTTGGGCTGGGGGGTGATTCTTCCAAAAATAATTTTTTTAGCTGTTCTGCATGGTGTTTTAAATATATTCTATATTACTTGTTTTAACTTCAGAAATTTTTAAAGTGATGTCTTGTTTTGACATTTCAAATGAAACCAGAATCACTTTCTCACCCATTTGTTTTGATTTCATTTTTGCCCCAGATTTTTGGGATTTAAAGGTGGCACTTGCAGTCACAAACTCACCATCCCATGTGCATAACTGCTGAAGAGAAAATGCGTATAAAATGAAAATTTTCATGGTTTTGTTTTCCACTGCCCGTTCCATTCTTACATTTATTCTGAAAAACAAATCTATTCTTTGCCACAGTTGATAGTTTATTAGTAAAGTAATGTTAGCATGACAGCAAACAGAGCAAAGGTGAGTGCTCCCCTCCCCAAATGCTGCTTGCAGAAGTGTGTGGAACTAGGCAGGAGCACAGAGCTCTGAAGGGGTGACCCCTACCACAGGATGGGACCTGCTGGGCCAGCTTAGTACAGCTTGTCCCAAAAGCCTCTCCAAACACTGAGCTGGGAACTGGGTTGAGGAACCAACCCTCCAAAGTACTGTCAGTGCCTCGTGTGTGGCTGCCACCAAGCCTAGTCTCAAATGAGATCAATAATGAGCTGTGTCATTTGTTCCCAGTTCTGAGATTGTGTAACACATGATGGGCAGGGTACTTGGTGTGGGTACAGAGTAGTAGTTCTAACATGAAACATTTATATGATGGGATCTGGGCATTTTCCAGATCAGTTCTACTTCACAATGAGCTGAGAACTTGATAAATCCTGGTCCATTATGGGAATAGCTGTAAACTGTCCATGCAAGGAGAAACCCTTCTGCCCTGTCCAAAAGAGAATCCCATTTCCACCACAGATGGTATCAAGTACTGACTTAATGGAAGGAAGTTCTAGAGCCTTTCCTGCTTGATCTAATGAACCAGAAAGTACATGAGGCAGGAGGAGGGAGGAAAAGGTGGAGAGGTTTGGGCCAGAATTACCTCCACTGTTGGATCTGAGCTATAAAGGGAAAAGGTCCAGGAGGTATAAATGCTTCAGTCCATCTGAGTTCAGATGCGACCGCCCTCAAGACTGTCCCAGAGATTTCACCATGCTGTCACAGGAACTGGGGAGGGTGAAAGGACTGTCGAGCACTAACTAAACACTGCAGACACATGCTTCTCTTGGTCTTTTGTTTCTTTTAATGTGTCACACAAGCCTTGCAGTTAAACTGATCTGATCCATGGTTTTCAAACCTTGCCTTTCCGAGCACAATTTACACTCTAAGACATCTGTTCCCTTCAAGGTGGGAGTTCTAGGTATCACACACTCCCAAGGACAAAGCTCCTCATACATGTGTTTCACAGGGTAGCTGAGGGAAAAACAGGTATCTGCTTGGTTTCAAAGGCTGGTTTGAGAGGTGACAATAGATGCATCTCTGAAGGAAAAATACCTTCCAGTAACCACTTCAAGCTAAGAGCAGTCACTGGCATGTAGCATGATAAAATCACTCTGGAACTGTGTAGGTCCTGAAGGAGAACATTACACACTTGATTTCTTGCTCAGTTTTATAATGTGTTTGAAATTAGTACATTGCATACATTTCAATTTCCATTGCTCTAATGATCTGATGATTTCCTGAAGCACTTTAATGGAGTTTCCACTGACCTTAAAATAATTGTGTTTTTAAAAAATGTGGTTAAGTGCAGACTTTTATGAGACAAACAGAGCCAGACTTCTCTTCCAAAATATGAATTTTGCAAATGTGCATGGTTCTAAAAATCTCTGAGCTGTTTTTCAGAGTGACAGAAATAACATAAATGCCAGAGCAAGCAGCCGTTGTTCTCGTAACATTGATGTTTCAAGACTAAATTATTTACTATGTACAGACACAGGTCCAGAAGAAGGTCTGAATGTCTTTCAAACTGTCACTGAACAGCATGGAAGTGGCTGTGTCTTGTGGCCATTTTTAATTTGGCAACTTACATCTTCATACAACTATTTGCAAATAGCATTTATCTTGTCATAATCTGTTTTTATAAAATGCGCTGAGATTGATCTTTCCCTCTTTTCTCTCCCCTCCATTTTTAACCTTTACTATTTAACATTTTCAGGTTTCAGGATCTTCTATTCTCTCAGCATCATAGTTCTTTCTGCAGAGACAAGACTATCCTCCTCTGGGTTTGAACATTTGAAATTCATTTCCTCAGCATTAATTTCACAGAACTGTTTGCTCAAAAGCATACTGCTCTCTGGCAAGGTTTTCAGTTTTTCTTCTTCACTCCTGCTGGCCTTCACTTCAGCCCTGCTGGACTCCATGGTTCTCAGAAAGCTGGCTCTTTCCCCAAAGTATCTTGACAGCATAGCCTCACACATGGAGATAGAAGAAATTCATGTCCAATTTACAATACATATATATGACTCAACATCTTTTCTTCCTCCTCAGTTTTGTCAGACCAACCCTTTCCTAAAGAAATAATTGCCTAAAGGCTGGCAGACTCTTGCCCTTATCAGTCTTCAGTGATGCCAGTTAGTTAAAGGTTTAACAGATTCAGTATCCACTGGATGTAACACCAGAGAATTTCTAAAAATATATAAGAATTCAAACTCATGTGATTGAAGATGTTCTTAGACTTGGATGTACACCTTTAGCAAAGATGTCTAGGCACCAAAAGTAGAGCAGGTTTTGTCCCTCCTCTCAGGTCCAGGGATCCCTGGTGTCCCAGTCCCCAGATGTGGTTGTTTGCAAGTTGCTCTGTCCTTGCCCTTTTGGGAAATAGTAAGGAATAGTGAGGAAATAGATCTGCAAAAATATCCTACTACAGACATATCTGAACTCTTCCCAGCCTTACTTCAAATCAGAGGGAAACCAGCTGTGGGAGAATGGAATGAGTATCTCTTTGGCAGGGGTGCGGTAGAGGAAGGTCACAGCAATCACGGTGGGGTCATGGTTAAAGACAGAAAGAAGAAATGGGGCTCTTCTGGGAAACTGTGGTGAGGAAAAATCTGATGAAGAACCTCTCTGGCTTGGGTGAACAGCTGGAGGTTTGTACATACAGGCTCCATCAGTCATAATCAATAACCAATTATGAAGAATCAAACCCAAGCAATGTAGATTTTTTAATCAGTTTTTAAGTACTCTGAGCTCTTAGAAAATCTATATTTTGAGATAGAACAGCATTCTTCCTTTCTCCCAAGCTGAATAGATAGATATTTAATTCAATTAATTATTGATAGAAGAGTTATCCTATGGCAAATAGTGAGGGAAATTTGGGCATGTAAATTTTGTCACAGGGAAAATTCAATACATTAGTCCTATACTTCTGGCAGAAGACATCTTTTCTTTTTGCCCCTTATATATTTCAAAATAAAATGAAAGAGTTTGGGATTTAGTTTCTTGGGCCTTGCTCATCTGATCATAAATGAAATGTATAAGGGCAAATCTGAAGATATACACCACATATCTAATCTGCCATTTAACCTTCACTCACTAATCTGTGGTATTTATAGAGTGCTAATCACTAGATTAGGCATTTATCTTCAATGATATAAGATGGACTTAACTTTAATATGATAGTGGGCTCCATACTACCTTAAAAAGTTTATCATCTCAATCACTTCTCAGCAGGGGAGGGAGCTGAAGGAGAAGTTGCCTTTTCAGTACTGCTCTGGAGATGGCATTGAGCATTTTCCAACTTTGCTTTGCAGCATTTTTCACTTGCTGGGCAATAATAAGTGGTACATCTATCTGTATTTAAAATGACAGATGGTGCCTGTCCCAGCACTGATACGGGTGACTGTACAAACATCATCTCCTCAGTGGGGGAGCTGGACAAAAATGGCGCAATCTTGTATGATGTCACTTCTGATGTATTTTATTATCTCTACATCCCAAGGTGTGCCCTTATAAAAAGTTGCCAATTTACCCTCATAAAAATTATAGTATGAAGAAAGCAAACAGTTGGTGTTGGGCAGCTTAAAAGCTATTCATGTCTCCAGATTCATGCCCATATCCAAACAGCAGTTAAACCAATCCCTTACCTGTCACCAGGGGAGAAATGTCCCAGAAGCAGTACATCTGCTATGGTTTGTGAAGGGATGAAGAAGGCTCTGACCCCATGTTACTGTGAGGCAGGTTAGGGCTGTTAAAAATTGTGGAAAGCTTACTGATCCAGCTGGGTTTGTTTGTTTGTTTGTGCTGATTTGTTGTTTTATTTTGGGGTTTTTGTTTGTTTCTTTCCTTGCTTAAACAACATGAAGAGCCCTTTTGGGTTTATTTAGGCGTATGTATGCAAAGAAATCTATTACTTCTTTAGATTTATAAGAAACTGAAGAGTTAAGAAATATGTTCCTGTGTCATCTCATCTTCTGCCTGAGGAGCATCGCTGAGCTGTTATTTACTTTCTGTACTAATATTTTAGTCTATTTAGTTACAGCTCCAGATGGCACATGTTTGCATTCACATTTGCAACAGCTGAGGTATGGTTGAGCAGCATAAAATCTCTAACAAAACATCCTTGATTTGAAATGAAGATAAACACTCTTCCTACTTCAACCAGTGAGCAGTACCTGCCAAAAAGTCACTTTAAATGCTACACCAGTGTTCCTGGAAACAAAGAACAGCAGGACATGAATTAAATATGGATGCCTTGGGTAGGTTTTTAGGGAGGGGGCTTCTCAGAACTCCTGTTTCACATCAAGATTTGGGGCAGAAGTTCAGAGACACTTGTCTTCTATCTAATTCAGTCACCAGAGGCAAATTTTAAACAGGCCTAGTTTCAGAGATAGACAACATTTCACTGCAGGACCTCCTGGGGTAGCTGCCTCTCTATTAATTTGCCACTTCTGTTCAAATGGCTATCATAAAAAAGATGCTGATTTTATCAGACATAACCAACCAAAGTATTTTAAGCACAGGTTTACCTTCAATCACTTAAGCTCCAAGGTATGCTGGACATGTTTAAATTAACTGGATTCATAATTTATGTAGACTTGCTTCAGATATAAGGGCCAAATCCTACTCTGGCATGGCATTCTCATAAGCTAAAGACACAGTTTCAGAGCTTGTTTAAAAGCTGAGCAGGCTTCAGTGTGGGCCTGATATTTCCCAGTATCTGCCAAATCTGGCAGTCTGAATGGTAGCTCTTGGTTTCTCTAGCTGAGAAATTAATGCCTTTATTGCTCAAGAAAGATGGAGGAAATTGAACCCTTCCAGAAAGATAATGGTTTTATTACTGTCTCCTTTAGTTAAGGCTGTTAGAGAGGTCAGATGTCCTCCAAAGAACCAGTGACACAGAATTCACCCAACTCCTCCCAGAAAACAAGTTGTATAAAACTCCTAGAGAATCCTGTTCTGAAGTCATATGGATGTTTACAGGCCAATTAAATGATTGCAAGTGAGACCAGAGAGATAAGAGGTCACTGAATCAAGGACTATGTTCATATATCTACCTGGTGTGATGCCAGAAAGGCTGTTGTCAGTTTCCTAGGATGGCGTTTCCTTCTTAGAGCCCATATGAAGTAATAGTATATTTATAAAATAAAGAAAGCTATAGACAGGATGAATATGGATTTATTAATTCTCTTTTTCTTCTCCCCAGTAAAAGTTCAAGAAGGCACCAGATCCAGTAAATGTCATGTCTGATCAAGTTGTGTCTCACTTACAGGCATCCCCAGAGCTCCTTGACATAGGCTGATGTGGATGTTCATGTGGCTTTGGGAGCCAACTGCATAAGAGCATAGGTCAGAAATTAATTGAAAGTTATGAAATGCATAAAATCATTCTGGTTCAGGATTTACCTAAGCTGCAAATTATTAAAGGCAAGAAAAATAGTCATGAGAAGAGTGGCATATATCATACACTCTTCCTGAAAGATTCATGTTTGGCTACTGCCAAGGTAAGGATAAGATGGCTATGTAAGCTCCTATATTATCTGAAAAGTCTCTTCAGACTTCCAAGTATTCCATTAGGTGAATTAATGCTATGGACTATGAGCCAAAAATAATACATATCTTATACATTTGGACCCAATGGGATATTTATTATATTAATTCCCAGCAATTGAGTGAATATAAAACAGTTGTCTGCAGCAATCATCGAGTCATAGAATGACTTGGGTTGGAGGGCACCTTAAAGACCATCCAGTTTGAACCCCACTGCCATGTGCAGGGGACACCTTCCACTGACCAGGTTGCTCAAAGCCCTGTTTAACCTGGCCTCGAACACTCCCAGTGATCGGGCATCCACAGCTTCTCTGGGCAACCTGTTCCAGTGTCTCATCAGTGCCTCACTGGAAAGAACTCCTTCGGTGTATCTAATCTAAACCAGTTCTCTTTCAGTTATTTTAATTTTGTGTGTGGATGTAGACACATTGTTTTGTTGTCCAAATGGTGACACTTGTGTCTGAGGAGTAATTCTGATGGTTTCAGTGAGAATGTGGTGGCAGAGACTATTTGTGGGTGTGGGTATCTTGTAGATTGAAATGTGTATAAATGCAAAACAGAAAAAATAACACTGATGTGACTGTGTCTTACTGTTCTCAAAACAGTGCTAGAGACAGCTAAAATAGATAAAAATCCATGGGCATTTATCATATCACAAAATTGGTTTTTGTATTGAGTGCTTCCTTAATATTTGAAAGTATGAAGCATTGCTACTGTAGCATCAAGATGTAGATGCTTTATATCTAGGTGCACATGGCTGCAACCATTCTATAGATAAGACTTAGAAAGAAAAAATTAACTGTTGCCTAATTTATGAGCATAGAGTTAAATTTAGCTGCTGGTCCTCTATCTCTGAAAAAATCAGATCACACAGAAAGTTCATTTCAGATCATTTTGAATCAGCATGACCCGTATCAATTTCACCTGCAATTCAATATTGACGCATAATTCTAAGTAATCATTTTCTCAGGAAAGCTGATAATGCATCCTTAGCAGTCATACTAAGGCAGTTATCTTTACTCTATATTTTTGGTAAATAGTCATAAAGCTATTATAATATACTAGGAATTCCTCACAGAAAAAAATATAATTTGCTTCTGCCTCTTACATCTATACACAGTCAAAGGAGATAAACGATGATAAATACAAATGGTATCCAATACCATATGTTACTGACATCAGAATTCTGCATATGACTGATGCAAATCTCAGAATGAAAAACAAAGGAAAAGAATCAATTTAATCTGAAGTAGAATTTTCATAAGCACAATTAACAGGAGCTGTGAAATAATGACATGAACTGAGAGAGTGAAATGGTCAGCTATAAGATGATGATCTTGGACCCCAGGAGCTGAGTTGCTCAGAACTTTGCTGCCTAGATTACTGAAACTGCCCCATTCACCAGCAGTTAGGAGACAGAACCTTTTTCACAAGCAAACACTGTGTAAGAACGATTCTAGTAAGCTCAGTCTAGTACAGCATTTACTAGTCAATGTAATTCATGCTAAACCTCAGATGGCAATAGCCCTGTAACTAGAGTTCATTCCTCTGAACCTCAGTCCAGCTTGAATTTTACACCATGAATAAGAAGGATGTGACTTCCTGGGGACTTCTGTGCTGTGCCATTTAAGTCAAAAAGCTCTTTGATACCCCAGCAATGGACAGGAGCAGGGAGCTGTTTAATGGACGGAGAGGTGGACAAGCCAATCCCACCAGGCACTCAGTGCTGTGTGTGCCCTGGACCTCCACAGCACTTAGTAGTAGCTGCACCTCAGCAGCACTACACTCCTAAATTGCTCAGCTTTGGAGCAGTCATCTCTTCCTCCACTTTTTATCTCCTCAGAAGGAAAAAATTTTGCAACATAAATATAATGGAGAGGTAAATAAATGAAAATTTTTAAATGGCCCAGCATGGAAAAAAATCCCTGTTGTAGCAAAACACAAATTTGCAGCTGTGCATCCAATGGGGGGGCCTTTACATGCCAAAGGGTTGGAGATCTGGCAGACGAAGACCTTCAAGCTGTTGTTTTTAATGCTCAGTTTTTGCTAAGGCATGCTAAGAGCCCAGATGGTAGGAATGCATAAACATTATGCTTGGTGAAAAACACTTTGTACCTTTTCCCCTATATAAGAACACGCAAGAGAGTGTGAAGAAACAAAAACTTGAAGTTTCAATTTCTTCTTAATAAGACTGAGCTCCTTTCATTCCTGCTACTTAGTGTTCCCTGATGTTGACTGAAGAGTCCTGACAATTCAATCATTCAGGCATTGCACTGCTACAAAAGTTCACATGTACAGCATTACGATTTATCATTTTTTCTTCATCAGTTTGTATGAGGAATATTTAATTACACAGCTTGTCTGGGAAAAATATTCTGAAGTTAAGGAGGAAATTTTACTGGATGTCTTGTGTCATCTTGCTCTACATCAATGTCCAGGTGCCCAGGCTGCCCACGGAAGTGGTTGAGTCACCATTCCTGGAGGCACTTAGAACCATGTAAATGTGGCACTTGAGGACATAGTTTAGTGGTGGACTTGGGACTGTTGGGTTAAAGGCTGGACTCGATGATCCGAATAAATTCTATAACTCTGAGCCCTCACATTCTGTTTGAAATTATAATTTGTGAAATGAAACACAGAACATTGTTATGAGCACCAAGCAGCTGACCTTCTCTGAAGTTTCTCTCAAATCTCACAGAAACATCAGATAATTCTGAAACACAGGATTTCTATCCTCAGGATTGTCCCCAGGACTGGCCCATGCCACCTGCTCCCCTGGGGCTACAGCAGCCCAGGGACACCAGCAGCCTGCAGCCACGCCTTGTTTGAAACACACTGGTGCAAATAAAGTTCAAGGTAACCTTATGGATCAGGGACATATTTCTTTCCAACATCTGCCCATGTGTATATAACCACACAATGCCTCCCTGTGTGGTAGAAATACCCTCCCCTGCTGCTGATGCATAGCTCCAGACATGCTGTTTCCTGCCACAGGGAACTCTGGCTCCATGGCTACCAAGACTGCAGCTGAGAAATCTGGGAAATGTCAGTATGAAATACACCATTCTAAGACCATACTGTACCAGATCCTTAACAAAGAGCATGGAAGCATGACCAAGTGGCACCAGCAGCACTGCAGTCCCCATGGCTCCACAGGAAGCAAAGGCTGCCCTTGTTTGGACAGGAGAAGAGTTGTCCTGAAAACACCAGAAGCCACGTGCAGAAGAGCTTCTGAAGTGCTGCTGAAGACTTCAACTTTTATTAGAAACTTACCTTCTTTTTATCACATGCCTTGGGAGGATCAGTTTGTCCTCATACAACAGAACTGGGCCCCTCTTTTTGTCCTGGGCATGGCACAAGAAGGAGTGGATTTTGACCTGAAAGAGATTTCAGCAACTAGTTTATTGAAAAAAATCCTCCTCAATCAGTCTTTGACAGCTATCAATGAACTGGGCAGCTCATCAACAGGAACATCTTTAGCAGAAGTCCAGAAAATGAAGAATTTATTGTGGAAATTCTGGGACCTGGATATAACTGCAAAAGAATATGCCTACCTGAAAGGAATTATTCTTTTTAATTCTGGTAAGTCCTCCCAGAAGCTATACAGATGATTACACACCTCGAAAGATATTTGACATTTTCATTTGCATATAGACAAATATTTAGTTTTACTTTCTTCTATGAATATAGTTAAATGTTATCAAAAACTTGTATTCCACAATTTAACCATTTTTCTGCCTGAAGTGGTTTATTTCAGTTCCTTGGATATGTGCATTAGGTCACCCACTGTAAGCAGAAACAACTTCTATCAGACATATTTTAAGTCATAAATAATTAACTGTGTCACTTCAAATTGATTCCCAGTTCAAAGATAATTCAGCAGTCTCATCCTCACTTCACAGCAAAGGAGAGATGGTACATGGGCATGTGATGTGAGTATTAGAAGCATTTTAGCAAAGGCTTCCTCAGTAACAAGAACCCTGGAGAAGATAAAATTATCATCTGATTTTCGTCAGTGAGGCAAAAGGATGCTGAGTTGAGGTTACACAGCTTTTATTTATTTATGTCCTTTATTTATGTAATTTAGTATCTCTGCATTCAAAGCCTGGGACAGCAGTCACACAGCAAACTAAGACTACTGATTGCATTCTCTCACTTCTGATGCCAAGTTCAGGCTCCTTAGGAAGGAAGGTTGCCTCTGTCAGCACCATGGAGTGCATGAGTCATTAAAAGCTGAACTCTAAGTACACTAAAGTAAATGGAAAGACTTATTGACTCCAGCCTACTCTGGCTCAGATCCCCGGCTTCTTCCACAGCAATCACTGCTGTTGGCTGCACGGTCAGCAGTGTGCTATACTTGGGACTGCACCAAAAGGACACTTGAATGCTTCAGTTATTCCATTATATTTCTTGTAGTGGATGGTTTATAGGCTTCTCAAAGGCTGTGGGACTTTATATTTGTTTCCAATGAGACTCAAATTCTGATTCTTGAAGTGTAATGTCATCCAGATGCTTGGTATTGCCTTGTGTGTCTGTGCTGCAGCATCAAACCAGAACTCCTCTTTCCAGTGCAAGTTATTTTGTCAGTTTTTTCACAATAAAATCAGACTGAAAGAAACCACTGGTTATATACAGGGGGATGATACAAGGAGAAATGCCTCATCTGCACAGCTTACACAGTTTAACTAGCTGGCATTTTTATTATCTCTGTGGGTAAAATGCAATTTTCACTTAAGGAGAAAGTAGCAGAAGCAAGGTTATTTTCTGGATCTGTGCTTCTTCCTCAGGGTGCTGTGTGAGAGGGTCAGCAGCCCTTGATGCTATCTGCAAGCACATTCCAGAGTTTCAGGAATGTCACCTGGCTCTTAGGTGGGATGACCCTATTCTCTGGAATATTTCTCCATGAGCTGCAGAAGCCAGCCTGGAGAATTTCAGTTAAGCCTAGACTGGCTCCATATAAAACAGTCACCATCTAACTCTAGGCTGAAACAGGTACTCAGGGCATATACACGGCCCAAACCACCCTCTGCTGCAAACAAATCTGTACAGCTGTCATTTCACAATTAGTATTTTTTATAGTTTTTCAATACTTTCCACCAAACTCACAAACTGTTTTCTCTACATTTGCAACACATTTCCAAACTTTTCAAGTTTTGGCTTGATGTTTGGCATAATGACAATATTTTTTCAGGGCTCAGTTCTAAGAGGATTGCAGGGAGGCACCAGCAGTGACAATGGTAATCTCTTCCTTGGATCATGGAGTACCTCATGACCATCCTTAATGTTTTGCTTCTGTTAGGGCCACCAAAGCTGACTGAGGCAATGGGGAAGGGCCAGGTTCAGAGCAGTCCAGAGCTGGGTTATGAGCTGGAGTTCAACAGGACCTCCAGGCATGCAGCTGTAGCAGTCATTGCTTGGATAAGAAAGCATGACAACTATGCAAAGCTTTGTTCGCACCCTGAGTGATCTCTTGTGGCACAGACATTATGCTAAGCATTAGAAAAATCCCGTTGGCAAGAGGGTGGCAGGCAGCACAATGGAGTGTAGGTCCTCCTACTAGAATCATAGAATGATTTGGGTTGGAAGGGACCCTAAACATCATCTAGTCCAAGCCCCCTGCCTTTGGGAGGGACACCTTCCACTAGACCAGGTCCCTCCAAGCCCCATTCAGCCTGGCGCTCTGGCCAACTTCCAGGGCTGTGGCATTCACAACATCTCTGGGCAAGCTGTTTCTGTGCCTCACCACTCTCACAGTAGAGGATTTCTGCTTATATATCTGACCTAAACCTACTTGCCCTCTTTCAATTCAAGGCCATTCCCCCTTCTCCTATCACAGGCCCTTGCAAAAAGTCCCTTTCCAGCTTTCTTGTAAAGCCCCTTTAGGTACTGGAAGGCTGCTATAAGGCCAAAGTCTTCTCCAGGCTGAACAACCCCAACTCTAATCCTGTGTTCATAGGAGAGGTGCTCCAACCCTCTGATCATCTTCAGGGCCCTCCTCTGGAGCCTGTCCAACAGGTCCATGTCCTTCTTACACTGAGGACCCCAGAGCTGGAAATAACAACAGAATCTGTGCAGCACCTCTGCGTGGGAGGCTCTGGCTGGGTTACTGATTGACCCTATCTGGACCAGCAAGGACCTGTGAAGGAGAAATTGTGCACCCAGCCCCTGAAGGGAAACAGGCACCTTGCATCCACAGAATGCAGGCTCTCCAGAACATATTGGCATCCCTGCTGTTCCCAGGGGAGCTCTGGCTGGGTGGCTTTGGAGCAGTCACAATGTCTGTGGGTGAAAGGTCCCAGTCAATAAGTCAAAGGACAAAACAAGTAAGACTGTTCTGCCACACAGGAACAGCACAGAATGAGGTGAAGATGTGTTTTTGACAGCTGTCTGAAGAGCAATTGGGACTGCACAGTGAAGAGATGGGAACTCTGAAAAACAGTGCTGTTATTATATCAGTGTCATAGATATACATATTTATGGAGTGTTTTCTGTACACATGTATATTCAGAAACTCCATCAAGGCTGTGACTGGGCTTCTGTTCAAAAAAAAAGATTCTCTTAAGAGATTTACAGGTCAGCTGGAAACATGTGTTTGACTGAATATTATTACAACAGATCTCAGAACAAGAAGTGTCTCATTATATGTAAATTAAACCCAGTGTTTGGTTACATAGAAAAGAACACCAAATGGGGAAATTAAGCATATTTGAAGCTATATAAACTATTGCAACTTCATCCTGAATCCACAAAATCCTGACCATTTCCTTTCCATGAAAAATCTAACACTTGGAATCATTCTCACAGCTTGGAGCTGCTGGTAATCCTGGGGGAGATGATGACTTTTCCAAACTCTTAATTTCTGGCTAGCCTGGTTTCAGGTTTGGCTGAGGCTTCTTCTCCTCTGGCAGTGATGTCTAGGAAGAAGAGAGTGGCTGAAGGCTGACAAGAGGCAGGCAGTTACAGACTGAAGAAGACCCAAGCAGGTTGGTTTTGCTCTAGTACAGGGCACTAGGCAAGAAAACAGAACCTCCCACACTTAAGTAAATGATCCTGTGTGAAACACTCCATGGTGTAAGCTATTCACATCCTGTTCCAGGGAGGTATGGAGTCAGTCTCTGTAAAATATGCCAAACAGGCCTGGAGTGTATTCTACCCCCTGTCCAAACTGCAACAATTCTAGGAAAGAAAAGATACTGTTATCCTTAGAGAGTGAGGACAGGAGGCAACAGGTTGGAGAGAGCTACATGACAAGGTGATCCCACCAGAGGCAAAGGATGAACACAGGGTGTCCTTAGCACTGAGTTCTGGCACCCACCAGCACCCTCAGTGAGCCAGCAGGTCACATGCTATGGGAGGTATATGACTGAGGATCAAGACCATGACTCCATAGGGCAAAGACCTCTCCTTCAGAAATGGCTGAGGCGCTCCTCTGGCTCTTTTTAGACTGTAAATGAAGATACCTACATAGTATGGTGAACTACAGTGCCCCAGCTTAGTCTAGTAAGCAACAACTGGATGGAGGTGGGGCTGGGTACACTGGAAACCTATGTCTTCAGGCTGTGAGCCTGCTTGCTGCTCCAAACCATCATCTCCATCTCCTGATGTTAAATAGGTAGTGTAGATTAGAGCTGGGACATTTCCACCTGCCCAGACTACTATCTCAGCATCATTTGGTGGGTAGACAACACTATAAAACTTCTTCTCCGTCTGTACTGAGTCAAAATTATCTGCTGGTACTATTTCAAAGCTGGATTTTAATGTACTGGGCTAGATTCCAATGTGTTTACAATGCTGCCCAATGCTCCTTCAAATTATTGAACTACACATATCTTGTTTTCCCAGAAAGTATGTTTAGAAAGTGTTTATTTTTTTTCTATAGAGAAAGAAGTGCTATAAGCCAGAACTCCAGACACCCATCATTATGAAGGGCACAGAACAGAAGTGCTTACTCAAGATTTGTTATTTTACTTTTTGTTTTGACAGAATGTCGTGCCCTGAAATGTCTTCCTTATGTACAAACACTGCAGCAGGAAGCTCAGAAAGCCTTGATGGAGTTTATTTCAACAATGTTCCATGGAAGCCTCAGCAGGTTTGCTTGGATTCCTCAGCTAATCATGTCTCTTCGAGACATTGATGCAGATGCTATTGAAGGACTCTTCTTCAGGCCTATCTTAGGAGAGGCCACCCTAAATGTATTACTTCTAGAAACCCTATATATCAAGCCAGACTGCCTTTGAAAACAAATGACATCCGAGCTCCAAAATATTTAATTTTGAAGAGATGAGAGATATTATGAGCTAAATAAACACATTTCAAACAAATAATTGATGCATATTTGTAGCCATATATGCTTCAATGATGAAGTAATTTTGTAACATTTTAGAATTAAAAACAGAGAAAACTAAGCATTTCATGATTCTGTGTGCTTTAAAAAACCCTTAGTCTAAGTATTAAAAAATTGTCTAGATCCACCAGCATACTTTCCAGTTGTGCTAGGTTGAACTACAATTTCTAGTGAGTGTTTTTACAGATGTTTATATTATATGTTTTTGGCTTTCAGAAACAGGGGTAATTATAAATTTTATTCAGTTGAAGATAGATACATAAAAGGCTGGTCAATGGTAAAATCAGTATAAATCCTTCCTTTTTCTTTTCAGTCCCTGATCCCAATCCCTCTTCTGTTCCACTGAGAGCTCTAGTCCTTGGCTGTAAATTGCTTGATGGAGCTCCCCTTTACGAACTGCTTTCTTATGGGATCTTTTCTAAGTCTTGCAGTAAACTGTGGGCATTAAATCCCTCTCTCATTATTTACAAAGTCCTTCCCTAACTAAGGAACTAAACAACATTAAACAAAAATTTGTTGACTGGACAAAAGCTGTTGTTGGGCATTGTTTCCAGAATGGGAATAACAAAGGCTGAAGGCTACTGTGTCATGCCATAAAAGGCAGAACTAATGCAGCCCAGTTTCCTACACATTTAACACCTTTTCCCTTTAGCCTGCTCTGTACCCTTTTATAATTGCCCTCACTTCCTTCCAAACAGATGTCAGATGTTCCTTGGACAGCAGACATGCTAAAATATGGTTTCCTACAGATATGTACAATCTGTTTCTGCATTTCTCAGTGCAAGAGTTCCATGTCTCCACCTCCAAATGCACTATGGCATGCACCAAAAATCTCTCTGTCTCCTACCCGTCTGGCTGGAGAAGAGTCAGCATGTGCTAGGGTGGGTGCCAAATGATGTGTGTGTGACTGGCCATCCATCAGGATGAAAAAAACATTGAGCTTATACTTTAGCTGCAATAAGGGAAGCTATTTGTGTCCCTTTCCTGTTCCAGTCCCTTCCCAATTGTTTCCGTGAAACTTAGAGGAATGAATTTCTGAATATTTTCAGTAGTGGGTCCAATCTAGTTTTGTTTAGCACAGGGGGAGGGTCAAATTCACCAGATGGGGACCGGTAGACAGGCAGACAAACAGGGCAACAAAGAGTATGATAGCACAGAATTCCTCAGAATGTCATGCTAAAGCCATAGGAAAGAGAATTCATATATATAAGTGTGTGTGTGTGTGTGTATATATATATATATATATATATGTACATACACACACACACACACACACAAATGCCCATCAAGAGAGATGGATGTTCAAAGGGCTTTCAGAAGTCAATCAACTAAGGAAAAAAATAAAGTTTAAATAATAAGAATTCAGTACCTACCAGTTTTGAAAAAAGACCACACATTTTTTCCTCACTTTGTTAATTGAGTAAATTGCAAAAATAAAGGGAAAAAAGCAAACCCCAAACAAGACAAGCCAACTAAGCCCCCGGGTACTAGTGATCATGGAAATAACAACATCTACAATAAACACAACTCACCTTCCTATGTCCCAAGCTAACTAAACCTTTCAGAAATGAAGCTTTTTGGACTGATATTTTCCATGGATGGCTCTCAGAGCAGAAGCTTTTGTTAGCTTTTTTTTTTTTTTTTGTTAAAATGGTTCAATAGTACTGTCACAGATCAATTGGTGCAGGTTAAGAGGATATTCCATGGTTAATTGTGATACTGAATGAAAACATTAGGTCCAGACATTTGCTTTTTGTCTGTTCTTACGATTTAAGCAAGCAGAATACATCTAAAAAGGGCATTTGTACATTTGGTATCTACAACATCATTTGGTAGTAGACATTTGAGTTTCTCTCAAACATCTCCCAAATCCTATAAGCTTCTACCTCTACTACAGATGCTCCACTTCCAAGACAGTGCAGCACAGGCCAGGGGGGGAAGGAGCAGGGCTCAGCTGGCCTTTGCACATGCAGCAGCTTCTTCAGTGAGAACAGGAAGAACACCTATGCTTTGATAGCAGTGCTCCCACTGCTGGTGTGAGGAGTGGAGAGGGGAAGAGATGCCCTCAACTCAGTGGGAAGAGTGAGAAATTTTAGAAAGAGGTAAAATGTACAGAAAATATGTAAAATGAGAAACAGTCATGGGGGCTTAGAGAGAGGAGAAAAAATGGTGAACAAAAAAAAAAAAAAAAAAGGAGAGAAGGACAGAAGCAGCTTACTAATAGAGATCATTTCTATGTAGAATTCAGCTAACCTTCATAAGTCAAAGGCCTGCTTAATGACTCACCAACAACCTGAACCCAGGATCACGGTTCTGTAGCCTGAATTTCAGGCTAATGAGAGCACACCAGACAGTCTCTGCTCACAGCTTTATTTCTTATCAAAATCTGTTCAAGGTCTTCGACTTTATCTACAAGATATACAATAGCTTCAACTCAGCTCTCCTTGAATTGGAGGGCACGATGCCAACATGTTCCCATGGCCTGGCTCACCTGGAAGACAACCCTGTATTTGCTGACGACTCTTTTAGCCTAGTGTGTGCCTGTTTTACCAGCTCTCTGAAATGCATGCCTAGTGCTCCACAGGGAAGTTTGTGGTCAACATCTTGGGTTTTCAAGATGACTTCACCTTCTACCATGAAGGCAAACAGAACACTTCAAAGGGAACTCCCACAAGATCTGATACTCGAGGATCTCACCTCACTGTGCTTTGAACAGAAGATTCAGTCCTTCAACAGGTCTTTAACGAAACACATCTTCTTTCGTATGTATGCAGTTAAAAAACTCAGCAACCTTGAGCTAATGCTCTATGTAACCAAACACGCCCCATCTCACAGACCTGATCATGTAGGGAGCATGAGTTGTAATAATCTCGGTATCCTGTCCAAACAGGCTGAGATACCACTGTCTTGCTGAGGACAGAGTAAGAACCTGTATTTACTGTATTTAAGCTTCATATGAAGGTGGAGGCTGTGCAGGTACAAGAAACTGGCAAGAACAGGAGAGGTGAGGGATTGTGAGCACAGGAGAAAAAACAGGAGCTCTCCCTGGAAGGTAGAAAAGCACAGCACCAGATAGCCTTTAGAAGTCAATGGAAATAATGCATTGGAATGAAGAAGCAGAGACAAAAATGAACAGAAGGTGAGAGGAAAACAACAGAAAATCCCTACTCCAGGAAAAAAGAAAACAGAGAGGGGGAGAGAGAAGCAACGAGGAAAGGTTTGTCACCACCTGCTTTAGCTGCTGGAATTGAAATCAGAAGCACTGTTTCTCCAGCTGTGAAATCCACCAGCAAAGTATGTGTATCCATCCCCCTCTAGCGCCCAGGAGACGACAGTATTGCCATCACCTCGTGCGAGCTTAGCGGCTGGAAGCATGCCAGATAAAGCACCTACTGCTGCTGATGACCCAGACAGAGCTTTCACTCAGAGACACCTCTCCTCTTCTAGTTGCTCACTTTTTCAAAATACTGTATGACAATATTTTAAAATTGTTAGAAAAAACCTATGTTTGCAAAATCAAAAATGAAAAATTAAATTAATTTTACTTGTGAAACCTTACTCCAGCCTCCTTCTGAATATGATCATTAACTCTTTTAATGACTTGATTACAAACTCTTGTGGTTTCCCCTCAGGACTCCCTGCCTTTGGGCAAAGAATGGCCTGTACTATGCTCTGGGAATTTGTTATAACAATGCAATGGAGGAGGATGCTGTCAGCTAAGGCTCAGCTGCTTTTGTTGCAGCACCATCATTGCAGAACCTGAACTAAAATGGATCTACAGTGCCAGAAACAATGCTCTTACAGTCAAATAGGATGAATGACACCTTACAGAGTGTGGGCCAGCCATATAAATACAAGTGGCATTATTCCAGAGTGCTATTGTCCCAGAAAAAGGCTGCAACTAATAGTGCTGACTGGAGTAAAAGGTTATAGTTTTTCACAGCAGCAAGCACAAGGCCTGGGAAAGGGTGGTTTGCAGAAATCAGTAGGCTCTCACAGCTGCAATCCAGGTCACAGCAAGATGTGTCTCACACTTCCAAAATGGTGTATAGTGCTGTAAGCACTGAAAAATCAGTCTGTGTGCACACCTGGAGTGCAGGAAGCTTTCAACTATTCTAATATAGGTATTTTCATTCCTCCTTTGTAAAAAGAAGAGGTAATAATAATGCCTTTCTGTTTTGACACATCTTTGAAGATTTTAATCAGTGTTTGTAAATACCTAACAAATACTGTACTCGAGAACCTTAGGGAAACCCACTGAAAATTAATAAATTCAGTGTTCCGTGCTAAAGTCAGCAGCACAGAGCAAAATAATGGAAAAGCCTACACACTACAAGGAAAGGATAAATAGACAAGATACTGAAGAGTAAGAGTAAGCACCAAGGCACTGATGCTGTAGCAAAAATAATATGCCATTTCCAGTGGTGGGATCCACCTTGCAAGAAAGTCACTTGCACTGTCTCTACAGCATGGAGAGGGACAAACTCTAAGGGAGGCGTGCCTCCCTTCTCTCCCACACCTACCTTAATTTTGGATGAATCACACAATGAAGTGCTTTACCTCTGCCTACTGATACAGCTAAGGAGCACACCCGACCATTTGAGATTCACTGCCTAACTTTCACATGGTAAAAATTAGATTAATCCTACCTCTATGGCATATATAGAAGTTGTCTGGATCTAGTTGGCACCTGCAGTATTAACTTTAATGTCTTCCAATTAACATCAGAAACATTCTTGGATTTGCAGTCTTGGTCTTCTTTAAACAGTAGGTTTTGGACTTATCCTTTCAGCTAAACATGTATTTCTAATAACAAAAACCTGATATAGGCTTGTAAACAAAGATAATGCTGTGATTTTATTCACTTGCCCATAAATCACTAAGAAGGCACACACAGGACATCACATTTATAAATCTATGTCCTATCTATACTGTCTATATTATTATTTCTACATAGTTTTTTTGTTTGGGCTTTTTGTTTTTCCTGTGGAATGCATTTATTGCCACTTTTGTAAAAAAAAAGATATTTAATTCAAAATCTAAAATTTCACTTTTGCTAGAAAGCACTTGCAAATCATAATCTCAGACATTATTTTATTTGTTGTAGGGTACAGGTATGTGAAATGTGCAGTTCTCTACTTCATATTAATAGAGGCCCACAAGGAAATAGATGTCCCTTTTCTATCACAGGTCTGCTGACAAAAGCAGCCTCACTCAGGGGAAAAAATGGAGACAAGTTTCCCTAATAAATACATAGTCTAAGAAAGCTTCAATTCCTTTAATGACAAAAAAGGGATCTCATTGAAACCAGTGTTACCATTTGTAGAGAAATCCTCAATCTTTCCCAGTATGCTAGGGAAGAGGAGGGTGAGTCAGTAGTTTGGTTTTGCTTGGGCTTGTTATCAACTGTTGTCCTTATGAGATTGGGATTTTGAAAGTACAAGTTGTCATTCTTCCTGTGTTCTCTCTCTCTTTCTCTGCCTGGGGGGGTAGCAGAAATGTTGCAAGATGAAGCACTCCACATCTCACCTAAGATAAGAACATAATCAAAGGAAGACATGGCCACAGTGATCTGCTAGCAAGTAATCTCAGGAGCCAAGAATGCAAAGCTTCAAGCAGCGTGGGAATGGTCCCATTTCAGTCACAGTGGAAACAGTGCGATCCATGCACGGTCACATAACCACAGATTTTTATTAGGAGGGGAAAATGGAAATCTAGTGTGAAAAATAAAGGTCTTGTTTGTGCAGATGACCACACAGTGTAGAGTCCAATAATCTTTCCTTATCAGGATGTTATTAGCAATAGAAGGTAATCTGTCATACACCTATAACAGACAAATGTTTGCTTCCAAGTATACGAATAACTGTTGGTGCCTTGGAACATAACTTGATGGCTGTGGTTATGCAGCATGAGCAGGGGGTTGCACATTTGTTGAGGAGCAATGCAGCTTCTGGGAGCATAACACAAAGCATGATGACAGACAAGGAAGGGATGCTCTAACCAGGAGGAGCTGTGGCACCATCTCCACTGGGCACTGTTGTCTAGGAACTCAGCACAACTGGGAGGGCAACCATAGATGTAAGAGTAAGTTGTCATTACTGGTGACATGGTACACAATGTTGTACTACTCTATCAGAGTAGTCTGCTGCCAAACACCACACTGTTATACAGAAATGACCACAGAGATGTTGCACATGGCTCCTGACCATGCTGCTGTGGCACCCTGGACTGGCAGATGCTGCTACTATATTTCTTCTGGAATCTTCCGTCCCCTCAGCCCTGCTACATCATCCTGTAAAATGCCTGCATCCCTAATCTAAGTAGTTTTCACACTCCTCTGAGGCACTGAACATGTGAGTTCTTCACAGCTTCCTGAGGGTGTATGGATAGGTGTGGACTCCCTCGCCCACACTCCAAGTTAGGTGAAAGCAAGCCAGTTCAGATCTGAAAGTCACCTATTTGCACAGATTTAACAACTTGGGTACAGCCCTGGGCCACTCCAGCTACACAGATTCCAGAAGTGGGTGGCATCCAGTTGGCTTGGAAAGTGAGTGAGGCAAATGGGTGTCTGTCTGCACCTGTCCTGGTCAATATATATGAGTCAACAGCATCATTATTAGGAAAACAAGATTAGGGCAGGGACTAGAAAGGTCCTCCTACAACATCCAATCTGGTCTCACTCATCGAGGATATCAATTGTATATATGATTGCATTCCCAAACATATCAGGCCCCACCTGAAGATAATCTAGGATGCGTTTGCATACCCTGTTCCTAATAGGACAGCACATAATGGGATAGAGCCTCCTGATCTGATGGTTAGGAACTTTCTAATTCCAGAACTTTCAAGTTCCAGTTCTAGATACTAACATTTTATTATATGCACATTCTTTTTACTATCAGTATCAATTCAAATAGCTTTTCTCACTCAAGGTGCTGGATATCCAAGATGTTTGTAGACAACAGTGGTGTCCCCTATCCCTCTGCCTCTGACAGCCCCTCCTGCCATCCCTACTCTGACAGTTTTCAACTTCTGATCCACATCTCACTCTCTTGTGAGCTCTCTTGACTGATGAGCTAACATTATGCTCACTTGACCTGCTTGAGTCAGAAGATGAATCTCTGTGATACTGAGGTGAATCTCAGATTTGCTTCCATATGTTCTCTCCTTCACCTGGAGGTCATTCTGTTTCCTGTTCTATGTCAGTACCACATAAGGCCTCATTGCTGTGAGACTCCACCTCTTAGCTATCACAACCATATCTCCCTCTCCTCCGTTGCAACTGCCTTCCCTAATTTTCTCTTTTGCCATTCCATCATGCGCTTGCTTTTTCACATACCCTTCCATTACTGCAATTTAATTTCTCAATTTTTTCTTCTCTATCAGTTAGTATTTTTTTTGTTTTGTTTTGTTTGTTTGTTTTGCAACTGCATCCTTCTTCCTGTCTTACCCTTCAGGTTAGTTTCCTAGATACAAGCCTTAAAGAAGGGATGAAAATTCTCAGATCTCCTCCTACAAATTGCTACACAAACCACCTTTGCTGTTGTTTGTTTTGGGCAGGTAGAGCATTGCTTGCAAGAGTAATTTTTCCTTTGGTCTTGCCTGTAACAGTCTTTCACAAGAAGCTGAATGTGTGCAGTCGTAGGCAGTAGCTTTGACAATACATATGAAACTACCAGTAGGTCTTGTACCACCTCCTGGCACATTTGAAGGAAAACAACCCTAGGCATTCTTCTACTGCAATGTAAATCATCCCAGTATCTTCAGACCTGAGCAAAACCACTCCTGTTTTCTATCTCATCCCACTTCTTGCTATCATCTTTTCAGCATGCTAAGGAAAGTGTACTAAGAAAGCATACTTCTTTCTTTCCACTAATCTAATTTCTGGGTGATGTGAGAAGCCTATCAGGAAGACAGAGCATGATGTTAGATAGCATAAGTGTTCACAAGATCATCATATGCCAAGGAAATACACTTTGTTCTGCTGATCTCCTGAATATTTTGATGTGTCCAGCTAACTTGCTTCTATTGTCCTGCCTGAGATCCCTCTTTCAAAGGAAACTGTTTTCATTCATTAATCTGAGTTAGTTCAGACCAAGGGTGTTCCTACTATTTTTCAGTGAAATATTATCCCTTCTTTGCATTCTGAAATAAGTTTTAGTTTACTGATGGCTCCTCAAAAGAAAACACTGGAAAGTACAAATCTACAGTTAATTACATAGGCAGTTTAAGAAAAACAAAACCAAACTCTTTATGCTTTCTATAAAAAGGAGGTGTTGCAGAATATAATTTTTTTTTAGGATGGGGAGGGGGAGTTTGAAGCAGAGGATTTTTCAAGTTCTTGTCTTTGTTATATCCACCTCAGAAAGTAGATGGAAAACGCCAAATCCTGCAAAAGAGGCTGACCTTTGTCATCTTGGACACAGCTTAGGAGAAATCAGAAAGGTGGTTGTGCCCCCTCTTGCAAACAACTCTAAGTTCTGAGGAGAATCCAGGAAGACTGAATCTTGTTTTGGTCCTTGGATCCTCAAAATATGACAATATCTTAGAATATATTTATCCTCTTCTTGAGCAGACTTTCATGTCTTATTGTAAAACAATGAAAGGAACCAAGGTATAAATGGAAATATTCAGGACTTGGGCTCAGCTGAGTAAGCAGCTCTTGACATTTCTGATAAAATTGTGGAGAACATCATAAGGAAAACAGGCTGATAATATACAAATAGTGCTTCCTAGCTTCAGGCATATGGTAACCCACATTTGAATTACACAGACTGGAAAGGCTTTTCCTTTCTGGAGGTACAAATACTTCATACTACTTATCAGTGGTTTTAAAAATATAAGGCACAATAGGTGTTCAGCTTGATCATTATGATTGTTCCTCCCTTTCCCACAAAGATAAGTAAACCACCTCTGTCCCAGCCGGAATTATAGCATTAACCAATGTCCCGTTAGGCTCTGTGCTAGTGAAAGCTCAGCAGCAGCATCAGGATGTGCAAACAGAGCTCAGTTCATGCGCAATCCACCCCAGGGCTCACAGTGTGCTGCAGACTCCAGGAGAAAATTGCAATGTACACACAGTTTGCATTGCGTATTGCACTGCATGGCACCCACCTGTTCCCAGCAGCCTGTCCTTCAGAGAGCCTGTACAGCCCCACTGAACACAATATCCTCTGAGAAACACACTTGCTTAGTGACTCCTGTCTTTCACCAATCTTTCAAAGACAGAAATTTTTGATTATTGAATGGCTCAGAGTGCATCAGAAAATCATTACTTGTTTGGTTTCACACAGGGTCCAAGATCAATTTCCTAACACACTGCAACTCCTCTCCCATGATCTCCAGGGCCATGTTGCATCTTTCCTGGGAGGTCCATGACCTAGACAGTTAGAAGGTATAAAAAGGCCAGGGTGATCTATAGATTGACTGCTAGACTGATCCATTGGGAGTACCAATACTGCTGTTAGATGCCAAGGCTGATAGCATGTTGAGTTAGGTTCATCCCTGATTGGCAGCTTTCTGAAATCTGTAGCTATTATTTGTGAAGGAAAGAAATTGCTTGATTGAAGATGATCCACCTTTTATGCTGACAGCCATGGTGGCCATGGGACTGTGATGTGCACAGGCATTGAGTATTTATATTTGGAAGTAATCTGATTTTCTGCAATCCAGGTTAGCAGAATCTGTTGCTTAAGTAGTCTTGTAGTACAATCATTATTATTGGGTTTGGCATTTTTAACTATTGAAGATTCCTTTTTCAGATAAAGAGTTTCCCACAAGATTGCTTATGTCTGAACTGTGTGGATACAACACAGTGACTAAAACTCAGAGACTAAGATGAAAAATATTGAATTCTAATTCAAGCAGACATGTAGACTTCACAAATAGTGAGGTTACAGCTTGTGTAGTTACTGTCAAGTGTTCTCAGGCAATGCTGGGGCTGAACAGGAGGAACAAAGGACTCCTTGCTTTCAGTGGCACTTCCCTGACACAAAAGAGACACACTGTTAAGAGTTCTCTGAGTTGCTACCACACATTTTTCTGTGAATAATGAATTTCTGTCTCTTTACTGTCACTCATTCACTTTACTGTCACTGTCATATTAAAACTGCATTGAGCTGAATTTCTCTGCATATCAGACAAATCAATAACATATCAACAAAATGTCCCTCCTATGCTTCTCCTTTCAGGTGTTAGCTTAGCAAATGGGAACGGCAAACTGCAGCTGTATAATATTTTCTGGAATTGTTACTTCTTTGGCATGAGTTTATTACATAAACATATGGAAAAATCTGCTCTGGGATTTTCCAGTTAAGCATATGTGACAATATCTGCATCACAGTTCCTACCAACAGCACTTGAAGAGTTTGAGGGAAAAAGTCTAAATCTCTTAGGGGCTACTCTTGCCAGGGATTTAAGTCCACATCTCTGGGAAATGCTGAGCATAGATTTCCTTATCTCCTACAAAGTCACCAGTATTGCAATTAACTTCCCATACATCAATCATTGAGTGAGTTATCAAGCAAACAAGTCTTGCCCTGTGATTCCCATCACCTGCCCTCTCACCAGTGACATTCACTGCAATTCTAAAATCAGCAGCCAGCAAGATTTAGAGACACAAAAGTTGCTGGCACTATAAATTCCCTATCTTTTTAGTTGCACCCATCTGTCTGTCAGCCTGGGTATCTAAACCTTGTCAGTTCAATCTTTTTGTACCTATGCTACATAAAAGGTCCCTGTTTATAGCTGGACCCAGACAAAAGCATAGCCCTTACCACCAAGGCTCTCAAAGGAATAATAAGCTTTCTTGCCTTCTACCAATGCCTACTGAATTAGACTGGCCTAGGGGCTACTTTCAGCAGTCAGATTTAGCTTGACCAGAAGCAGAAGCAGAGGTTAGAAGTAGATACATAACAGTGGTGATGTTTAATTTTTAAAGAACTCCCAGTGGGATGAATATGCCTTGTATTTTTTTTTTCTTATTTCACAAAAGGATTGCACAAAAATGAAATCTGAAGCAGTTTTGATGAAAGCAGTGAGCCCTGTTGGTAAGTCATTTAATAATTAACTAAACAAAGCTCTTGACAGTTCACAGTAGGAAATCTGATTCAAAAAGGGTGGAGAGAACAATCTCATAGATCTGTATTTCAACATATGTATTTCATCAAGGAAATCTTTATTGTTCCCTGCCACCTAATGGTACACATGAAAAATTACAAATCAGTAAGACAATTCCCAATTTATCCTATTTCTAATAGAATGTGGTATATTTATTTAAATATGGAGGAATATGAAGGTTAGGGATAAAAATGTGAATTACTATTACTGGCTTTCAGTGAGATTGAGGCTGCCTAAATTAGTCTAAACCCTGTGTGTTAGTGAAGCTATATTTCTACATTAAATGCCTGTGCTGCCTATGGGTGCCACTAAAAACCTGTTTAAAGATATTCTGTTCATCAAATTAAACTTAGGCAGAAGCTTGTCATACACACATTTGAAACAATCTTTTATATAAAAATTAGAAAGTTTTAACATAAAACATTGCCACAACCTGGTTGTCTTTTTTGAATGGGGCACAGAAATGTTGAACCAATCTCAGATTTCCCAGAGCCATACAAATTGCATGAGTGTTAAGCATTCATTCTCTTAGTGGTGACCAAAAGAATTTTCAGGTACTCCGTGGTCATGAAAATCTTTAGTCAAAAGTGAATATAGAATGATAAACTTTTGCTATATTAAAATTTTAAAAATCACCTAGACATTTTTTGCTGAGATGGAGAAAATTGATTGGTGAAGGAAAGGAGAAGTAATAATAAATACCACAACCAGCTGCTTTAAATAAAGACAGCTGCAAGTGAGTGACTGCATTGGTGAAGACACCAGTGCTACACTGAAAGCCGCATTAGAATCTGAATGTGATCCAATACCTGAAACCTAGTCTAGAAAAAAAATACCTAAAACATCCTATAACTGCACAGATGGTCAAACTAAAAAGAAGAGGTATGTAGAAGGAAAAAAACCCTTGCAGTTTGGAATAAATTTAGGCAAACTGACAGCTGAGTATGGGGTTTGGCTTTTATAAAATTAGTAACAAAGGTATCCATAAAGTATGATCTATTCTTGGGTAGCTTTCATTATTCACACTCCAAATACAGTTCTCTACAATCTTCTCATGATGGACAGCAATGAAACATGGGTCTGGATACTGCACTGACCTAGGCAATACTGCTTCTCTGGCTAGTGATACTAGTTCAACAAATGGCCACATGATACACAGAAATTGATGTCTCCATACATAAAACTATGGCATATTTTACAATTGTACTGCTGCAGTAGGGCTTTCACTTGTTCACTGGCTGGTAGAGTACAAATTCAGTATGTTTAATTTACAGAAATTACTATTAGCATTATGGGGTGAGATTTATTACTTTTGTAACTGATCGCATCTTCCACTCTGATCAGCAGCCAAAGGCCAGTCTGTGGCAAGGTGAGCAGAATCTCAAACACTTATTTAAACCTGTTGAATGTGTTGCTTGGTACATGGTTATCTCTAGAGCAGCACCTGCCAGCAGCAGGCAGAACATTGTGGAAACCTGATGGGAACCCATGGGACCCAAAGGTGACTTCTTTATGTCACATGACCATTATTTAAAGCCACCTCTGTGTATTTGTTTTTTGAACACTGCTTATGATGTCAGCTGTATGTATATATGCATATATATACACACACAAATACATTCAATATACATGAAGAATCCACCACTCCACTTGTTTCTGAATCAGATTAAGACTTTTTGCATGCTTTCCTGACCAAATAGCAATTCTTTCTTATTACTGAACAACAACAGGTATTTTAGAATTGCAAGGTATTAATAAGATTATTTCAGTATGACTTCACCCAGTAGTTTTGCTATCAAGATTGAAACTTTTATTTGAGCTACAGTACATCTTCTACAAAGAAATCTAGTTATGATTTGAAGAGTGGAAGTGATGAGAATCTAGCATGTTCTCATGTAAATTGTTCCTACATTTAACTATCCCCAGGATAAAAATGTGATCCTCGTTCCTTGTACTAATTTGATTTCATTGTGACTTTTTTTGGCATTAGAATGATGAGCTGTCAACTATCAGAAATAATTTCCCTGTACAGGTATTTCTAGATTGAGTCACAGTAGAAAACAGAGTTGAATATGCTCTGCGGTTTCAAGACAATTAAAACTGATTGAATTAAATAGAGGAGTGGAATTCTCATCCTGTAATTATGAAACACTGAAATGTCTTATAAAAAAAAGATGAATAAAGTCTCTGTGGATAGACACCGCAGTTTCTAGCCTTGACTCACTTAATATTGTGAATTACTCCTGTAATTTTAAAATAGAACTGTCTTCAACTTAAGTGTGCAGTGTTTAAAAATCTAAAAAGCAATTGGGGATGCAACACCCAGTTACTATTCTAGGCTGAATGGGAAGCACTGTCTTACCACAGAGGTGGGTCATATGGCAGAAGTAACTGGATGATTTCTGACCTTCCATGTAAATGAGTACAAAATTACTTTATTAAAGCTGCTTTTCCTTTTTTTTCTGCTCCTTGCCAGACTACAATTTGGCTGGTTCCAGATATAAGTGCCCCCGACCTGCTTTTTATCAAAGTGTAAAATAATAATTTCTTTGCTAAACTGCAAAAGGGTCCCTGGCATTTATGCTGCCTAAGATGAAACCATTTACTTCTAAGTCCTGTTCATCGAAACCATTGCTGCTCTGGTCTTGCTCAGTTTGTCTTACTCATTCTTAGGGGTAAGACAACATTTTCTGTTCCCATGTTTAATCTGTACAGGATTGATAAGAAAACCAGCCAGGCCAAATGCTACAACTCCTTTTCATGTATCCAAGAAAGAGATGACTGTCCCTAACCAGCAAAAAATCCATTTGTCTGAGGGAAGATGGATGGGAGAAAATAACTCCAAAGTGCCAGTACAGAAAAAGGACAAAGCAGTTAATAATTAGGGCAGAAGGAAGACAGAGAACAGCAAACAAAGCACGAAAACAGCTGTAGTCCCAAGACCTAGGATTAGCGTGACAAGAGCGCTTACTAGACGCTCCTATAAGAGGGGGTGAATCAGCTAATTGACTGTTGGGGTGGAAACTTGCAACAAAATTCCTTCCATGAACCACAGAACAGGGAGGAAAACTTACTGCAATCCTAGAGCATGTCAGACAGAAGTGACAAGAAAACAACTATGCTCGAAGAAATGCAACAGAAATCACCTGGATGCTTCATCATCTACAGAAATGTAATGTAAATAAAGTAACACCTGGGAAATGGGACAAGTTTAAGGTTCCGCTGCAAGCGATGTAAAAAATTTTGAGAGATTTTGGAGCAGAATAGTAGACTTGGAGCCATATGTTTATGTCCAAATCTGATTTTGCAGTTTGCTTACAATTATATCCATGTCAATCAGAGGCAACAACATGGACTTCAAAGAAGTTACATATGATTGATGCTGGCATAAACATGGGCATAATCTGCTCTGTGTCATTAGGGTATGCAAGCATCATCAGATCCTCATTAATTGCTCTGCATGATTATTCATAAATAATAGTAATCCCTGCCAGAGTTTTTTGATGGTTGTCAATGATATTCAGGATGTGCAAAATGGCTAATACACAGAGATGGGGGATGCAGCTGATTTCAGCTCTTAATGTCCGCTGTACAGATTTAACAGAAGTGGCCCTAAGTGACTGAACAATTTCCAAAAGAGAAAGATGCCTTCAAAACATAATTGAAGTTGCTGAAATATCAGAACATATACCAGCAAAAACATGGATATAATTATTACCCCATCAGAGCTGGAAAGACATGGATGCTGGGGCTCAACTCCACTAAAAGATTTATCAGCCAAAGTACATTTGGATAAACTTCTTTGATTGCCCATTTTTCTTTTTAGTACCAGTGCAAATATCCTAGGCGATGTGGACAAACCATTGTACTCAAAAGGTAGTAATAATTGAGGTGTTAGTATATATATAAATACTTTTTTCTCTTTCACCCAGGTCATACTAGCAGGTAAACACATCTTACTGAAGATATTTCTCCTTTCCACCTTTCCATCATAAATGCTGTAACTTCCTCTGTAAGATACTTGGCCACATGACCATTCTTTTCCTTCTTAAGTTCCATGTATCACCAGGTGTAGGAGACAAGAGACACTGAACTAAGGAGTAACCTTTATCTGCCTATGCTGAGAACGGAAGTGTCTCCTACAAGGTCATCACCACATTTTACAAATAACACAGCATGGCACATACTAACTGAACATAAACAGAATATATCTTACAGTTTATAGTATGAGTTAGCAATTCACAGATCCAACAACTGACATATTAGTAATAGATGACAGACTCACGTGTAAAGTAATTCCTTTCTATACTCTTGCTCTCCGTTTTTAAGTTTTGCAGATCTTGCCACAACGATGTGAAATACAGCTAAATTCGTCCAACTCAGATACATTGCTTTCTGAAAGAAACAAAATTATTCGAACAGTAAACTTGGATATTTGTAGTATCTTTCACTATTAGCAATACATATAAATGATTATATATCACTTGATTGTTATGGTATTTTCCAGGTACTAAACCTTTTCAAACATCTATGTGTGTCCTCCAAGTGAAGTTGGAAGCAACCTCAACATTTGACCTTCATGCTCCTCTTTCATTACAAAGATGGCTTTTCTATCGCTTATTAAAATTCTCACTCCCTTTAGAAACTTAATTAGTGCTTTGCTTCCATGGGATATACTGGGATATGTTCAAACTTGTTTGATCCCATGGTCAATCACTCAAAATCTGAATGCTTTGTCAGCAGCCTCTAAGGATAAAAGGCATATTAATGAGCAAGTGAATGGTCTCAGTTAGCAGCAGGATTAAGCCTTTTATTTTGCACAAATCTTAACGATTGAAAAATTCTAAATCAACATGAAAAAAAAAATTCACAAAATACACAATGAAACAATAGTCTTCACTGAAATGGAGCTGTGGTCATTACAGGAATATTCTGTAGTGGTTTGGAACTCAGACAAAAAAAAAAGAATATCTACTCATAACAGTTATACATATTTTATGTTATATATGAAATCTCATATTCCAGTATTTAAACTAGGTCCTGTTCATACAGGGTTACATGTGAGCCCTCTCATTTGAGAGAGGTTGAAAGGAATAAGGGAGTGTCTCTACAAACAAACTGCTGGTAAGATAAGACCCATACGGAGAGACAGAAGAAACAATGGGAAGGATTTCCATAGGAATTCCACTGACTGACTGGCCCAAGACTGTGGTAATAAACTACAGGAACAGAGACATAGGAAAAAGAAGAAAGGGGTGATGTATATTACAAGTGTCTGCATTAGGCAGTCTGGAAAGTCTGTACTGCTTGGGTGCCTCAGCCAATGGGGAGAGGGAGCCTGTGGCTGGGAAATTAGGATAAAAAAAGGCTGTGTCCTCTAGCAATTTGAGAGACCCCATGGGAAATGCTCATGACCTCTCCCTTTATTCATTAATAAAATTACAGGACTCCTCTGTCTCCTTTTAGGATATAAACCTCTGGTGTTTGTGGATCAATTTTCCTGACAAGGTGATGCCACATATACATAATTCTAACTTCTAGCCCTTTCCTTTGAGGCACAGTTTTGAGTTACAGTTCTTGGAGCAAAGTAAAAATGCTAACCCATATGGCTGGTCTTACAGATAATATCCAAACAGACAGGGAAGAACAACTCAAAGCTTGTCGCGTGTTGGAGGCTGCATGAAAGGGGTTGATGAACAGGCATGAACACAGACAAGATGTGAAGCACTGACAAAAAGGAAAGTATTGATATGGAGACAACTAAAAGGCAGCAGCGATGGGCATACAGAGGAAGAAATGGAAGCTATAGAAGTAGACCAAGAAGATTCACATAGATGATGGAAGGAATGTGAGGTGGTCACTTTGGTAACGAGAACATTAGAAAAAATGTTTTTATAAAACCCAATAAAGAAAATATGCGCATATGAACGACTGTAATCTCAATAAAAGAATGTAATGAAGGTATGAGCAAGAGTGCTTGGAAGAAGAGACCTTGGACAAAATGTATTAAAAATAAGACAGACTGAGAGCCAGGTTGGATAGGCAGTTGAGAGGGGTTTTGAGAGACAGAGTGGAATGGGTAATATCTGCAGGTCTGTGAATTCTTTTTACCCTTCTGGGGCACCTGCTGAGTAGAATTTGAGGATTTCAGACATTTGTGAAGGGAGCCTAGAAGAAAGACTGAGAGATTTACAATGGCATTAAGTGACAGGACAAGAGCGCATGGATTCAAAGTGGAAGAGAGAAGGTTTAGATCAGATACTAGGAAAAATGTCTTCGCTGCCTGCAAGAATGGCAAGACACTAGAACAGGTTGCCCAGAGAAGCCGTGGATGCCCCATCCCTGGAAGTGTTCAAGGCCAGGTTGGATGGGGCTCTGAGCAGCCTGGTCTAGTGGGAGGTGTTGTCGCCCATGGCAGGCTGGTTGGAGCTAGATGATTTTTAAGGTCCCTTCCAACCCAAACCATTCTACACTCTGTCGACTCTGAGATGGCCACACGACAACCTCTGCAGCGGAAGAAAGAGTTTAAAGGGGGAGGTGAAAGCCTCTGCTTTCAGCTGCGACTGTGACAACACCGCGGGGCGGCGAGGCCCCCTGTGGCCATGCCTATGACTGCTGCCGTGGCTGTGCCCATGACTACACCTGCGGCTGTCCCTGTCCCTTTGGCTGTGACCGTAAGGGTACACCGGCCCCAGGGCGCGCACCCGCCGACAGCCACCACANTGGGCCGGGGTCCACCTCGCTCTGCTGCCGGCTCCGCCCTGTCGCCCCCGCCTTTTGGGGGAGGCCGCCAACAGCCCCATCAGGGATGGGAGGGAGGGAGGGAGGCAAAACGGGCCGAGGGCCCGGTGGGGGGCTGCGAGTCGGGCCCCAGGTGGCGGAGGCGTCCGCATGACCGCCTGACCCCGCTGTGTCCTCCACACTTCCACCCGCTGGTTTTCCGCCGAAATCCCGGGCTCTGGGNAGAACCTGGCGGCGGCGGCGCGGCCCGGGATAGCGGCGATGGCGGCGGCGGGGCGGGCGCTGCGCGGGGCGCTGCCCTCCGGCCTCTGGGGCCGCTTGTCCCCGCTGCCGGGCGCGCCCCGCCGGGCCGCCGCGCACTTCGCTTTCCAGCCGGACCCGGCGCCTAGCGAGTACGGTGAGAGCGGGGCTGGGCCGGGGTCCACCTCGCTCTGCTGCCGGCTCCGCCCTGTCGCCCCCGCCTTTTGGGGGAGGCCGCCAACAGCCCCATCAGGGATGGGAGGGAGGGAGGGAGGGAGGCAAAACGGGCCGAGGGCCCGGTGGGGGGCTGCGAGTCGGGCCCCAGGTGGCGGAGGCGTCCGCATGACCGCCTGACCCCGCTGTGTCCTCCACACTTCCACCCGCTGGTTTTCCGCCGAAATCCCGGGCTCTGGGTGGGAGGGTTCCTGTGGGCCGCTGGCGGGGCCGGGGATGCCGCAGACCCCCTCGGCGCGGGGCATGGTGAAGTGTTTTCGGCAGTCAGAGCCAAAGCTGTGGTAGATAGGCCCATCGTGTGCTCCGAATTGCAAGGCCATCTTCGGCCCCTCTCCTGTGCAAAAACCTAGCGGTAACTTCCTGACAGACATCCATCCCGGTTTTTGTATCGCATGCTTAGGTCATGAATGTGATAATAAACGTATGATGAATAAAGACTGCTTCCCGCTGAAAGGATCGGAGTCATCCTCATGGTCACATGGCTGAGAGTAAACACAGATAACTTGGAAATGAACAGCGCATGGCATTTGACTTCATTTCTAAGATAAACCCCTGCAAATGACTAGTGCTGAGTTCACCTGGAAGAAGCCTGCCAGCTGCAGAACAGCTGTTTCTATCACATGAGCCTCACTGTCCTCTGGAAAACTTGTTACTTAGTTGGATACTTTGCTGTTGCATCTTGATCATGACCAATAGAAATGGAATTTTCTCTACCATTTCTATTAGTGATAAAGATGTACAGGCATCTGAAGTGCCACAGAGTGAGGGTTGTATGTGGCAGGTCCCTGCTTGAGATCATGTGAAGAAGCTCTGGTGTGGCATGCCAGTTATTGCCTTTTATTAGTAGAACACTAATTCCTTGTGAGTTAAAATACACTTCGAAATTCTGTGAAAAATACTGGAAGTGAAAATTATAGCGATAGTGATCCTGATATTGTTGCGATAATGCTTTTCTAACTTAACAGTTCAAATCCGAAGGGCACAATTAGTTCCCCCTTTCCTGTGAGGGCTGATACAGAGGCCTATTTTATAAGCAAGGGAAGGAGGTTAGAGCTATCATGGTGAGGAGTTTCTGACAGTTGCTTAAGTAATAGCCAAATACTGGAAGGATGGTATCATGTAGAATAGATACCCTGAGTACTAATGTGGATGACTTGGGAAAGAGAAACAGCTGTTGTTCCCCCACTTTTCTTCCCTTGAATTCGTCAGTTTTGTTCAGTAGGGCTTTTGTATAACTTGGACAGTTCCCATAACATTCTTTTATATTTTCCTCTCCTTAAAGGGCTATGTAAAGTATAACAAGTGAAGTTACCAAGCACAGGAATGTGTAGGAGCAGCTACTCAGTTACTCAGGTGTGGCGTGACATGAGTCTTTAACAAAAAATATTTATTAACGATTTAGAAGAAAGGGAAGCTGAACGTTTATTGAGAGGTACTGTAAATACTGCAAACAGAATGTAGTTCTCCTTTCTGAATTCTAACACCTGTTATGTTTGGGTGGGATCTTCACCTAACCATCTTTTTTATTTATTTAATTTTACACACTGTGTGTTGGTAGGTAGCATTTGCCTGGACTGTGGCTTCTAGTCATTATTTAGAGGTTTTGCCAGTTAAAGCGCTACCAATTCAGTCAGGCAATTTCTTACTCACTTGGTTTCTGTTAAGTACTATTTTATTTGCTTGGAGAATATGAGTTGGTCACAGTAGTAAGGACTGGACTATTGTTTTGGTCCATCTTTGCTTTCAGGCCTCCTTGTTTTTCCTGGCAGTGCTGGACTGAAGAAGGGGACTCTGATAGCCTTTCTTGGTTTGAAGATTTAATTAAAATTTGAAGATTTTAAGTCTGCTTGCTTTACTTCAGCACCAAGTTTTCTCTCTTTGAAGTATGGATTTGATGCTTCAGACACTAACTGCAGTGCAGAGAGCAGGCCAGTGGTCTAGAAAACTTCTGTTAACAATAGGTGTCTGTAAATGGGAAAGGCTAGAGGTTTAACAAATGTGGATAAAGAATCATAAAGTAAGCTTCATGAGATGTGGTGAATTTTAGCAGGGGGCATCCCAGTCCTCAAAACAATAATACATTGGCTTCCTCCTTTGGGAAAAGAAGTCATTATTCCCAGGATCTGACTGAGCATTGCAAAGCTGCATTTGCTCTAGCTAAGAGCATAGTTTTTTGAAAAAATACTGGAATCGGTGTAGTAGAATTATAGTCCTTGAGATTGCAAAGTATACAATGCTCAATCCATCTATCCCATAATATAAGTTTATTCAGCAAATGAATCTTGGGTATTCCTAACAGGGATCTCGTTTTTGATGGTTAAGTTTTTAGACATGTTTCACCAGTGTTTTCTAATGCACTTTGTGTTTTGAACCACACTAAATTGCTGAATGATCACCTCCGCACAGGGCAAACTCAGAAGATGAATCTCTTCCAGTCCATAACAAGTGCCTTGGACAATGCTTTAGCCAAAGATCCAACTGCAGGTATCGTATACTTGTTAGTGTGTTTTGCTTTGTATAAATTGCGTTCGGTTTACCTATTTGTGTACAATTTAGTGTATTTCTCATGTCCTTTAAAGTTTTCTGATAGGTATTTCTCACTTTGATCTCAAACATCTTTATAAATGTGCTGCATTCACAGATTACTTATGGATTATATGGTCTAAGATACAGTTGTCTCTTCCTGTGTTAGTTCTGTGTATTCCACTTGAAAGTAAGGACATTACTTACATATTATTTAACATGCTTATGGTATTACTGATGAGAACTGTACTTAAGGGCGGCTTGAATCCCACCATAGGAGTTTTAAAAATGTAAACATTACTTTTAAATTTCTTAAACTTTCTGTTCTCTAAACCCAATATTTTTTTAGACACCTTGTATTCCTCACTCTGCACATTCTGCTTGCTTCCTTGCCCTCCAAAATTAATTTATAGCTTTATTGATTTCTGTTCATTGTTGTGCCTAGGCAATACAAGTTTTGCTAGGCTTTTGTGGTTTGGCTAACCCATAACTTTGAAGATGCTACTTCATTATAGCTGGATTTAAAAGGCTTATCCTAAACTCTTGCACAAAACTATTTACTCTGCTTTTAATTCTTATACATAACAGGAGGTCTTTTGCTTCTGACAAAGGTAGGACGGCTAGATATTTGAAAGAGATGCTTCGTGTCATGAACACAGCTGCAAAGCCTGCATTATCTTGTGTAATTTTGGTTTTTCTTTTTAGTATATTAGTAACCCTTTTTGGCACTGCTTGAACCGGTGCTCAGCCTAAAGTCTGACTAATTGTCTAATCTGTTGGGACAAATTCCATGTGGTCTGTCCAGTACTATGCTTGTATACATTTCCTCTCAATCTACAGCTGTGTTATATTCACCTCAATTAGATTAAACTTAGACAACTGAGGGTAAATTAGGGCCAAAACCAGATTTTAATACCATTTCTGTAGAATCAGCCATATAAAAGTAACTGGAATGTTAGTCCAGCAGCAACCTAGGCTCATACATGATCTTCAGCCTTTAGAAAGTCAGTTGCTCTAAGGTTCCAGTCTTGCTTGTCAGCTTTGCAGGGCTGAGTCTTTGTAAAGCCCTTTGCAAGACCATGCTCGAGTTCTACAGTCCAAACATGAGTTCTCAGAATCACCATGCTTACTGAATTAATATTAAGTATTAATATTAATTACTGAATTAAAAACTTTTCACAATAGAAAACATGTCTTTCATATGTTTTTAGTTGTATGGGAATTGAGCAATTGTTTAAGTGTGGAAATCCTCATGCTTGTGTTGATGAGAATTAGAATCTCTCCAGGAAAATATATTTCAGTGGCTGAACTGAATGAGTAAATCCATTCAAGTTTGTGGATACCAGCATTAAATGGGAATATTTTCTGTAGATGCCAGCTGGCTCAAAAGTAGGGAGCCATATGGTAACAGAAAGGCCTTATGAAGATTTTAAGTACATAAAATCCCTCCTAAATTATCGTTACAAATTGATTAGAGAAGTGATCTAGGGACATAGGTCAATCATACACCCCATGAGTGCGTTCATTTTACATCATTATAGAAGTTATTTTTCTTTAAGTGGTGTCATTGATGTGATTAGCACAAATATGTTAATCCCTTTTAGTAATTCCAATCAGAAATATATTTAATTAAGAATAGTATTTAAAAGGTGAGAAAGTTAACTTACTTTTTGTCCTTTAGAATATGGGGAATATTGAGGAATTGGGCAATAATCAGAACTGACCCTAGTTCATGCAAGCAGCTATTGGTGATACTGCTGCGCATCTTACATGCTTAAAAAATTGAAATGGGCAATACTTGTTTCTGTGAAATCAATAACAAAACCGTTTTAAGACATAACCATTCCATAAATACAAAGAAAATACCCAAACAGATGAGTTGGTATGAAGCTAAGTTTTAAAGGCAAATACTTTTATTGATAAAAGTTTATTGATGACAAGGATAGTAGTGTTAAATACTGAGAACTGTCCTAGTTATTAAATAATCATCTTTTCTGTAGAGGAGTTCCTTTGAAGTCACTCTTCAGGAATCTGGCAAGTATGTTGGGGGAAGGTTTGAAATTTCATATTGGATTGGTATTTTGAAGAAAACTTCTATTTGATTGTTTTCAAAATGCTGTGTTTACTGAAATCTGTGGATGAAGAATGTAAATGGTTACCAGTTGAAGCAGAAGGCTTGATTTCAAAGACTCTTTAGTGACCAGCTGTAATTGCTTTTTGGAATTTTACTCATTTAGTTTTAGATATTGTGTTGTTATAGGCTATTTCAGAAAAATAGTTTAATGGAAACCTAACTGAATCAGTTTCATGATTTCTGTTTTGAGGCAGCTGTATTGGTGTCCTGTGATTCCTCATTAACCTTGGTTCTTCATTTGTCCTAGTCAGGCTGTGCATGAGAAATGTTTAGATCTAGATAAATCGTGAAGTGAAATGAAATGTTAGGTGTTACTTTTGTTAGTGTCTCATATAAAAACCTTTGAAACATGATAATTTAAAAGTAAGATGCATTGGATCTTAACGTTACCGTCCCCTTTTCTTCTTATTTTCAGTCATATTTGGTGAAGATGTGGCCTTTGGTGGAGTCTTCAGATGTACAGTTGGCTTGAGAGACAAATATGGTAAGTTAATTTATAAATCTGACATTCGTTTCACATTAACATCTCTGCTCTTCTTTTTTTACCCATTTTGCTGTAAGAAGTACTGTCACTGGAATGCTAGAAAACCGTAAAATCAATGTTCCATGTATGGCATGCTACTTAGTGCATAGCATTTTACAGGTCTTGGAAGCTGGTTGTGGATACAGTAACATGATACAGCTTTCAATTTGGCAATTGCTACTCCCCCACGGGGCTATTAAAGAGAAGAAGAGGTTATAAAATATTAGGTTTCAGCAGCTTACTTTCTTCAAGGCACAAAGATGACTGGGACTGCTTGCAGCAAGTGATTAAATCTATTTAATGATAATAAAGATGTCTTACAGCCATCTTGGAAAGCAAAGATCCACATTTTCTTTTGAGCGAACCAAAAAAGGGAGAAAGCAAAGACTATACTTATTTATAAGTTTCAGAAACACAACCGTATTTTGTTGTCTTGCTTCTCTTTCTGTATGCTGCTGCTAAAGTACCCATAAGTAAATGAAGACAATATCTGAAATACAAGTTTGAACAGAAAGAGAGTCTACAGATAAAGTCCTGAATTTAGGACTCATTTACAGAATGGCAATTCAACTTTGTAAGGCAGGTGAGAGGACATGGGTAACTCAGCTTCTTCACTGATAGTGAAATTACATAGAAAACAGGCAGTGACTGAAGAGGGAATGGCAAAGATAAACTGGAAGATGTACAGAAAATATAGTTACAGTGCGGAGGAGAACCAGAAAAGACTGAAAGTGGAAAGTTTGAAGGAACACAACATTTTGAGGGGTGTCTGCCTATCAGTGTAGTATTAGAGACTAAATAAGCTCTAGATGGAATGCTTGTTTTTTGAAAAGGCTAGACTCCTTGTAAAATACGGAGGAATTCCAGATAGAAGTGGCAAACAACCAGCCTCATGGATCATATGAGGAAGATTACATACACTTACTAACTCTTCTTTCCTCAAACATCTCCTGAATTTACTGTCAACATAATAGTAGGTTATACAAGTAATATAATATAAGGTTGTTTCTGTATATTGATATAAAATATGAAGGAATGATTTTTTTTTTCCTGTCCTGGAAGGAGGCTGATTTTTTTGTCATGTGTTTAGTTTCCTTTTCCTTGTAGATAGTTAAAATCACTAGGTGGCAGTCTATGCCTGTAAGTAGTTATTTTAATACACGTTGATAGTTCAGTTTTAAGCACATTTATAGAAGTCAAGGTCTAAATATCACCTAATATTATAGTAGGGAGAATTTAATGTGTTAATACTCAGTAGTAGTATTATACAGATGTTGCTGTCCAGAATGTTGCTGAATCTCTCTGGAGAGACAGAAAAGTGAAGAAATTTACTTTTATAATAAATTTGTCATTAAATATAAAAGCTGCTTCTTTTTTTTTCTTCCAGTGCAGTGTTATGTTGTATAAACATAGCCAGAGGCCTGCACTAGTACATGAAGGAAAGCTCATTGACTTTGTATGGAAATAGATCCAACCTTTTGATCAGATGAATTTTTGGCATGCTAATTTTGTTTAAAAATATTTAATTAAGGAATCATATGTAAATAAGTCAGTGTGTGTAAGATTCTTTTCCATGATAGCTATGACTTAAGATAGTATGTTTGTTCCTATTCATCTTATGTCAAGATCTGGAATACGTGATTTCAGTTTTCTGGCATTGAATTTAAGGCTTAAAAATCTGTTGCTGTATAATCCTCCATTCTGAAAAATGAGTGGACTTCCTGAAATAGTTATGTAGAGTGCTCCTTTCAGATAAGGGAAGTAAGTGTTGTACAGTTTTTGGTTTTTTTCCTTTGTTCCCTCCCTCTGGTCTGGTACACTGGAGGGCATAATTCATGTTTTGTCTATCTTCTTCCCCATCACCCTCTGTCAGGTTTTTGATTGTCACTGTTTTGTGGAAGTTATATCCTCTAACCTCTAGAGTATCTTTATGGAAATAAGGAATGCCTGCTGTTCCATAGTCTTGCTCTCTGGAGGTGCTCCTCCCTTTAGAGCAGTGTGATGTATACTGCCTACTGTATTTTTATAGCTAGGTGATGTGTGCAAACATTTCTTAATTTTTGTTTTTTTAAAGGGAAGTACATTATTGTTTCAATCCTTTGGAGAAAATGCTATCCATTAATCTCTGAGTCTGCAAATGAATTTGAAACAATGATCGGGGAGTGAGAGCGCGTGTCCTCTTGTTCTGCCTGAAGTGTGAAATAAAGTTGCAGTATGTAAAGATCAGTATCATCCACGTGACATAAATATAGAGGAGATCAGAGGTAGGAATTAGATGACAGAAGGTAAAGAAATGGGAAGAAAAAACAGAGGATAAGGTTAAAATGGAGAAAATGGACAGAAGTGAAGATTTAGAAACACGAATAGCAGAAATAGTGATTGACAAGCAATGTCACTCAGAAAAATGCAAGGGCACTTCTTTTTGGTCTTTTGTGTAGCTCCCCCTCCACCCTCCCAAAAGAAAAGACCCATCTGTTCTACTGTGGCCAAGAAATGAAAATTGTATAAATGGGAAGTAAAAAGTATATATATATATATATATATGTATGTAAGTATATATATGTGTGTGCATATATGTATATATGTGTATATATGTGTGTGCATATATGTATATATGTGTATATACGTATAATATACGTGTATATATATAATATATGTATAGGTATGTATATATATAATATATACATATATATAATATATATATTGTGTATATATATGTGTGTGTGTATATATATGTGTGTGTGTATGTATATATATTAAAAAAATACTTTCCTTATATGGTCTTTCTGCTCTCCTCCAAACACCTACAGCTTGAGAGCTTCCTTATCTGTAAGTGCCTCTGTAGTGATTTGGCCTCTGTGGTGATTTGTCTTTATACCAGTCTGGCCTGCACTTGAAGGGAGGCTCTAATGTGCACTTGCTGCCATGTCAAAAGATTGTCCTTAGTGAGGGTAAGGATCAGGAGCTTTCAGACTATTTCAGGGCTTGATAGTTTGAGAATGTGGAATAGGATCAGTCCTTGCTCAGAATTCTGAGAGTCCAGCAGAAGAAATTTGAGCTTGGCAGGTCTTTCCCCATAGCAGTGCTTAGGTAGAGGCTGACTTTTTCTGGGTTTATATGTTCACTTGTATAGATGAAATTTGTGAACTTTCTGAGGTTCTGCTCAATTACCTATTACACAGCTGCCTGCAGTTCCTTGTCATGAAATATTCTTCTGTTTGCCATCAAGGGAGTCTAGGTGGCTGTATAAGCTAAATTCCCAATATTTGCAGCCCTGAATAGATTGTTTTCTAAGTTTTTGAGCTATTGAAAATTATTTTTGACTGTAAGAGTAGTGTAAATTCCCTACTTTTCAGTAGGGCATTCCTGAATGATGCCATTTTAATTCCCTTGCAACTATTTACAAATGCAGGTAGAATGTGAATACTTTGAATGGGAGTTTTTATTTCAAAGATTCTCTCAGTTCCTGGATGATGTCTCTGTGGTGTCTGGTACCAGAAGCAAATGCTTGCCCGGATATAAGAGACTTGGCTGAGTGCTGTCCCTTGGGAGTTCTGAACTTACTCCACAAAAAGTTGACTTGAGATACCAAAGCTGATCTTTGTGGAGGTACAGCAGAAATGGTTTTGTCAGCAGTTGTTCTTTTGAAATATTTTGGAATTAATTTGTCTTTTGATCACGTGGTTCATTTGTCACTGTTTGGGATCCTCTGTGTGATAGAGTGAACAAGAGGAAGATAGGTTTCTTCATTTCTGGATTAATGTCCCATCACTGATTGGAGTTTTTTTGACTCATGGCTTTTTATTTTTTATCTGTTCTGTTTGGTCTCTGTTATTGCTGTTTACTCTCTTTTTGTTTGTCAGTGCAACCAGAGATGTACTGCTCACAGCAGCTTATGATACCCTCAAACACAGTCAGTTAGAACAGAATGCTTTTCCCAAGGTTTCTGTGTAACATTGCTAATACATTCCAGAGTGATGCTTGCTGCCTTTATTAGCAATGCTGTGTTGACTGCCAGTTTGTGGCCTGATTTAGTCCTGAAGTCCTTTCTAATCTACTGCTGTGCAGCCACTAATTGCTTTTTTTTTTTTTTTTTGTGTGGACTGTGGATAAAATGAAACTTGGCAAGAAGAACTATGTGTCACTGCTGTATGTATGTACCATAAAAAAAAATCAATCTCAGATAATTTCGTTTTAGGTAATTCTGAGTTACACATGTGACTAGAGACTTTAATACATGCAGACAGTAGTAAATGAGTAATTAGCAGCTTCATTTTTTTTCCTCCTCATTTTTCAGTTTTGTCATGTGGTGCGCATGTGTAACTTGAAATTTAATTCTCTTTTTTCCCTAATATTTTCAAGCATATGGGATTGTTTTATAAATAATCCTTCCTGTGCTTTATTGTTTTGATGCAGCTACAAGTGTAAATATAGTTGGTAGGATTATTTTCTTCCAAACCATATTTAAAAAAAAAGATGAAATAGATGGGGAGCAAGTTGTAAACAGTAATTTCTGTCTGTTCAGTCAGTTCAAGATATTTTCCTGCAGATTGATAAATTAAAGGGAAAAAAGGAAACTCAAGAGAAGAGGTAACACTTGTATTGAATCCCGTGAGAACAGGGGCCATTGAATCAGAAATTTCCCCTGTGGAAAATTTCGAACACATCAAAAAGCAAATGACTGAACTACATATGAAACCACAGTTGTAGCAAGAAAATAGTATCCTCATGTTTCTTATGTCAGGATGACCCATCCAGATTAGCAATCAGCTGGATGCTTTAAAAAATATTTTATTTATCACTTCCATATTTGTTTTCCTTTCCTTTCTGTCTGCCTTTCAAAATTTTATCTCTGGGGCACAGGGTATGTTTTGGGACAGATAGCTGGCAAAGGCTGTTTTTAGCCTCCAGTGGTGGAGTTTCTCTGGTGCTTTTCTTTATGGATCAGTTTTCTCTGAACTCTGGTTGCTGCAGCTGGAGGATAGAGACCATCCAAAACTGGCTACTTTACTCTTGTGTTTTACTGAGTAAAACCTGGTTACTTATATCTTTCTCTTGTTACATCTCATGATAATGCTAGCTTGACTTGCAGCAATAATGTATATTTACAACACCTGATCCCCTGTAATTTCTGGTTGTTATTCTGTAGACCTTGTGTCTGAGGTGTAAACACCTGTGTGTGTTTTCAGGGGATACTTCTTTCTCAGTAAATGAATCGTGTGTTTGTAGTCCAGTAAAATAATTCAGGAGTCTTTGTTTATTTTGCCAGGAGATGGCTGTACCTGTCCATGCCCAAGGGGACACCAGCCTTTCTAAAATAATAGTAGTCATTCTTTGAAGATAAGTATTTGCTTGAGCATGATATTATTCTATGAGCTTTACCTGTAGAAAACTCCTGAAGGCAAGTTCTGTGTTTTAATTGAAAAGCCTGTGCGGGAAAACTTGGGTGAGAAGAGTTGTGCCCATGTTGTTATGGTATTTTGTGAAGGTTCTTGGCTAAAGTTTGGATGTGCTTGCAAAAGTTGCGTAATGTCCCAATGGCTTTTAGTAGCATGAAATGATGGGAGAATCTTTTGAAGTGGAGCTAATAGGAGTAGATATAGTATGGGGTTTTTGTTTTTTGAATTCTGATAGTTTGAATCCAAAATCCATAAAATACTTCAAAAAGGTTTATATTGTAAATATTTTTGTTAGTGATTTCAGGACATTTTTAATTGTGTAGACTATGCTTAATGTTACTGGTAAGGGAACAGAGATCTGTCAATGGATATTCTGGGTTGTTCTGGTTGTTCTTGTGATCCCAAATGTTACAGTGCAAAGGTAAGAAGTACAAGAGCACAATTTGGATGGGCTGTATTAAGGTGGTGTGTTCTGCCTCCCAGAAGCTAGTGGCTGGGTCTTAATTCAACAGATGGGGAGATGCTGTGGGGTTTTTATGTGGAATTTTTAATCAATAATCATGGTGCCTTTTACATTCTTTTAGAACATAAAAATATGCTATTGTAAGGAGGAGGAAAAACCTCACCCTAAGGTAGCATAAGTGTTAGGGCTTTACTGTATAAGCAGATAGATGGAAAATGTTATCTTGATGCTTCAGAAGCAGACTGCAAGTTTGTTGGAGAAACATGGTGCTTCTTTGACATAGGTCCTGGTCCTTCCAAAAACATTGCATGTGGTAGAAGGAAGGAGTTCAGAATTTTTGACATCATGGACTTAAGCTAAGGTTGGAACATTTTATTCAGAGTTAAAAATGACTACTTGTGTGTAGATTGAGTAAAACCTAAATAGCCTGGAGGCTGGTTATCCTTATTTCTTTGTGGATAGATTTTAGTGGAGAATTCTGCAGCTTGCTTGCCTGGTTCTTCCAGAACAGTTTGGCAAGACCTGGGTTTTGTTCTGATTTATATAAATGTCTTTGAACAGTAACATCTGGAGAACGTGTTCCAGACTCGTTACACAATAGTACATTTTGTTCATTTTCATCTTAAATAGCCAATTCTTTTTTTAAGATTTACAGTTAGAAAAGGAAGAGAAGTTATTTGAGAACTTGCTAAAATGTAATATGTCCTTTTACAATGTTTGTATCTGTGGGATAATGATTTGAATCAGTCTGTGTCAGAGCTAAATAGCTTTTATTTTAGTTTTGTTTTTCTTTTCTTTTTAATTGTTCTGATAGTGTGCCTGGTGTGAAAACAGTATTTTATTTATTTGAGACTTACTAGTATTTGTTATGTTTCTTTTCATATGTTGTAAACCTGTTTGAGGGAAAGATAAGGAATATATGTTTTAATATAGAACTTGATACTCAGTACAGATCTTAAGAAAGCTGTTCTAACACATTTTTAAGATATTTCAAGATACATTGCTGGGCAAAAAAGTATGTGTTGCTGAACTTCATAAAAATGGAATTTTCCACTTCAGAAAATACTTGCAGTGGAACATGTTAAATAATATTTTAATAATACCATTCCAAGGAAGATGAAACTTTATGTATTAAAGACCCAAGATGGAATTGATGAGCATAACTAGTCTTTGCAGTCTGTATTAATAGCAAATATGCAAAGACAGTTTGTGTACCTTCTTTTAGATGTCTATCTTTTTGCCTTTAGGTGGAATTAAGTGATTCTTAGTTTCTTTGGGTAGTCCTATGATTACCCTCTGTTTCATTTCTATGTTTATCCACTCATCAACTGGAGTTAATTTAGTATGTCTGCTGTTTTTTCTACCTCTGAGTTTGGTGGTAAGAATGTGGTAATTTCAATTTAAGAAGATACTGCAGACTTTATTACAGGGAATAAAACTCTTAGAGTTTTCTTAGAAGTAATTTGCTTGAAGTCTAAAAAGGTGAAAAAAGTCAAGACTAATATCCAGGTCTGGGAATTGTCTAAGCAGATTTGCAGCAGAAGCACTTTGAGGTGCAGGTTAATCTTAATTTGACTTGATTCAGAGCCATCTTCCAGTGACCAGGTTGACATAATATGCTAGCCATTTATTATAAAAGATCTATTTTCAATTTGCAGAAACATTAAATCCTCAAAACCTGGTTTTCACACTTACATGGAAGCACCAGTTTATTCATTTTTCTCACGCACCTTCTTTACATGTAAAGGGACAGGCATGGTTACCAGTGAGATTTGTAAGATGGTTTTCATTACTGCAGGTTACTGGTCTTTGAGCTCTTTGCTCTGGAGTACTTCTATGGCAGCATGAAATCCTTGCTCTTGTGTTGAGAATACTTGCTTCACAATTCCAGCGAGATCCAGCATGGTTTTACGTTTGCTTCTACACGACTGATACTGAGGAATGTGAGAGAGGGTGACTTGTATTTGACATTTTTGCCTACTCCTTGTTTTGTCATCCAGATAGTGTGCCCAGCTTATTACAGCAGAATTTTCATTAACAGATTGTAATACTTAGCTTTGATAACTGTTCTGTGTTTCCTGTTGGATCTCTGTCATGTCATGTGATGTTGCAGACTGTGTGAAAATGCATAAAATTGAACTAAGCCTTGTAATTTAAGCTGATGTATTGTCCTCTGCTTATACCCACGTGTAAGTGTTTAGTAGATGTCAATTTTGGGGCATATTTTTGCATGTAAGCATTTTGTCATCTGGTAGAGCTTCTCATTTCAAACTGTATGTCAGTTATGCTTTTCTGCAAGTGTGCTTCTCACACAGCAGATTTTTTTTGTGGTTGACAGAGGAATGTTATTAATCATAGCTGGAGGAATGCTTGAATACCTTGTCCATTTAGGCATCTCTCTTTTTTTATTTAGGCTGCAACTGGGTGTATGAGCCAGATGATGAGGAGGAATTCAGTGTGGAGTGGGCAGCCTGCTTTGAATGTTTAAACTAGCAGTTCCAGCTCAAAGTGTTCTTAACGAGTCATTCTCTTACTCAAGACAATGCATTTTTCTTCCAAGAACTCATTAGATCACAACTACTCTTTCACCTCCTCTCTCCCCAAGAGTCCCTTAGAAAAGTAAAATGAAATTCTGGTGTGGACATCAGCCACTGAGATGAGGGCTGCTTATTAAATGTTTTCCTAACAGTGTGGATCTGAATTAATACTATTTTATTGATGTTATTAAATGCTTCCGTCAACAGGACAGGTACAGACATAAAACATCTGGGCAGTCAGCATGTATCCCTGCTTGGGGCTGTTAATAAACCATAGAGTATTAGGGTTTGTAAGAAAAAGAACTTGAAAGTCATCTGTTCCAAAACAGTACTCAACATAGAGTTGAGTTTACGTTGCCTGTGGTCTTGTCCAGGTGAGTTTTGAACATGTTCAAGGCAGGAGCTGCTACCACCTCTTAGGACAGCTTATTCCAGCATTTGACTACTGTCATAGTGAGGATTTTTCCTTTAATATAATTAATGTACTTTTTTGCATCATTTGCACTTGACACTGCATGCCTGAAAAGAATCTGGTCTTCCCCCTGTTCATGCTGCTGCTTGGCTGCTTTTCCATCATGGAACGATGTGCAAGTGGAACTGACTTGCAAGGTTACCAGCATTCAAAGTGAAGCCAAAGCTTTGCATTAACCTCTCCCAACTCCTCCCACTTCTTCCCCGAGAAAGGGAGAGAATTACATAATATATTTTAATATTTCTGGTTTATTCTTTAGCTTTTGGTGGTTGCTAGTTTGCCACAAATGGCAGGAAATCTGAACTGGGGGAGAGGGCGAAAAAGCAAGTCTTCAATATTTGCTTTAGGGAGGCAGAGCTGTTTCTAGAGCTTTTCTGGGCCTTACCTAATCCAAAAGGCTGTAAGCCTGACAAATAAATTCTTAATGTTATATTCATGCTGTGACCTTTTAGAATTTACTAAGTTTTACTAGAAAGTTTTCCTTCCAAACCTCAAATTTGGTAACTGTGCAGATTGTAAGAATTTCTAGGTAATGGAGGAGATTGCTCCCTGTCCATGGTAGCCTTTTCTTTGTACTTCAGCAGTTCTCCTGACTCTGATATTGTTTGTGGTCTTTGAGAGTGAAGGTTAAATGAAAATGCAATAAACATGCTTTTCTCCTGAGGGAATCTTGGGGGAGAGGAGGTGAAAGTGCAGTTGTGATCTAATAAGCTCTTGGAAGAAAAATGCATCGTCTTGGGTCAGAGAATGACTTGTTGAGAACACTTTGAGCTCGAACTACTAGTTAAAACATTCATGTTTCTTCAAATGTATGATTTAGCAACTGGGGGAGACTTAAAAGGAAAATATACTCTTCAGCTCTTCCTATTTTCCAAGTACTTTCCAAAAGTGTTGGTTATGTCAGTAGCATATATGATAAACCTGTGAAGAATTCCTGTTCTTACCAGTTGCCAGGCTGATCAGGTGGCATTCACTTTGGACAACAAAGTGGTGGCAAGTGGTTCAGAAGCATGCATTTTTTGATGTGATTTTCTTTTTTCCCCCAAAATGAAACATAATTAAGAGGAATTAAGAGAGTAAACAAATGAAACCAAGTAAGAAATACTTACCTGTCATTGGTCCTTTAAAACTTCTGTCTAGCATAAGTAGTCAGTTCCTTTGTTGCAGAGTAGAGCATGATAATGGATTTTTCAGCAGCAGAATAGGAAGAAACTGATTTGGTTTAGTGCATGCAAGTCTCTTTTCTGACCCTGTTGTCAATTGCTCAGAGATTTTGGCAGTATGTTTTTTTACTAACTTTTGTATCTTAATGCTGTAACATGACATTTTGGAATATTTATGGAAAACGTAATGGGAATGTCATGTAATTAGTTGTTAAATAATCAAAAGTTGCACGACTTTTTATTTCAAAGCAATTAGATGTTGAAGTCGTTTTGAAGGCATAGGCAGTGTGTACACCGTGTGTGTGGATACATGTGTTTCTCCTGTAACAGACCCAGCTCCCTGCGCTAGACTTGAGACTTCACATTGATGTTGCTTGGGGCTGACACCTGGCCACTAAGCCCTGTGGTTGGCTGAGTTATGCCAGAGGCATGGCTGGGTTCTTGAAGCCTTCTTTGAATGTTTGGGCATGCACAAATGTTCTTGGCTTTTGCAGGATACAGGACTGGGGAAGAACAGGAGTGGAGTATAGCTAAATTCTGTATGTTGGTATTCTATGCACAATGGGTAAAAGTCATCTTTGGAAGTTAAAAGCTACTTGTGTAGGAAATCCTTTTCATTTCATGTAATTGCTTTTCATCACTTAGGTAGGTGAAATAATGCATTTTAACATGGATTGCTCTAGAAAAAGAAGTGTTTTTAACAACGTGGCACGTTAGTGTGCAATGTTTCAAGGCTGAGAGTTAAACCATCTCTGGGTGAGTGAACCTGAAGCCCCGCTTTGGACAAGTAGATTTGAAATTTCTGTATTCAGCTGTAAAGTTAATGTATTCCATATAGAGCAACAGGGCCTGTTGCACACCTATTTTTTTAAAGCTGGAGAAGTGTGACTAGGTTATCAGTAGAAAAAGGGGTAGAAAAGAATAGTTAAAACTATTAAGAAGTTAGTAGAACTATTTTTTGTTAACCCAGGAGCTCTAAAAGAGCTGAGTATAAATTTACCCAATTTACTTACTGTTTTGCCTGACCTCTTGTATAATATCAGAGAAACTGAAGACTACAAGTGTCAAGAGTTGTAAAACAGGGCTCAAAAGGGATGATGGGAGCAAGAAAGCTGGAATGTTGGATAGATTATATTAATTATGTTAAGAAATAGAATTAGTAGAGTTACGTAGAGATGCACCTATGAAAAATCCTAGATATTCTAGGGTTAGAAAAGGTCTTTAAAGGCAGGACTGATTGGAAATCAGTAATTTCTATTTGAATTTTCTACACAAAGTCCCTGGTGAGTAGGAAAAAAGCTAATCTGTTGGGGCTTCCTTTTCTTTCCAGTCTTTTCTGCATGTGCAGCCATGACTGCTACAGTTGAAGACAGAATATATTTAGCTTCTTAGACTTTTCTATTTGACTTCTAATGGATGTTTTAAATGGAAGTCGGTGAGATTATGGGGACAAATAAAATGCTGTCCAGGTATATTGTTCATACTGCTCAGTACTGACATTTTTTAAGACGTGTTTTTTTAATGCGAGTGATGTAGTATTATGAAAACAAAGCGCAGCTCTCCTTTGACTATACCACCAGCAGTACTCCTTAAACCACTCAAATGGTCCAGTGTGGACTCTTGCAGGGTGATATGAAATTACTCAGAGTTGGAGCATTGGGTGGTGTGTTAACATTACGGGAGATTTAATATTGTTTGAATAGCTCATATTAGAAGTTAAATTAAGACAGGAATATGACTTGTTGCAGTTACTGAAATCTGAAATACTTTTTTCCTGATGGCTTGGAACAAATAAAGATGAAGCAGCCAAAACATTAATGCACAATGATCGACTACAAATGTCTGTAAACATGTTCTGTTAGGTTGCTATGAAACTCTATTCCTGGCGAATGAGAAGATGACTGTAAGACTGCTTTAAAGCTGTTGTCTTGTACACAAAGGGTCAGTGGTAATTTGAACATTTGTGGGGTATTCTTTGTTCTGAAAATCACAAAGAGCACTCCTTTTTATATAAGTAAAATTGAACCAAGTATTGATTTTTTTCCTTAATGTTTGTTCTTCATAATTTCAGATTTTCCACATTAGGGAAGACTTCTAGAGTGTTTTTTCACTTCATTGAAGTGTATCTAGTCTTACTACTGAGTTATTGGGACAGAGAGATGAGAAGCATCACCCTTTTTGGTCACAATGCCCTGTTTGCCATATTGCTTCCCTCAGTACCTGGCAAAGGGCACGAACCTGTTCAGATGGCTGAAACCAGGGATGTTTATAAAATCGGGCAGGTTAATTGAAATGCACACCAGCATAACATCTTCCTGCAGAGGCTGACGCACCTGGCTTCAGATAATGTAGAGGTACTACCTTTCACCTGGACTGACAAGTCAGTTTGCTGACTTGGTGTTTGTTTTGAGCTGTGTGGCTGACGCAAATGATAGGAGAAGAACACATTGTAGGAAATGTTTCTTTGTTGGTAAGGAAATGAAATATGGAAACACAAAGTATCTCTGGGTTATTTGTCTGCTTCAGTCGGATTTCGGCTGAAATCTGACTCAGCTGGTTTGCAGAGGGTGATGTGAATGGTTGTTTATCAGAGTGGACTTCCTTTTCACATTTTGAAACAAAGTGAAAAATAAGAAAATGTGAAATGAAATAGATAAAAATGCATAGCCTTAATGCCTTTAAATGCTAAATGTTTAAATATTTTGTGTTAGTTTTAGTAATGATTTTCCTACTGGATCAATAGAAGGTTAAAGCAATGCCATACAATTTTTATTGTCTGGGGAAATTAATAAATCTGTTTTATCCTAAAAATGTGTATGTCTTTTTGTCTTAAGGGGCTAGGTTTTGTAAAGAAAACCCTACCCTTTGAAACTCTACCCAAGCTTGTTTTCTGATCTAATAAATAGTAAAGTGCTTTAGGATTTGCATTTAAGAGGTCAGTGTTATTGTTTTAATGCTATATTCAAAACCATTCCTGAGTAATAAATCTCATTCATTGACTTCCCTAGCTCACTCTTTACTGTTTTAAGCCATGATACTTCAGAATTGTGCCTTTAGTTCTGAAAGTCCAAATTAGGTGCTTCACACTCCTGACATTACAGATGTCTTTTTACTTTTCACTTTTGCTGTATTGATTTTCACTTCATTTTTTTAATCATATTCCATTGATAACAGTATGATGCCTCTAATTTGCTATCTCAATAGTATTTCAGCAGTTTTATTAGGATGTATTTTATATTTGGAATTATAGAGTGGCATACTAGTGTGGTGGAGCTAACGTGCCTTTAAATTCATTCACCACCCTCAATTGCTATTAAAGAATAAATTTTGATTAATTTGATTGATTTTGGTATTAAAGAATTAATCTTCTAGTTTGTATCAATTATTAGTTAAAGTTCATTTTACAGGATTGTTAAAATACATTTCAATTTTTGTATGAGGGTATAAAATTATTTTTGGAACCTGTTTTTTAGGCTATTTCAGTGTACTCTGAAAAATCTGTTAATAAAGAATGAGGTTAGGTAAGCTATAAGTCTTACATCAAAAAATCCCATAAGCAAGTGAAGTGAAATATAGTGATCTGCCAATGGACTTACAAGAAGCAGGAAAGTAGAAAGTAGAAAAGAAAATTACCAACATTACTATATGTCTTCATAATGTTAATACATTTTTAGCATATTAAAATAAGATTTGTTTTAAATTAAACTTTAAATGTGTCTGCGAAAGAGCAGGGAATTAAGATGGCTAATTCATGATATGCTAGATAAACAAAGATGAGGGAAGGAGATGTTTGCCAATTGTTTATGGTGTTACAGATGGATACAGGGACAGCTCTCGTGGTTGTATGTGTGGCAGGGCTTCTGCAGCTTCACGATTGTGGTGGTAAGGCCTGGAGCAACCACACATTTGCATAGGGAGTTTATTTTCCTCTTTCTTTGGCCGTGATGCCTGTCAGTGGGGAGAGTGCACCAGAGGATGCAGTGTAGGAACTGAGATTACAGCCCCTTCAGGAATGAGAACAATTTACACAGTAAACAGCCCATCTAGGGGAAAAAATAATTTTGCATTCTCTTTGTTTCCACTGTCTTGTATAAGAAATTGTGATGTGTCCTTCAATTGTGGCAGCTCTTTGGACTTGGTGTTGTCTTGTGTAGCCTCACTGACACCACCAACATTGTAGTATCATTTGATGGCATTTTTTTACTTTCTTTAAGTGAATATTCCTGGTTGAGGGGAAAAAAGTGGAAAGCAGAGGGGGAACCAAAAACGTACTCACTGATATATACATACATACATACATACATATGGACAGGATACAAAGGAGTGACAGTGGTGTGGTGGGTGATGTGTGAAAATAAGATGTGTACTTTAAAGATTTGTGATATACTAAAGGGACACATGTTTACAAAAACAGCCTTGGACAATGGTTTTCCCCTAATCATTCTTTTCTGAAAACTTTTATTAGCTTTCCTTTTTCTAATTGAACTTACAGCTATTGAAATTAGAAGTCCTCCTAGTAAGAAGAGCTTTTTCACTTATTAATTTAGTCTTTTTTTTTTTTTTGCTTAGTTGTTTCATGGTTATTTAGTTATTGTTTAGTTTATTTCATAGTCAGTGATGGGGACTGTGCACATTTTTTCCATTCAATTTGAGTCTTGGCATTTTCATGAATGATGGATTCCTATAGAAACCTACTGTCTATTTCCCAGTGTTCTAAAGAGAAGATTTAATAGCAGACCGAGACTTTTCTGATGTACTCTCTTGGCAGAAAAGTACTGCTGGCAAATATTGTAAATATGTCTTGTAGAGGATATTGTGGTGGTGTTTCATCTCCCTCCCACTCCTTGTTTTTAATTTCATGAACTGAACAATTTTGTCTGCAACCATCTATTAGATTGATGACTGTTTGGGATCTGAAATTACTGTGGCACAGAAATATGTCAGGACTAAAATAACCTTTTACATTTCATTTAGGTTTGTAGCAGGAGCAGCATTTTTTTGTCTTGTCTTGGAGACAAAGCAAATTATTAAATGTGGCCTTACCTTGTTAGAGAAGAGTGATAAGAAGGGGCACTGCTGATGGGGAGTGTGGATAAGACGCAATGTGCTTTTGTTCAGGTGGTCCTGTACATCTGTCTGCCTTTGAGTAGGGACAGTTAGTTGTCAGTGCCTGGAAAAAAAATGGAAGAAACAACACTTTATTGTAAACTTTTAAAAATGCTTGTAAGTATTGTTTATTCTCACGTAAGCATGAGTAGTATGCATGCTTAAGTGTGAATACATCAGAACAAATTTTCCTTCAAATGTTAAGAATGTTGTATGTTACAGAAACTGTTCTTACCTTTAATTTAGTTTCTGCTTCTCTTCCTCTTGAGTTGTTACAAGTTAAAGTATCTGTACCTGTAATGGATGGTTATTGTTCCTACACCTGAAAAAGCCCATCTAAACAGTCATATGCTTAATTGCATGCAACTTGTTTATAAGTAAAATATTTCTGGGACAATATTTTCCACTTAGAGCTGGTGTATTAAAGGAATTGTATGTTGGTTTTTTGGTTTTTTTCCCCTATAGGTAAAGACAGAGTTTTCAACACCCCTTTATGTGAACAAGGAATTGTTGGCTTTGGTATTGGAATTGCTGTTACAGGTGCTACAGCCATTGCAGAAATTCAATTTGCAGATTACATTTTTCCAGCATTTGATCAGGTTAGTACTAATAAATTTGAGAGCAGTTAAAACAAATCTTACAACTGTTTAAATTATTCTTCTGTTAGCATTAGTACTTGATTTGAATATGTGATTTTTTGCAAATATATCCACAGCTGTATTACTAATATTTATGCATGCTTTAGGTAAACAGGCATAAACTGCAAACAGTTTTAGTACTGTACTGTTAACAGTAAACTGTACCAAGGCCACTTTGAAGGCTTATTAAATAATGGAAATTAAAGATGTGGTTTGAGGCAAATGTCTGTTTGTTTTAATTTTTGGTTTGTGGCTCTGTTGGCTTCAGCAGCCTTAAATTCATCAGCCTGTGTCTTCCGAACACAGTTTCTCATTTCTGCATACAGCTGCGGCTGGCCATGTGTCCACAGGACAAACTACAGATCTGGACTGGGCTGATTGGCAGTATGGAATGAGGAAACAGCTGGATTATAAGGCTACCCCTGAGGTTTAGGCATCCAACTTGAACACAATAAATTGTTGGTTTATTTGCCTTGGAAAATGTTTGTCTTTGCACTGACATACAGTATTCCTTTGTTTTAATTTCGTCCTCTGAATCCCATGCATGGAACAGATGATATAGTTACATCTCATATATGGAACTGTCTTGATGCGTAACAAAAGGTACTGTACTGAATGTTACTTTTGTATATAAATCTTTCCAGATTGTCAATGAAGCAGCAAAATATCGTTACCGCTCTGGAGATCTGTTCAATTGTGGAAACCTCACCATTAGAGCACCCTGGGGCTGTGTGGGTCATGGTGCACTGTATCACTCTCAGAGTCCAGAAGCCTTTTTTGCTCATTGCCCAGGAATAAAGGTATAGTAACTCTTATTTCATGAAAATTAATTTTTTTTTGCTTGTTTTATAATGGACCTGACTAACAATGAGTCTGGGTGCAAACGGGGAAGAAGAGTAGATATCTTAGTATGTTAATTAAAAACTATTAGAAAACTTGAACTGCATTAAAGTTCAGAAAACAAAAAACTATTAGAAAACAAAAGCGTGTTTGAGAATTTATAGCCGTCATTGAAGCAATCTTTAGTAGACATAGCATTTTATATTTGTATTTACACAGTTTTGTGTCCAGTGTAGTACAGAACCTAAAACCTAACACTAAAAAGTAGTACTTTCCTTTCTATTTTTTTTTTATTTCTGCATCTGTCTTAAGTGCACTAATGAATTAATTTATATCAAAGACACTGCTGGGCAGTGGGCACAAACTGAAACATCAGAGGTTTTGTCTGAACGTGAGGAAGCACTTGGCACAGCTTGCCCAGAGAGTTTGCAGAGTCTCCATTCTTAGAGGTATTCAGAACTTGTCTGCGCGTGGTTCTAGGCAACTGGCTCTGGATGGCTCTGCTTGGTCAAGGACACTGGACCAGATGACCCTCTGGGGGTCCCATGCCAGCCTCAGGTGCTTGGAGGTTCTCTGAGTAAGAACTTTAGGCAGACTTTCTCCCTGAGATGGTGGCATCCCTTGAAGTGAAGATGCCTAGTGCTTAGGTGGATAACTTTCCTAGGGAAGAGGGGAGGGTCAGGATCTAGTCATCTCAGATTAAGAGAGCACTGTTCATCAGGCTTTCCATTTTTTCCTGAGTAAATTTTGGTCTATGAACTTGTACTTCTGGGTTAGCTGGCAGCCAGTCCATTGAGCAATGACTCATGGCTGATTAATGTGGAAGATTTAAGCAGAACCAGTATTTGTATTCTAAAGACACATGTTCATTGTTTATCTGTTGTTTAAACTGTTGTCTGTGTATGATTTTGGTGTCCTAAAACTTCAGATATTACTCGTCTAGAGGGAGACTATAGCCATTTCTCCTAGTTGTTTTTCTCTTTACTTAAATAGATACTCTTGTATTATTGACATTTTATCTCATTATATTTGAGGAGTAGGATACATTTTTGTCTTTGGGTGTTCTTCATGATATTTGAGGTCCTCTTCTGAAGTTGACAGTGTTTCCTGATTATAGACAAAACCAATCTACAAAGTCTTTTGCCAGGTTATTGAATTAAATGTTTTCTGGAGCTTGTTTAAAACTAAAATATCGTAACAAAGCAAAAGATAACTTAGATGATTAAAGTACTGATTCCCAGTCTAGCTAATTTCTGCTGATCTTGTAGGTCAATCTCAAATTTTTATATACTAAACCAAGGGACATGGTTTAGTGGTCCACTCTGGTGATTAAAACTCTTTCTAATTCGTACCAACTACCTATACTGATGCATAGTCTTAAAATGAGGTAGTAGGTCAGAATTTTATTTAGTTCCTCTGGGTAACACGATTTCTTTGCTTACAACTCTGATCTTTCTGTTGCTTTTTCACTTTCTTACACTCCTCCTTGAGTAAAATGCTAAAATAGGTTGCTACCACTGAGAGCTGTCATCTCAGTTAAAGGTAAAGGGCACATTAATTCTGTGGAACTGATGGAACAATCTGCTAGTTCTTTGTGCATGGAGAAGTATTTTGGACTCTATCTTTTGAATATTGTTACTTGTGAAAACAGTGTTGTTCCTTTAATATTTTTTGCAAAGCTGTTTGTTAGTGCAGTTCATAATGTTTCAAGATTGCAGGTATTTTTGAATAAACCTGGCCTTTAACATAGAGATCAAGAAGTTAAAATGAACTTGTGGTTCAGATGCATTTTCAGATGTCCCATATCTGTGCCTCTTTTCTCCATATTAGAGGAAGAAAGGCAATGTCTTCCAAGCTGAGAAGGGTCGGGTTTGATCTTTGGGAAGAATGTCTTTCAAAACAGCCCTCTTATTAAACTTTGTGAAAGGTTTCTGGCTTTGTATTTTGTGTTTTTCTTAAATGGCCTGGATTTTCCAGGCGAAAGGAAGTTAGTACAACTTTGCTTATTCAGGGAAAGGGCTGTGGTCATTGGTACTTAGAAAAGCCTTGTTGAGTGAGGACTATACTCAATGCTTGTATATTTTGCCTACTGTTGTGAGGATGTATATGGAAGACATTGATATTGATTCTCTGCCTTCCATTGTAAGAATATCTGCTCTCATGGCTAGAAGCTTTCTTTTTCATTTCCAGCCTAAATTTGTTTCTGACTAACTTGTATATTTAATTTTCAGTCCTTCACTATCCCCTTTATATCCTAAAACACTTGTACTCTCTTTAGTCTTGTTAGACTAAACAAATCAAAGTATCAAAGAAACGTTAACAATATCTGGAGCTCTTTTGACATCTGTTTTATTAATTTTCTTTTCAAAGGGTTGATAGAATCATTAAGTATTCCAGTTGAGTATCTAGCAGTGATTTTTGCAATAGCACTAACTGTTCCTTGGCTGTGTTGTTACTTTTCTTTTAGGACTGTACTGCATAATATCCTAGTCATCCTTTGAGCAGATAGTAAATTTGGATCTGAATTTCTACTGATGAGTTCTAAATTTATAACAAAAATGTAGTCCTTAGATGTGTGACTTTCAGTTTGTATTTTTCAGTTTGCGTTTGTCAGTCATGTCCTCAATATGATCTGCGTCTTTTTAATACCATTCTCTGTAGTGGTAGTGACTCCCAGCTCTGGAATAGTTTTCATTACCGTGTTCTGACTTAACATTGTAAATGAATAAGGTAAATAAAATCTGTCCTACAAATGGTTCCTAAGGAGCTGTACCAGTGACATCCATGGGTCAATTTCCCATATGTCTGTTACCAATTGCTTTGGCGAAATATTGGTAAACTGCGTCTCCCTTGTTTAGAGAAATCACGTATTGAGTTAGTTTTATGCAATAGCAGATTTAGGTTGTGTTTGGACTCTATTACTTTTATATAAATAAATGTTACTACTCTCAAAATATGTTTTGAAGCCATTGCTGTAGTTAACATGGATTTTTTTAAAACAAGTGCTACAAGTAATGCTTTCAGCCACTTCTGGCTTCACAGCTGTAAAAGTGTTTGCTGATAAACTTCATGCTGCATGTGCCAGCTCTTTGAGGTCTCTGGGATGTAAATTAGTTGATTCTTCTGATTTGAGTGAATTCAGCTCTTGGGTTCTATTTTAATTTAAACTGATAATTCAATAATGTTCTTCCCATAATTAAAATTAAAGTTCTCTTAGATCATCCTAAGTTAACTCTTCTTTTGTCAAATAAATTGTACTGTTTCCTTCCTAATATTTGGATTACATCTGGAGGCCTTGCTTGTTTTCTTTGCTTGATAATAGTTTAAAGTATTTATTGGTATTTGTTCATTTCGAAAATGAGCAAATTTCAGGCTCCCACTTTAAGCAAAGAAAGTCAACTTTAAATAGCTCTTTCCTTTTGTAGTCTTCAAAACTAACTGGACTAAGTGTGAATACCTTCAAGGTCTGTTTTGATGAATCTACCCAAGCAATGGAGGATCACTCAGCCGAATTTTTTTATTATACATCTGCATTAATTTTACCTAGCTTATGTATATATATAGATATATCTATGTGTGTATATATATATATATGTGTATATGTATATATATACACATATATATACATATATATGTATGTATGTATATTAATCTGACTGACTTTTTCTGTTCATTTTACCTCAAATATTACTGTTAAGATGTTAGTTCTACCTTATCTGAGGGGACTACCTTAGTATTTAAATCCCCTCTATTGTATAGAGGGGAACTATTAAAGCCTTATCAGTGAACAAAATAAAATTCAAAATTGAAGTGTTTTTTAATAGTGTAGCGCTCGCTTTGTAAGAACAGCTCAATCTGTACATAGATTTATTCAAAGCAAAGAATTGCTTAGTGTTAAGTATTGTTGATGAAGTGTCTAGCAGAATCGCAATTTTAAATAAACTATTTTAAAATGTTTTTACAGGTTGTTATTCCAAGGAGTCCTCTGCAGGCTAAAGGATTGCTGCTGTCATGCATAGAGGACAAAAATCCATGCATATTCTTTGAACCTAAAATACTTTACAGAGCTGCAGGTAAAGATTTATATGTTGTATTTTCCAATAAAACAACAATGTTTGGGGTTTTTTGCACATATATGTTGATATTCACATCTAAAACAATACTTTAGTAGAAGTCTTGACTTGTTTGGTCTCTAGGTGTGTTGTGGATTGGGTTTTTAGAGGACTTGTGAAAACTGAATACTAAGTTTGACTGTGAAGAAGATAAACGGACATGTGGAGTCTGATTTACGCTTAGTTAGCTTTGGAAGTTAGCTTTACAGTCTCAGGTTAAAAAAAAGAAGGAGAACTAAGAGGCATTATTCTTTATCAAATTCAGATACAAATTTTGCAGGACTTGAACTGCTTTCTTGTGGTAACTCCAGGTACTAAAATAAGTCCAGATCAGTTTTTATTTTTCCAAAAGAACTGAGCCCCACCATCACCATTTTCCCAAAGTTAAAATTTCTTTGAAATGCTTAATTTCTAAAAATCTTCCAAATCTGCCCACTTAGATTTTAGCCTTATTTGAAAGGGAATGTGATTGCCATTACTTTTTTCATTTGTTTTAGTCATAGTGAACTTTCTGGTTCAAAGTAGCTTTAACAGCTCTCATTATGTGTAACGTATTGGAGCAGAGTAAATTGACAATGATGGTGCTTGAGTTGGTTCTAAAAATTAACTTGGCCTAGAGAAACTGGACTGAGAACAGAAAATGTGAAAAGTTTTACATGTGGAGATAGGCAGAGAAATTGGATGAGCAACTGATAAAATAGAACCAAAGCCATGACTTGCCATAATGTTTCCATGACCTATGACTTTATATGTGAACTATGCTGAGTTTGTAAGTTGACCTTGTGTGGACTGAATTTGAGTGACAGACAAAATGCTTCTGTTTTGCTTTGGACCTTTTAACAGCACTTTTCCATCAGTGCAACCATTTTGTCTGTAAATTTGTCCTCTGCCTAGAGAGACAATAATAAGGGAAAGATTTAGAAAGCAGACATCAAAACTACAAAAAAATACTAATATAACTCAGGAACAAATAGGATATTTACTGGTAATACTGCTTATTTGCGTTTATATTTTCAAAAGAGACCCAGAAGCCCATTATCAATGTAAATTTAAAAGTGCAGCTATTTTTAGTGTCGTGGGGTGTGATGTACCCATAGGGTATTGCATTCCTTAAGTTCAGTGTGTTTTGAGAGCTTACTAAAATTTAGCTAAAAGGCCTCTGTCCGTTCATTTAGAGCAAGTAGTTTGAAAAATGAGCTTGAGCCTGAGTCCTGTTAAACAAAGAAAAAACATGAAGTGTTTTTAAAACAAGCCTTTATTTCTCCCCCTTCCCCACAGTGTTTAGAAGTCACAAGTACAAACTGTAGAGTTAACAAAATACTTGCTTTTCATACTGGCACGAAAGGCTGCACATCAGTATCACACAGCTTTTGAGAATATAGGGAGGTTTTTGTGTTTGAGGAAATGACTTGTAAAGCAATTGCTGGATCATTTAGTGAACATAAATCAGGCTTGTGATTGAAATCTTGAGTAAAGATGTGCTGAAATAGTGATAAATGTGATTTATATGCTGGTCAGTAACCAGCTACAGCATTACTGTTGTTGGTAATTTCCGAAAGACTCTGATTTTCTCCTCTATTCTGATGGCTGATTTTCAGTGACTTTACCTACATTTTTTGTCTTAAAATTTCTGAGAAGATGAGTTCAGCAGTGTAGGTTGAAATTTGTAGTACATTTGCATCAGTGTGTGACAGGGATGATTGTAACAGGTAACTTCTTTCATCTACATGGATATTTTATTATTTCTAAAATGTAAAGCAGGGATGTTTTACTGTATGGAATGGTTTTTATGTTCCTTTTATTTCCTTTGTAAACCTTTCTCTGTGTTATCATTAGTTTGTCACCTGCACTGTTAAGCTCTCCTTTGTGGGTTGGGTCAGCTTGGGCTGGAAGATGACTGGTGTCTGGGAGGTCCTCCTATAAAATTGGTCTCTCTTAGAGTTCATTCTTATTCTCCTGGCCATAGTCAGGGTTTATGGTAATTCCTCCATAGAAACCAAGTGGCCTGGTGAATTCAGAAACGGACCAGGGTCATCCTGATTGGTAAGATCAAGAGGCAGCAGCAATAAGGCACAAGCCTGGTAAAAAAGAATAAGAGAAATGGTGGAAAGGTTTTAAAAATGTGACTGTCTTGTGTTTTGTAAAGAAAATTTTTACAATACCCCATGTGAGTGTGTTGATTCTAACAGGAGAAAGAAAATTGTACAGATTCAGAAATTGACTTAGTAAGGTTGAACTATGTCTGTATTTCTTATGTCTTTCCGTTAGTGTCTCAAAATAGCACAGGGTCTTCTGAAGGCTGGGAACATGCAGGCTTTCCAAAACAAGAACAAAAGATGGAATCAGTTGTCCTCCATTACTTCATTTATCTTTTTCTTTCCTTTTTAGCATGGTATAAAACTTCACCTAAGATTTGGGATCTTGTTGTTCCAGACAAAAATAATTTTCTTTATTTCCATAATGATGGCTCAGTTATTGAATAATGAAATTATATTGCCCTTACCGTAGGTTTTTTTTTCTTTTTTTCTTTTTTTATTGCTTTAGCTTCATGTGAATAGACATGTTTGGTCAGAGAGCTTTGTGACTGATGTTACAGTGGGTGTGTAGGGACTTGGTTGAAAAATTAAGGTGTTAAGAACATTAATGGGAAGGAAGAAGGAAGATTTTATATCAATAAAATTAATGTAGGCTTTTGAGCCTCATCATTTGCCTCTAATAGAGTTTTCTTTCCTCCTATGAGGCCTCTAACTATTAGTCCGTAGTATTTTGTTCAGAGTTGTTGATGTATTTGAAATTACAGCTGAAAATAAACTGTAGGTAGGATAGTCTTTAAAACACAGGATATCTGTCCTCATTCAGGTGGCCTGAAGCTAATGCTTTGTTTAAAACAAGCAAGCAAAAAATCAAAGCAAAATAATGACAAAAATTCCACACTCACTCCATCCCAACCATGAAGAATTTATGCCCATTGCTTCTGCTCCCAAGTGTTGCTGTTACTGTTGAAATTAGATGTTGGATACCGGTGATAGAAGGTAATACATATCTAGCTTGGGATGCATAACCTAAAGTTGCTTCTTGAGAATGTTAAGCAGGATGCCAGGTCATTGGTGTTTTATGGAAGCTCTTGTGCAGAGCCAACCTTGTGATTTTGCACCTGACACAGACCTCCAGGGAGCTGTATAGGCCCACTAATTGCTTTCAAGATTTTTGGTTGTTTATGTTTAGGAAGTTTTTTTTGTTTGCTTGTTTATTTTGCTTGCTGATGACAGGGCAGGTTTTGCACGTTAAAGCACAGCTTTATCTTCATACCAGTAAAGAAATTGTACAAAAAGAAGAATTTTCGTAAGTGTTTTGGAATATAAGTCTGATCTCCATGGTAAATCAGATTTATAGCATAAAGTATTTCAGTGTAACTATCACATGGAAAGCAAGATTGCTATTTTTTAAAAATAATGAGTTTAGCTCAGTTTCTTCCCAAATGAACATGGGTTTTCTTATTCAAATATGTATGTCGTATGCTTATTCAGAAATGGGGTAGAACTAACCACACTGTTTAATTAACATTAATTTCTAAATGAATATTTGCTACCCAAACATGCCTTTTTGCCCACATAAAATTCAAGAGTAAAATTAGGCTTTAAATCTTCACCTTAGTCATCCCTTTGGATTCCAGGTAGATATTTAAGTAGCACTGCCTTAAGTTCACCACATTCACACTGTGATGGAACCAAGAAGAAAAAGCAAATTCCAAAGTCAAGAACAACTCTGCAAGAAATTTTTGGAAATGTTTTCCAGTTAATTCAAAAAATAATATGCACCTTAAATATCCAGGAGCCTTAGTAAAGTAAAAGGAGGAAGTGTGCTTAAAGCTACGATGACAGAATCATGAAATGGTTTGGGTTGGAAGTGACCTTTAAAGGCCATCTGGTCCAACACCCCTGCAATGAACAGGGACATCTTCAACTAGATCAGGTTGCTTGGAACCCCATCCAACCTGACCTTGAATATTTCCAGGGACGGGGCATCCATAGCTTCTGTTGGAAACCTGTTCCAGTGTTTCACACCATTAATTGTAAAAAACTCTTATATCTAATCTAAACTGACCTTACAAGACCCCTTTCAACACCGAAGGGCCACTGTAAGTTCTCCCTAGAGCTTTCTCTTCTCCAGGATGAAAAATCCCAGCTCTCTCAGCCTGTCTTCATAGGAGAGGTGTTCCAGCCCTCTGATCATCTTCATGGCTCTCCTCTGGACCCACTCCCAACAGCTCCATGTCTTTCCTGTGCAGACAACCCCACAGGTGGATCTTAAACCTTGCCTGGGTATCTGTTAATAATAAATTTTAGAAGTTACTGAAGAGAATTATTTTGTTTGAATGAAATGCAGTTGGTAAGTTTTGTATTCTGCATTAGCTCTGATGTGCAAGCCATTTGAGATAGCCCCCATATACAGATGCATGATTTCATGTATAGATATATATGTTATCTATGTGAATATATATGTAGATATACACGTGTGTAAGACATATATCAGAGATCAGGAGCTAGATGGGGAGAGGAAAAGGAATATACTTGCCGTGCATAGTTGTAGCTAGTAATTGCAGATTTGTACTTCCCTTACTGTGAAGCAGGACAGTGCTGCATCTGTGCATCTGTGCTGCATCAGCCCACAGGCCTGTTGCGCTACCCAGTCACCCACTTTGCTGGCAGTTTGTTTTGCAGAGTACTTGCTGTTCCTTGGTGTACCTGGGCTCTTTGAACTGCTCATCCTTACTCTTTGTTTACTTCCTTGAACTGTTATGGCGTTGCCACAACCAACTTGGTTGTACATATGTGGAGTGGGAATTACAGTGGTTCTACACCTGGACAGGTCTTTACCTTTCAAAACTTCTGAGTCTGCACCTGGTTCATCTCCACTTGTTGGCCCAGTGTCTTGTCCTCTCATACTTGTCTAACTAGCAGCTGGTACTTAGTCCTTGCAGCATACTGGACAGGATTTCCATGGAAGCTGGAGCTGACTGCCAGGATGAGACACAAGGCTTAGTCAGACAAACATGCTGACCAACCCTGGTTTATGTGCAGCAGCTCCTCTTATAACCCTTTTGCTTTCTTCCCCATTTTGCACATCACCAACTCTCTTTGTCTTTGTGTGCCCTCATCAGCTAGTGTAGTTCCATGCACTCTGCCCCGGCACCCTGGACCCTTGGGTTTGCATGCTTACAGTTGCAAATTCCTGGGTGTGATCATTGTTTCTTATAGACTTTCACGAAGTGTTCCTGACAGGGTTTGTTTCTTGTCTTGCTTATGTTTGTCTTCAGGTTTGTGTCTCTATAGTTTGCTTGTAACTTCTTTTTCTTTATCATCCTATTAGATAATTTTACTGAAAGAAACACTCCAATATTCTCCATACCCTTACCAATAAGTGGGACTGAGCATGTTTGGTTCCTGTAACTGCCACCCTCATCCTTTGCGTTTAGGTTTGTGTCCCTGTGTGTTCTTCCTTAGGGCTTCTCCCTCTTCCTATTATTATCCCCTTTTGTATTATAAAGATCTTTGTCTAGACACCCTTCAAGGAGCAGATGCTGTCTTCTTCTGCATAACCATACAAGTGTTTATCAGAATTTTTGTGTACGTTAATTTTCCTTCAATAATATTAGGAAGGAGCAAAGAAATGTAAGCCTTTCTGAGTAAAAATCCAGAGTTAAATATGCAAGTACATATACAAAAGGAGAATTCTGTTGCTACTTACGAGATCGTAATGTTATTGAAAGATGCAGTGACGTCCCCCTAAATGTCAGAGATACTAAGAAAATATCTGAATTAAAAAAGAAAAGGAGACTTTGATTTATGAAGAGTGTTAACAGCCTGTGCAGTGTCAAGAGCACATAATGGTTATGAATCAAAGGAGAAGATGAGTCACTTTGACATTATCAGGTTTAGACATCTTGTGGAGAACCTACTCTGATGTTTTTTGACCTTTTCTGTTTCATTTAATTGTACTATATATGACATTGGTGCTGTGGAAATAAATACGACTTGCATCAGTGGTTGTTATAGAGACAAGGCAGGTAAGATGAGAAAACGTGTTTTCTTTCGGCTGTTCAGGCTGCTCGTTTAGAAAATGCTCAGATGTTGTAACCTTTTAAACTTATCATGGCCCTTTTTCACTGATAATTACAATTTTTTGTTAATTGCTGTATTTGAAATCTGTATTTGAAACATTTGATTTAAAGTACTTTATTTCTTCAGTAGGAGACAAATAGGCTGCTTTATATGTAAACATTGTTATCCTGGATTAGGTAATTATTATGAAAGAATATTAATAGCAGAATTTCATGTGCAACTTTTCATCTTTATTGGTTGGGAGAGGAGTTTTTGCAAAGGCAATCAAGGAAAATCCTTCCGTGTTGGACTTTCCTATAAATTTTTGACAAGTTGAATTTTCCATTTAAAATTGTCAGGTATTGTAAATGAGCTCATTTAATGAACATTTTGCTACAGAATTGTTTAGCTATAGTAGGAAATTAGTTAATTTGTGTAATTGTATGTTATATTCATTTCCCTAAGTGGATAAAACCATTATACAGAGAAAAAGCTTTTATTTCTGTATCAAGTTCACCTTCAGTGCTTCATCTGGCTCATCCCACTCACTTCAAAACCTTCTCGTTCATGTCAATATCCTGGGTTTCTGCTCGAAGGTGCCTTGGTATCTTTTTCTTGTTCTCCAGGTTTCATATAGGTGACCATTTCATGATAAAGACAGTTATGCAGTGCCAATTAGTATAGTTACGGTTTCATTATCTTTCAGGATCTCTTTCTTTTGCCTGAGGGTTGTACAATGTGCAAAATCTGTAGAAATCTGGTCTGACAGTAATGTGTAATGAGCAAAGGCTGGATGTGCCTTTCTTCTCTTTCCACCCTAGCCCTATATTCTTCTAGCCACTTATTATTCAAAGAAATTATTACAGAAAGATACTGATATTTTCGTACATGAAAAATTGTTTGCAAAGAGATCTGACTTCGTGCTATGTTTAAACGCACCTTGAGTTTAAAACAGATTTTTAAAATTTCTTTTCCTTGATTAAATGGAAATGTATTGTTGAATTATGCTGAAAAAGAATTTGTTGTTATGTTTTTAGGAAGAATGATTTAGTTAATATGTCTGTCTCTTCTGTGCCTGTTAGGTGAAGTGAGTTATTTCTAACCTGAGTATAGGCAAGAACATTCTTTACTGTGGGGGTGATCAAACCCAGGCACAGGTTACCAAGAGAGATGTGCAGTCTCTGACCATGGAAATACTCAAAACTGGACTGAACGTGGCCCTGAATGACTGGCTCTGAGCAGGGGACTTGGACTAGGTGATCTCCAGAGGTTACTTCCTATCTCTGCCATTCTGTGATTCTGTGACATATGTGGTATTTATATATTGTTACCAAAAAAAAAAAAAAGGTCTGCTATAATTAAAAATTATTTGCTACTTCATTTATTGATGTTATGTTTAGAACTTCTAAGTCAGAAAAAAACCTAGGTCATTCTACTTGTATTGGATCTACCGTAACAGTGAAGGAAAAATACAAACCACTTTATTACTGGTATCACTCAGGGAGATTCTTTATCATAGCTTCAAGAAGCAATTTTGTTCAGCAGGAACTCAGTAAGTATTTTATGAGCTATGAAGTATGTTAACAAAAAAAAGGCAGAGGGTTTACTTTCTAAATTGTTTCTGTTTATTTAGAAGGAGTAAGATTTATTTTTTTCTACTTACCATTAGATTATGTTTTAAGAAGTATTATTTGACTTGCTGGTGCATAGACAAGTTCATCTTTAGATCAGAAGAGTTTTTCTTTTAAAATATGATATATGGATATCTTTTATCATAGTTTTAGTCATTAAAGCAGTCAATATATAGGGCATTGGAGCACTGATTCAAAACTAGCACAACTGACCTATTATTTTTCCATCTGAAAACTAGTAAATGGGTCTTGAGTGGGACTACCTTAACTTGTCTTAGAGAAGACGAGATGCCTAATTCATGCCTACTCTTGAATTGTGGTGTATTTTTGGTGAATAGGTAAGATTTTTTTTTTTAAAGGAAAAATATTTAGACTTATTTAAAACTGCTGTAATTAGAAGTTCTTGCTGAAACTTCCTGTGTAGGTTCTGAAAACGTTTAACCTCAATTTAAACATGAAACTGTAGAGCATCATACTTGTTGGACATGAGGAGGGTGTTGGCACAGCTGTTCCTTCTTGTCTGAGTATTAAAGTATAATTTCAAGATTCTCCTGATGATTGTTAGAATAATCAATAATTCTAATCAATTAGTGGTTTCTTGAGATTTTTTTGTTAACTGTAGCAGTGTCCATCTCTAAATCTGGTGCTGATATTTTGACGTGATGTACATCAGAACTTATTACTATCTTTTGCATGTGTATATATGCATCGTTTTGTTGTGGTATATAATATAAATTAAACTCTACACTGAACATACTTTTAACAGTGTAGTTACAAATAATTTTAATTGCAGCTAAACCTTTGAAATGAATGCTAATACTCTCTTATTTTGACCTAATGCTAGTAGAATCACACAATTGTTAGGGTTGGAAGGGACCTCTGGAGATCATCCAGTCTAATGCCCCTGCCAAGGCAGGGTCACCCAGAGCAGGTTACATAGGGATGTGTCCAGGTGGGTTTTAAATTTCTCCAGAGAGGGAGACTCCACAACCTCCCTGAGATGCCTGTTCCAGTGCTCTGCCACCCTCAACATAAAAAAGTTCTTCCACATATTGAGGTGAAGCTTCTTGTGTTTTGGTTTATGGTCATTGATCCTCATCCTGTTGCTGGGCACCAGTAACATATTCAGTGTAATTTTGGTCTATTGTTTTAGATGGCTTTAACATTGAAGAAAAATTTTAGTGTATGTCTTTATGGCATAATAGTGACTAATAAAGGAATCTAATGCTTATTTTCCCCTCTTTTCTCTTTATTTAGTGGAACAAGTTCCTGTAGAGCCCTACAATATTCCACTGTCTCAAGCTGAGGTGCTGCAGACAGGCAGTGATGTGACAATGGTTGCTTGGGGCACTCAGGTCAGTAACTCTTAGAAGCTATTTGTCATTCCAATGGACTTTTTAAATATCTTTACTTGTACTTGTTTTTCTCCAGCAGATATTGATAAAGTAATTGACTTGATAAAGTAATGGCTTAAAAGCCGGCTATGGAGATTTAATAATATCCTGAATTTACTCAGTAGGCAGTAATGCAGAGAGGACTTGGAGTGACATCCTTCAAAAAAACTATGTGTTCTGGTGCTTGGAAAAGGTTAAGACATGTGGCTGCTTTTCTGTTAGTCGTGGGATTTGTGGAAGCAGGCAGGGAAGCTAGGCAGACAGGCTCCAAGATGGCGAAGAAGAGAGATTTATTTACAAGAATTTCTTTTTATATACACTAATAAACTAGTAACCATTGGCCAAAGAGAATCCACCCCCTAAGACCATTGGTCACGGCTTATACAACATCTAACACAAAACACAGAGATTAAGAAAGTACAAGAAGTACAGTTTATCTATATTCTCCATGAGAGAGAAAGGAAAATTCTAAAACAGTGCAACTACAAAGACAGACTTTTTTTTTTTGTGTGTGATTAATAATAGGACAGATGTGCAGCTCTCATCTAGATTTAGGAGTTGACCAAACCATGGGTGTGGCTGTGTCATACAGCATGGGGACAGATGTTTCACACATATGTAGTAAATCCAGCATGTTGGATTGTCACTGGAGCTCACAGGGTGTTCTGCAGATCAAATACATTCAGTGAGTTTGTGCTGAGGATGTATTCGGGTGAAGTACATAAACTGGGAGTTTGATTGCTGATTGTGCTACCAATCCAGAATTTATTGTCAGTAGGCAGAGAGGCTGCATGGACTCACTGGTAACTTCTCTTGTGCTTTTGGACATGAGGTAATTGCTTTGGCAGCTGCTGCTCCAGTGGGGTTGTCTGATGCTAGTTGTCCTGGGTGGTGCTCATGAAGGGCAGCAAACGCTTTTAGTTCCTTTCCAGTTGTGCTCAGTCTTTTATTGTCATTAACTAATCTGTTTATTGTCATTAGTTAATCCTTATCCCCTGTGAGCTTGGTAAACATTTTCACCTGTACGTCAGAGAAACAGCAAAAACATCCATCCTGTGTGCCATGTTGAAAATTCTCAAACATTCTTATTACAGCCACAGATGTATTAGAAGTTTAAACAAAAACGCAGCAAGCTATATTTTCTTTTTGTTTTTGAATACTTCTATTGATATCCCTTTTAAAAGAATCCTTTTGCATTTAGCTATTCATATATGCGTGATGTAGTTGTGTGTTTAAATCCTTAATCGTCTTGTTTCAGTGTAGAATTTATGCCTGTGTAGAATTTATTAATGCCCTCTGACCTTCAGGCTACTGACACTGCCTAGCCATGTCTATGTTGCTAAATTCTGTTGCCTTCAAGATGAAGATGAAAGATGACCACATCCAAATTGATTATTGGGGATGGTCCTTGGCTTCAACCCCTTACCTATGCCTGGAAGATGCTTAATGGAGATCATCTGTTGCAGTCCAAACCTGTATTGTGAAATGTTCTAACAATAAAGAGAGTGCTAGCGTTTAGTGGCAAAATCATATCGAGAAATTTTTTTTATACTCATATCTCATGAGCAAATACTTCTTGCTGAGGTATTTGTGGAGGATAATTTGAGTTGTTGTAACAGTTGTTATTTTCCATGTTGGAGCATTTGCTTGCAAATGCTTGTTTTAGGGAAGCCAATGCTTGAAATAAGTTTTGCTTAAAACTGTTTTATAACATAAAGTCAAGATACAGTTTTGAATGTATGTAGTAATGCTTTATTTTCTGTTCTTACCATAATATGCCTTATGGAAAGGTTGGTAATAGATGTTGGTTGATTTATGTCTGCTGTGGTGCAGTTACATATACTACTAAATAGGTTCCTTGACTGGTGGATAGGGAATAATCTGTGATCCAGTTCAGTAATAGGCTCTTGCTCTAGGGGAATAACATTTTTGTTTTAGTAAAATGTTAATTGTAGTAACCTGGTAATGCAACATTTGTAATGTTGGTGTTAAACTGTGTGTTGGAGGACCAGTAAATGGTTATAATGTTGTGCTGCTGCTGTGTGCTTTGATTGTGGGGATCAGGACTGGATATTTACAGGTAACTTTTTATGGGGTGCTTTCTTTCTGTCCTAGCTGTTCATAAGATGATGCTTTGGAGATGATCATGTTTCACTTTCAGTAAGTTGTGGCAAGTGTGTAGTTACTAGGACTACTGGAAAGAACCATTTCTTGTCTTCTTGGCTAAGATCAGATGTAGTGCAGTGTAATATTTTTGAATGTGCATGCTTCTTGCAGGATTGCATGGGACTGCTATATCAAAACATATTACTCTGATGTATTTTGGGTATTAGCTTAGTTACAGTCCTATCAAAAAACTTCCAAAACTCCTTCAAACTGATTACAAGTAAAAAATAGTGAGGACTGATACTCTTCAGTGAAAGACACTTTTCTAGAAAGCAAATTTTGTTCTCAGTGATTCTTCAGTGAATGTAGTTTTTGGAGTGGTGCTAAAACACTGGAATGATTAGGTAGTAAATAAGAATGAACTGAATGCTAAATGGTTATTTCTGAATAGAAAGGTCTCTGCTCAACATGCAGGTGATATGTTAAATCACTGCTGGTATTCTATATGTGTAATTTAGAAAAATTTGCGCAATTTAGATTATTTGGCGATACATTGCTTTTTCAGGTACATGTGATCAAAGAGGTGGCAACAATGGCTCAAGAAAAGCTTGGTGTGTCCTGTGAAGTTATTGATCTGAGGACCATCTTACCATGGGATACAGAGACTGTTTGCAAGGTAAGGAAATGATGCATGTCAATTTAAAAACAACCTAAAACTTTTTAAAGACCTACATTTTTTGCTTTGTTTTGTATATATTCTTCTGTATTTTTTGTTCTGTGTTATAAATGCAGAGTACATGCACATTACATGAACCAAACATTTGCTTTAGCCTTGAAAGAGAATTATGTTTCACGGTTCAAAATGTCAGAAATGCCTGAAAATTACTTTTCCATTCTTTCTGACTCTTTATCTTTCTGACATTTTTACTGTCTTTAGATCTGAAGAGATCAGGCAAAATCTTTATATTTTTTTCTTGCTGGTTTACATTAGGATCTTTATCTACTTTTAGGTCTGCAGTAATGTGTCTTAGTGTTGTTCATCTGTATTTCTAGGAATAAATGTTTTTATTTAAGGTGTATGAATTCTTGGGTTGGGGAGAAAAGGCAGCATTTACTGATCTCAGACTACCTAGTTTGGAATTCATGGGTACTGGACAGTCCTTTTCTTCTTTGTAGAAATCTTTGATGTTGCATTTATTTCAAAACACTGGGCAGCTGAAATTGGAATTTGAATTCCCATATACTGAAAAACCATTTACTTACATGTGTCTAGGTCTGCTTATCTCTTCCCTTCCCTGCACCCTGTTCTTCCATGCTGCTTTCTCTTCAGCAGCTAGGAGCTTTTAGGAGGAAAGACCTTAAAGGAAATGGAAGGGGGAGTATTTTCCAAAAGTCATTGTAAACATAGGTAAGGATCTAAAGGAATGCTTTGAAAAAGTGTCATTTGGGAAAATCAAAAAAGAGCCAAACCAAACCAAAAAAAACCACCCACATCAAAATCAAAAAATGGAGGAAAAAGATGGAGGCCATTAAAGCAATATTTTATCTCTGGAAAACTTTATTCGGCCTATCCAAATTATTATCTTTTTTCCCTTTGTCCTGCTGTAGCGGTTTTTTAAAATTATTTTAAGTGCTTGTAATATTTTTTTCCTTCATTTTTCACGTACGTGTTTAATGAGGTTCTTTTAGCATTATAAGTACATGACTAAACTTAGATTCTGCAAATTAAATGTTATTGTTTATAGCCATGAAAATGAGTCTTGAATCTTCCATGAAACCATTTTTTGTCAAGCTGCTTGAGAACTGAGAGAAGAGCTGCCTCCTGACTGCCATCCAGCAGTACAAATGCTGATGAATGTGCTTTTGGACTGTAATGCTCTGAAAGGTTCTGCAGGTGTTTGTTTCTGCATTATTTACAGCATTAACAATTAAACATAGCCAAAGATTTACCCCTCAATTTACAGTAATGGCTCCCTTGATGCAAGCTTGGACAAGGTGTGTGGTTAGCAGAACACTTAGTGCTTCTGCTAAAGCTGAGAGTTTCCTTAAGCTGGCAAATCCACAGTCCTGCAGGACCGTGGCTAGCAACTCCTTGGGTCCTAATTCAAGCTGGGTACACTTGCTCATTTTATGCTGCTGAACAAATCACTCAGAAAACTGAGAGATGTCTGCAGCTTTCTTAAGCCAGGCCTGGTAACTGTAGTGTACTGAGTTTACCACAGGGATGAGAACAGCCAAGGGCTTGGAAAAAGGTGTGTGATTCCATCAAATACTTTCTCTACCTGCGGTTTCTAATTTAGGGCAATAGAGTGTTGTGACTTCAGCTAACTCAGATTGTATAGATGTTTAAATAAGGCAGATCAGGCACACCTTCTTATCTGACTCTCTCTATATACTTGTCTACACAATTAAGACGTTCCAAGTGTTTTGTCATTCTGTGTTTGCTCAGTAAGGGCCTTGCTTCTATTCAGGTAACATATAAACACACTAAATGTGTTAAGGGGAAGGATGAGCCATTGGTCTGCTACTCTGGCAAAGCTTGTATTCATCCTCAGTTTTATTTGTCTGAGGGACTGCCCGTGGGAATGGATGGAATAGATTATGGGAGGAAAGATCCATGTTGTGCATCTGCTATTGGCAGTGTCCTGCTGTCTGGTTGTGGATGTGTTGCAAATTGTGTATTTATATGTGTAGCTATGAGTTGCCTCATAAATTTGATCTTGGTTGAAGTGTTTTCATTTTTTGTTTGAAGTGTATTTCTTGTTAGTTGGATATACTTTCTAGCTGTAAAAAATAAAATGTGTTGAGTTGCTGTCATAAATATGAAGTTAAACTTTGGCCCTAACAAATCCTTTACAATCTCTTCTGGACAAGCAAAATGATTCTTTTGTTTTTTGTTTGTTTTTTAGCTACTTTTTGTCCTCCTTTGAGGATTTGAGCTGTCATTCTTTGAAAACAAAGTATCTCTGTGAAAGAGCAGTTAAGTCTGTTCTGTTGGGTTGGACCTGCACTGAAATGGCATCAGGAAAAAATGGAGTTGTGCATAGGAAGTGCAGAGCTTTAGCTGTACAATATTTTGCAAATATGTTCTTTAAATTTGGATAATCCCTGAAGATTTTCAGATCATGTTCTGTCCTGAACATCTTTTAACTTAACTATGGCATAAATAAAAATATCATCGCATGGGTCCAAAGGGCCTTTAAAGATTATGTAGATTCAATTCCCCTGCCATACAAGGGACATCTTCCATTAGATCAGGTTGCTCAGAGTCCCATCCAAGCCGTTCTTTTAATACCTCCAGTGATGGGACATCCACAACTTCTCTGGGTGACTTGATCAGTTCCTCACTGCCCTTACAGTGAAGATTTTTTTTTTCCCCTAATATCTAATCTAAACCTGCTCTCAGTTTGAAGCTATTCCCCCTTGTCCTGTCACTACATGTTCTTGTAAAAAGCCTCTCTCCATCTTTATTGTAGGCTCCTGTCCGGGTACAGGAAGGCTGCAATTAGGTTACCCCAAAATCTTCTCTTTTCCAGGATGAACAATCCCAGGTCTTAGTGCTTTCTTGTAGGAGAGGTTCTCCATCTCTCTAAAAGATGGAACAGATGGACCTGTTGCTTTAAATCTGTTAATAAGTTTAATATTAAGAATAAGAGAGTAATTTCCAAAAAAATATAGTGCCTGTTGGCTAGGCAGTTCAGCTGTTTATTATAATAAATACCAAATAGTAAATGTTTTTAGTTAGCATTGTTATGTTAGTTTGGCTTCATGCTGGCCTGGCTGAGGGGAGAAATGTTGAGGTCTCTTCTGTAGAACTTGTCTGTTTTGCTCAGCTGAAAATAATTAGTGGTTTGCATTTGTGCATTAGTTGGTTGCATTTTGTAACACTGAAACTTTAAATTTAATTTGCATCCTGGACAGCTTTTAAGGTAATTGCCAATGTAAGCAGAAGGATGGAAATGACAGTTCTAGCTACTTGCTGTAGCCTCATCCCAAGAGGAACTGCTTGTGGCAGCTGTTGCAGTTGACAGTGGCTTACAGCATCAGTTTGGATAATGAGACATGTTATTCCTTTCCTGAGATGCCAGTGTCAAGGTCTAAAAGAGCAGTAGAAAAGTTGGCCATTCCAGAGAAAGTCTTCAGCTGTCCATTGGTCTGCTTATGTTCTCTCTGTGGGCTCTTATATGATTATGGAACTGCTTTTACTCCAGTCCAACCAATAAGCAAATGATCAGCTGTTACAGGCTGCCCTTTGCTTCAGACTATTACTTGTGTCAGCACTCACAAACATCAGGCCAACTTTTTGTTTTCCGTTGTCTCACGTGTGTTTGAAATGCCTCCACTATCTCTTTGTCCTGTTGCATGTAGATGATGGTGCATGTCACTGTAACCTGAGTGCTCTTCTGCCAGTGCTGGGATGCATGGTCCTTGGCTAATAGGAGTCTGCGTGGTGGTGGAGATCAGGACTTTGGGTTTTGCTGTAAAAACACATCCCTCAGTTTTACTGCTGGGAGTGAAGTCCTTTGTGATCAGTAAAGGCTGTCATTTTAGTCTTACTTAGCTGGAAATGGATGGAACTTTAGTTTGACAACTGTTGTGTAGGCATGAAGAGGGATGGGCCGAAATTGCTTTGGAGAGGAGCTGTGATATGTCAAAATTTTCACTGCAAATCTAACTGCTTAGTCTGCTTTCTGTAGCTTTTCTATACAGAAAATTATGTCATCAAAATGCATATTTCCTAGAACTATGAGAAGTTGTACTTCACAGCTGCCACCAGAGGCCTCTTCTAGTCAAGTTAAGCGTCTGTTTTGACTTTTCATTGCTCCTATGAGTGAGTTTATGAATAAATAGCTCTGAGGGAAAAATAAACATAATAAATATAGTGGACATAAATAAAAATTGCTGCCTAATTTTACTGATATTTTCTTTGCATTGAGGTTATGCTCAGTTTTGAAATAGGTTAGCATTTGTCATCTGCATGAGGAGATGAGATTGCACCTCCCTGGAGCAGACTATCGTGGTCTTTGAATGGATCCCAGCAGTGATTGGAATTTTTTTGGTACAATTCCTGGAATGGGCGAATGTGCAAACAGGACCTAGATTTTTTTTTTTGTTAGTCTTCAAATATCTAAGAAGGAGAAATGAAGTTTGACCTAGTTACAGGAGCTCATAGAGCTATTTTAGAGAAAGGATATTTCCTGAGGGTCATTCTTCACAACTGCTTCAGCAGTCTGGTTTTCTTCATGAACTGAATTGGCCTCTGGAAATGTCATGGTTTAAAATTTGGTCTTTTTAAAAAAAAAAAAAAAGTTTGGGAAACCCTAGTTTTCCTACAGTAAAGTTAGGTGAGGCAAACTTGACTCTGATTTTGTCGCTGAGAAATGATACCTACTGCTGACATAAAGGACATAAGTAGTTGGCCTGTTTAAAAAGCGTATCTGATGTATCTTTACTAGGATAAAAGCAAAGAATCTGTGTGTGTGTTTTATATACATTTCTATACATTAAAGTGCATGCTGATCTGTAGTCTAAGGTCTTTCACAAGAAGGATGGAGCAGATTGTACAGGCTGTACATCCACAGAGCTCCAGTGTTTTGCTTCTGAATGAGACGTGATGCAAAAGCAAACATGTGCTTTTTCCCCAGAGGATTGAAAGTAAACCAAACATCAATTCCCAATATGTGGCTGTATAAATCAACTTAAAAAGTTTTGTTATGTATCAGAAAAGTGACACAAGCTTGTTTAAAGAGTGTGTGCTGCATTTGCTGCTTCCTTAGGAAGTGTAACAGCAAAGGCTGTCCTTAGATGACTGAGCGTCTTGTCTATGTAGACATTTTCAAAGCACAATGTCATTGTGGTCAGAGAGAAATTTGTTAGGCCTCTTGTTTACTTTGACAATCTTCACTGATTTCTTACTAAAACTCTTGTTTTATTCACTAGGACTGGAGTATAAATAGTACAGCAGTTATAATTTAAAGAGGGATGAGCTAGCTGTCCATAGAGTTGATTCTTTTTCTTTTTTTGAGGGAGAGAACGCATTCCGTGTGTTTATTCTAACATCAACATTCTACATCTGTGTGTTTTATTAATATATGAATGGACTGGGATCAGGGGTGATTTCTGCCCATTATACCTTCACTTGTAAACTTGAACACATGAAATGAATGTGTTTCTCAACATACCCTGCTGATAAAGAAACCTCTGCCTTGAATTCTCTGCTGACTCCCCAGCTGTTGCATGTGCATGCAGATATCTGCATTTAGTGCAGATGCAGCAAAGGTGTCAGTTCATAATCCAGACAGGTAAGACAGTTCCTCTGCTTGATCGATTACCTATGTTATTATTGAAAGACTTAAGATGCCGTGAAGGGTGCTACTCAAAAAACTGAAACATGAGTTATATATGAAATAGCTATAAAATTGGTTTCTTTATATGCCACAAAACTGTTTAAAAGCACTTTTTCTCCCTTTCAGAAATGAAGTTTTTAAACAAAAGTTTTATTTCCACTATACTTAACAGATTTGCTTGGATGCTTTGAATAGATTAGGCTGTGTGGACTTTTCTGTGTATGAACTGCTAGGTGGTGTTGTACTGATCAAAAAGCCAATGACACATTTCCCAGTGCTTCACTGGTTACATTTGGGGTAAAATTCTGTAGTTGTAGTGGTTTTTATGTTGAACAATGTGCGTATGTTACTGGAAGTAAATCTAGCTCAGGATTAAGTACTCTTAAGGGATTGTGTAGTTTTTTCACCCTGAATTGAGCCAAGAATGTTATTTAAATGTTGAACTAATTAGTATCAATCTGCCATTTTACTTTTGCACATGAAAATTTGCAAATGTACATTTTTACACTTTTATATTGTTTAGAAGGCAAGTATTTGCTGTGCACAATGATACCTAATTAGTCATTTTAACTGTCTCTGAACTGTTGCTACCTTAGTGCAAAAAAATGCTGAGAACAGTAATTCTGAAGTTGCTTCTTTAGGGCACTATGCTACAGCCAAGTGAAGGGGTGGATGTAGTTCTGGGGACTTGGTGTTCCTGTGCTCCTCTTTGGGAAGGGTTCTGCAGACCCCCTCATGGAGGTCAGTACAAAGGTTTGTCAGGCTGCAAACACATCTACTGCTCATTGGTATGAGCAAAACCGAGCAGAAGAAAAGAGTTCCCCAGAGGGAACCAGGGGGTAGTACAGATCGGGGCAAACTCTGTGCTGGTTTTCCATCGAGGCCCTTTGATGGGAGCCTTTTTTTCCAGCATGTATTAGAGCATTCTCCGTAATGCACAAGTGGCATTTTTGTCAGATATCATCAGCGAATAATTTTCAGCAGTAGATCTTTCATCTCCTATACTTAATAGGCAGCATGTCCTAGCAGACCTATGGGTCTACCAGCTTGTTCCATTCCTTTAAGTTTACTTCATCTATTTGGACTGTGAATAAAAGGAAAATCAAGATCAGCAAGCCTGATGTCGGTTTTTTATGCATTAACTGCACTCACCAGGCATTGAACTGTACAATTGTAGCACAGGTATCCTGGGATCAGATTTATGTTTCTTGGCTATCTGTTCTTGATCTTTTGCCATTTTACATGTTGCTCCTTGGATTTCTTATTGAATGGATTTTGTACCTATGAAATGTGATTAAAGTTGTACTGCTTGCATGATGACAGTTAATTTTGTCACTGTTTCCATAAGAATCTTGTGTCTTTTGGTCTTGTAGTTTCAGGTTGCTAGAGCGTGCTGTGGACTGTTGTTTGGCTTCCAGAAGCAGAACACTGGAGCCATACTTGGAGGCAGACATTTTAAAGTTATGAGAATATATACATAACCATTTTAGAAACTAATTATTCATATCGTTGCTCTTCTATGTTTTAAGAAAGCTTTGAATGGAAGCCTTGATTTTTTTTCCTATGTACCTACCTCAGTGCTGAGGTGTTTGTGTATATATAGTTCTGTTTTCTCCTTTCTCCCTCGCAGTATAAAAATAGTTCTCAATCTTTTTGCCTATGTATTGACAAGTGATACTCAAGAGAATCTGATTAGAGAAAGCTGTAGGTAAAGGCATTTGTGTGTAGTTTCTGTTAACATTAAGTATAGTGCTGATGATACTGTCCATCAGTTCTTCATCAGACCTTTTCCCTTTTGCTCACATTATATATTACAAGCTTCAGGTTTAAAGACACTTAGGCAAATAAATGGGTAGTGGTATGTACTCTATAGTTAGAAGCCATTTTATGGCTCCAATATGTGTGTTTAGTTTTTTCCTTGCAAGTGGTGCTGATTGAATTCTAATGGAAGTTGGGATGAAGTTCCATGATGGTAATCATGTATGAATCATTCTTCCATAGACATAATTATTGCTTCCCTGCAGTATTGCCTTTCTTTAGAAGTCCAAAGCCATTTATCCTGCTATTATCACTTAGGTGAGCCAGCTGCTCTTTTACTTTTTCTTAGGATTCACATGCTGTAGATTGTTATTATTTGTGCTTTATTAACCTTTACCCCATGAGAATGTAGTTTTAAGTATTTCTACAATAATTTTGTAATTCTAAAGATAATGTTGAAATTTGCCATGCTGAGATTTAATCTGCTTTTTACTGAATTGTTGTCTAACAATATGCATTTATTAATAGCATGGCATTTTATTTAGCTTCTTGTAAGTATTTTTCTGTTCACAGCGAAGGAAATCTGAAATGTTTGTAATGAAAGCATAGATTGCAGAGATTTCCAAATGTAAATATTGTTGGAATTTCTTTTTTTTTTTAATAGTAAGGCTCTGTTTTTCATTAAGATATATACTCACTGAGACCTTTTCCAAAGGTCTTAGAACTATACCTGGTATTAGATTTAGTTTTCATTATGCTGCTATCTTCTCTTATACTACTAATGTGGAACTGGACAAACCATTTCCCATCCCTCTCTTTTTTGTGTTGTGTTCAAGAGTCTGTACTTATGGATTGCTTTCATTTTTTGTCTGCCACACAACAGTGTTCAGCACAATCAATGAGTTGCTTCTAAATAAACTCAATGTATTCTGGAATAACTTTTTCTATCAAGCTAGTATGGAACACTACTAAAATCCTCCAAGTCTCTTGAAATTCTTTTAGCCTGTGTGACTCTGCTCCCTGCAATCTTGTGAGCTGAATTAATGGATGAAATCCTGAATATCTGATTACCTTATTGACTCATTATGATACAAAACAGTTATTTTCTTATTATACATTCTATAGCTTCTTCTTGTTACACAATTTTTGACAGCTCTGAGACACATTAAGACCTTTGCCATATTGAATGGTTTGAATTTCTGGATGTATGTTTATGAGTCCTCTACTACAATTTTATCATACGGAGGTTGAACTAACCTGAAAACCTTGCAATTTGCTTATTTGTTCTATGTATGTAATTTGCAGTGTCCTGAAATTTATGATATTTCACTTAATAATATGATAAAATAGGACAGGATTTGCCTGGGCTTGGTGAACATTCTGCTTTTCCATGTGGATATAGAAAACCAAAAGACTGCTGTTCTATAATGTCACAGAAAATGTCCTGGAATGAGATGCACACATTTAATTATTGCATGAATATATAGTGGTTTAACACATGGAAAAAACATGTCTGCATTTTTTTTTTTTCTCTCCAGAAACAAATTAGACTAATTTTGTTTTCCTAGCTTTTTGTTGGCAAAATATGCTTTTGATATTTAACGCTGTTACTGCAGAAATTGTTTCATTTGATTTGTGTTTTTGAGACTCCTAAACTTTGTATGTTTCAAAGTTTCTGAGGACTTTAGCATAAAAGGAAATTATAAAATTAATTATATTTTTCTATGGTACTGCATTTCAGCAGTGTACTTTAGCGATTTCCCCCCCCATCTGTGATTTCCTTTCAATCTTTATATAGAATTAACCCTACAGAACCAAGAAGCTGCCTGTTGTGCAGAGTATTCTTTTTCAGATAACACAGGACAGAATTTCAAGAGACAGATCTTAACTTTTACTCTTAGTCTGTTCTGCTTGAAATTTTGCTCCCAGCTAAATTGCATTTAGATTTTTGGTGTTTGTGTGCTGGATACAGCAAGTGATTAGTGCTGCTGTGACACCCATGTGGCCTCATCTCTTGGAAGATGCTCATCTAATTTACCTTTGATATCAGTCCATTAATATCTCTGGAGATTTTTGTACCTGTTCATTACTGCCATCTGAGCATATTCTATTTTCTGTGCCGATAAAGAGAGAAACTTTGCTGTTATTCAACTTGATTTTCCTCTTAGGCGCAAAGGGCAAAAAAAGAAAAAGAAGTGATTACAGTGGTTGTCTTTGTCTCTCCCAGACACAGAGAGCTGGAGGAATGACAGTTGCAACATTTGCTACTGCTCTTGTTGCTCTTTTCTGTCAGGTTTCCATTTACAGAGATGTGTTATATTAATTTCTAGCCTTTGTACTTGAAGTACAAACCAGTTAAAATGAGGAGCCAAATGAAAGGAAGTACTTTGAGCTATGGTATAAGTCATCATTTCTTTGAGAAGAATGGAAAAAATTGGGCCTTAGTAATAGAAAATGCACAATAGACCAGTGACATCTGAGAAAAAGCAGGAGATTCAGTTGGCAGTGCTAGAATGTTGTCATATGCTTCATTCATGTCCTATTCTTCTGCCCATGACTTGACTAAGAATCACCCATCTGTATAGTTCTGGAAGTGGTGTGATTTTACTTATTGTATAATGAATCTCACCACAGTGCTAAATCTTCAGGGAAATTGGTATTCTCTGCTTTTTATAAATATTAGTACAAAATAAATTTCCTGTACTATCTTGACACTGTTCTTCCTCCCCTATTTTTCTACCTGTGTGATTATTCTGCAAATGGTTTTGCCATTAATTAACCTTGTAGCTGGTGTAACGTAGTTGTTTTGCCAGTTAATTTAATTTAAAATAGGAAAGATTTTTATTTATAAATTGTGAAAAGTCTTTAGTTCAAACTGATTTTTCATCTTGTTGATGAGAGAATATGAAGAATACCATATAAGAAACGCAGTCAGAAATTAATAAAATGCTGGAAGGTTTTAATCTGAAGCAATCTAAAATAACCATGTTAAACATAAGAATAATCTTTACTATTTTTTAAAATACTGTGGTGTGAGGGGAATTGTTCATTCAGCCTTCTGAAGCTGCCAGAATAATGAATGCTTACCATGATATAAGTTTAAGATTACACAATTCATTCTCCTTTTCTGTTCAATTCATATGTGAGGTATTTATTCACTTGCCTGGGCAATATTCTGTTTAAACTGTAGTCTCATTACTTGGATCAGCAGTGAAGTGTGCTGTAAGTTGGAACTGTGCTTTGGTTTGTGTCTTGTAGCTTAAGATTTGCAATTGTTTATGCTAATCAGACTTTCCAGATGAGGAAAAGAGTAAGTGGTAATTTAATGCTACTTGGTTACTGTAAAATGCTTGTGCTGTAAATGTGCATTCTGATTTCTCCATCCAGCTAAAAACCCCTGATATTGCCAGTTTTAATAAGTTCCTTGATCTCAGTACATGACAAAACTGTAAAATCACTTTTTTGGCATGTGGTCAAACATTACCACTAAGTACTAATCTATATTATATTATTGTGTCCGACATTTGGGGTGCATTTACTGACATGCTACCTAGCATTTGGGATTCACAGTAGTGCTGTGTTTGGAAGGTTACAGATTTCTTTACAAAGAAGGGCTTTGCTGCAAAAGGGGAATCTAGTTTGAGTTTAAAGAGCATGTGGCATCTATTTCTCATTTGCCATTAAACTGGTACACTATTTTAGTGCTAAAGGCAAAAGTTGATTTATTAAGACTTTTTAAAAGTTTTAAAAGATTTCTCTTAAAAATTTCAGTTTATTTATTAAATTTATAAGGTGTGTGTTTTCTGTCTGCTTCTTAAAGGGAAAATGGAGTTGAGGAGAAAAAAAAATTTGAGTTATTGAGTTTAGCAGTGTGACTTTCAGTTTTTCATGGGGTAATATTGAACTGTTTGCAGTGTGGGCAAAACATGTTTCACTTTAACAAGCCCATGGAAACAATTAATTTCTGATTACCAGCTATGGTGTTTTGCTGACATTAGAGAACTCTCTTGAAACTGTCATTTTTTTGGCTAAGAGCTTAATGATGTTTTAAATAATGGATTGGCTAGAGGAAAATGTGATTTTTAGATCTTAAAAACACTATCAGCAGTTTGTGTTAATATAGTTTTATTTTCCTGTGAAAGAAAATAAATCTTTCAAAGTAATCTGTCTACATAGTCACATGTAAATTGCCCAGTATAAAGGACAATCAAAATGTATTTGAAGTAGTTAATGCATATGTTACTGGGTATGTGTGTGTCTAGATTTAAAGTGTCATCTTGATACTTAAATGTCTAGATGATCATCAGGATTGTTGTATCTATTTTGAAGTTAAACCAGAAAGATAATGATTGTTATATCTAATTGCATTATGTGCTATAGCGAAGTGTTGCAAAATGTAGAGATTTTTTAGGGCAATTACTTGGGGTTATTGAAAAGCTAATATATGGACTCTTTCTTGCTTCAGAAATGACTTCGTAACACAATGGAATTTGCTTAATAGAAAATATAAATTTAGCTATATATTTTTTTCTCTATTACTTCAGTAGTTCTCAAATATTTAGTAAAATTGTAACTTGCTTTGCTCAAGTCAACAGTTAATTTTCTGACCTGTACCACACTAGAATAAAATACCTTCCCCCCCATTATTGGCAAAAGGTCAAAAAAAAAGTTACTGTGTAGAAGATTCATATCCTCCCTCTTTCCTGTATTCTTCATTAGTTTAGTATTTATTTCATTAACACCTAAAGTAATATCAGAATCAACACGATTGAGCAGCTGATGATTCAGCAAAGTACTGAAGAAATTGCTGATGTGATGAAGTTTTGAGCTTTTACCATCTGTGTTCTTAAAATACTGTGAGTCTTGTGTACATTGACAGACTTATAAAGAATAAGTAATTGGTAATTGCTTGGTAATACAGCAATGCGAGGCTTTAAATAAATAAGAAACTCTAAGCAATCTAAAATTCGGTAATTTAGGGGCTCAATGCTTTTATAAGTAAACATCATTAGAAATGTGAAAGTATAGAGGAAGAAATTGTGATTTGTGTTAGTCAAGTACCTTATGGGTCCTTTAAGATATTTGTCAAATTACTCAATTTTTTTATACCATGGTCTTGCCTTTTATAAAATTTGTAATCATGTCTCATTTTTCCAGTGTTGTCTAAGGTAAATACATTAATTATTTAGGACTTCCAGTAACTTTTAAAGTTTTAGGTCTTTTGTTTCATTTTCTTCAAGGCACTACAATATAGACCCTTAGTCCCTTTATCCAGTTTTCTGAATATAGCATGCTAGATGTTTAATTTTTGTTTAACCAATTCCCCTTTGAGGAAAACAACTGACAACAAAGGCTAAGCAACAGTCTTTCTCTAAAATTATTACATTCAAGAAAATTTTACCTGAGAAGTCTAGAAATTGTGATAAACCTGCTTCTGAAAAGCTTTTTGCAAATGGAGCTCCAAAGAATATCAGAGAACATAGAATTTGTTATGGGGCAGGACGTTGCTGAGCTTCTGTGAGAGGTGGTGTGCAGCAAGTGCTTTTCTGTAAGCAAATGTTGCTCAGAGTTGAAAAATGGAGAAAATTAGTAAAGAACCACATTTTGTTTGCCACCGTTAGTGCTGTGTAATTGGCCTTCCCTCTGGCCCTTCCACCAGCAAACTGAGGATTTTAGAGATCTGTAACAGAACTACAGCTCTGCTAATTACTGCTTCCCAAAAATGAATCGACATTCTGGTCAAATATAGTTTTCTCCATTGACAAGCTTGGTTATGCTTCTTTCGTTGTGATGCTCTGAGATGTACGAAGGTCCTTGATATTTCCATGGGTCTATGTTTAACGCCTTTTCTCTCTGGTCCCTGCGTATGTGGAGGATGTAAATGAGGAGATCTCTACAGGCAGCTCAGTTATTACAGTGATGCAACATTAATTCTGGGTTTGGAATGAGTGTTATTCGATGGTATTGCATTAGGAAATCAAAGCTTCAGACAGGAAGGTCTCATTTGTGCCTTGTGTGGTTCTTACACCAACTGCTGCATGGGTTTTCTGTCTGTATCCCATCTACCATCAAACATAAAAACTGCCATAGTGATTTGGGAGAAAAATATTCATGTGACACATAGTTCATGACTATGAGATTTCAAACTGTTTAGAGGAAACACTGTCTCAGATATGCAAATAGTACAAAATAAGCAGAAAAGAGGGAACAAATACTATTATTCAACAATATTCAGAACTCTGCAGTGAATGAATTACAAGCTTGGATTATTTATTCTGTCATGTGCAAAGATGACTGCTGTCCTTTAGTTGATAAGCCTAAAAAAGGTTCAATGTCTTTTAAGCTGCTGATCCAAATGAAAAGTGAAAATGCCTGTGTATCTTGTTGAATAGTTAATTCTTTGAGGAGTGTACACCAAATAGGTGAGGAATATTTACAAACTCTTAATGCTGATAATTTTTTCATGCTGCTGACTCATTCTAATGCTATGGTGATCTGTGATCAATGAAAAAAATTTGTATCAGCCTGTTTTTCCCGATTAATTTCACAATTTTTCAGTTCACCAGGAAAGGCTGTTGAAAAATAAAATTTATTTCTTGGTGTAGATAGACTTTCTTTTGTGTACATTTAAAAATTGCTATAATTAGTGATTCTCGGGCTAGCATGTTAAAAGGTTGAACGTAGTAATTAAATGTAGCTCTATTGTGTGTCAAGAAATACCTGTCTCAAAGATGAGGCTTGGTTTGGTGTTTGGCATTGAAGAGACTTCCATTGAGATCAGTGGCAAATGCATGTATTTTGTGACAGATTCTGCCTGTGCTAATGCTTTATTGTCCTGTGCCAACCATGGCTTACTGTAGGTCTAAGTAGCCCAAAGACCATTAAACTTTATGGAAATGAGTAGTTGGGGAATGACTTTAGTTGAGTACAAGTAGCACTAAAAGGCATATTATTCACCCTATGAATGCTTTTGAGCATTGGAAGAAGTTCTTGTTTTAGTGCAATCTAATCTTTTTATTAGTTTTAGCTTGGATATGGAAGACATATGGAACATGCTGGAAGATTATAATAGTGGCATTTGCCAGAAACAGAATCATAGTTTCTAGAACCCAAATCTATCTATTAAAGGAAAGATTGCTGAATATTAACCTTTGTTTACATGATATAACTTCAGACTTTTTGTTATGTACAATTGGTCCAGAAATCAGGAAAAATAAAACCTGCAAATTTATATAGACCGAGTCATCATGTGATCTTACTCAGTTGATGTTGAGGAGTAATGTTTTACTTTTATCCTGAACACTGCCGCTGTAGTCGCTCTTTTGGGGGGAAAAAGAAATTATATCCAAACTGCTGGTTTAAAGTGACACACATCGAAAAGATCAAATTACTTGTTGTAGAAGCAACAGAGTTATTACTTAAATAGAAAACAACTATTGTTTCATGATATTTTAATGGAAATTTAACTTAAGAAATTAGGGGCAAATTACTGAGTGATAACTCTTCATTAATGATTTAAAAATCCTAATGGCATAGTAGGAATATTCCATGAAACGAAAGCCTGAAAAAAAACAACCCAGAGAACTCTCAGATACATGTCCCATGGGTGTTGGATTTGGCCTTACCGTTTTTTCCCTTCCCATGCAATGCCGTGAAGGCACAGAAATGAATTCATTTCTTTACTTTGGATAACAACATTATGATGAAGAATGAAAAAGAATTACTGCATGAGGAGTGAAGCTTGTTTTCTATGAATTTATGTCCCATATTTCCTACCTTCCACCATTCTGTGTCTTCCTTTTGCCTACATTAAGATGCTTAGCTCCTTTCTAAAATGCATGGTAGACAAAAAGCGACAGGGCAATTTATTGGTGCTTACTGGCTGCTGCTGGAAGAGCTCTGGGAAAGATAGTGTTAAGTGCAGGTGGTCTTTTACATGGTTATGAAGTTAGTTGGAGTGCTAATGTTCCTCATAGAGACTGATTTTTACCAAGCTTTCAGGAACTTAATATTTTTAAGACTTGCATTTGGCTGCAAAATGTCTATCAGGACACTGACAAATGGACAGAAAAATGAGATCAGGTTGCAGGACCCTCATTTTCTTCGCTGACAGGCTGAAAATTAATATATACCTTGAAAATGACTATTCCTTCTTCTGTAAGTTGAAGTAGGTCAGATAGGGAGAGTGTGTAACTGATAGAAAAGAAATTGAGATTGTAGAAGAAATGACAAGAGGATTGCTGAGATGGTTTGGATGAAGAGAGCACAAAAAATAGAAGGGAGAATAGGACAAAATATGACACAGAAGAGTGAAAGGAGAAGGCAAATTGGTTGCTGCTTTAGAAAAATAAATGGGAAATAATACAGAAAAATTATATTAAGAAGAACATAAGGGATACAGTAATTTTTAAAACATAGGTTTGCAAAATACTTGGTGCAGAATTCTATAAACAATCTGTAATTCAAATAGTTCAAAATCTATCACCTCACCTGCTGCTTGTTTTTGAAAGGGGTAAAGATGGTGCGGCTCTCATTTCCAGACTTCTACTTGATATTCTGGTTTACTTCACATTTTCATGTAGTGATTATTTTGCTCAGATCTTTCCCTTATATTGCCTTATGCTTTCCCTTATAATCCATGTTAGTAATTCAGATGCTAAATCCAATAAAGCCTAAGTGGGTTCAACATCTGCAGTGAAATTCAGCTGTCTGTGATGAACTTTATGAATTTGTGCTATCAGAATTGTAATAAGTAATTCAGGAAGTAGGAATGAAGCAGATGCTGGATGCATAGACACTGAAGCTCCTGCTTCTTTGGGAGATTTAGTGAAACCAAGTCTCACTGCTGTCCTGGTCATGCTACAATTCACAATATGAACCAGAGTGAAAAACAAACAAGTGGTATTGCCAGCACTTTTCTCAGTTCGTTTCTCCATACCTTCCAGAATGCAGATATTTTCTTTCCAAAATTTGGCATCTCTCTTGCCATGGCCTTTTCTTTTTTCTTGCAGTTCTTCATTGACATTCTTGCACTTTTCATTTTCCAGAATTCATGTTTTTCTTTTGTCTGTTCTGCCTTCAAGTTCTTATATTCTCACAGTCTTTCTCTTCATCTACAACTGCAAGAAACATCACCTTTATTTTAACCTTTCTCTTTGGATCAAAGGTGGATTTTTTGCTGGGACACTCTAACCATTGTTTGTCCTACATGGTTATTTGAATCATGTTAGAAGCTACTGAGCAGTTCAGTGGGGGAAAATGAAAGTATTATTATCTTCAGCAATAAAACTTCAGTCTGTTTTACTTAGTTTGTTGGTGACCTGTTGCTATTTCTTTCAAGAACAGTTGTTGGCTTTTTTCAAGTTCTCCAAACCTATAGTTAGCTTCAATAAAATTATTCTGAGGAGACCTGTTATGTGGCTCATATCTGGCAGCTCAGTGTTTTGCTTCTGGATGAATACTGCCAAAATTTGTTCCAGATAGTATTTTTTTTGTGTGTATTGGCGTGTGACTATGGCAGTGAATTAGCTGGCCCATTCTTAGATCCTCCAGAATAGCTGGCGAGGTTGTCTATCTGGTGTTCTTCATAGAAAGTGTAGTACAATATTTGGATTAACAGAAGATTTATGAATCTTACAAGCAACTGGATTGTCCATGGGAGCCCTTTAAGAATTGTCCAGGATCCCATCTGTTTTTCAACATTAAAAGAACTATTCATACTCGATGTTTTATACCTTGACTTCACTGTCTGACTTTTGGATGTGACTCTACTTGAGAAGCAGAGCACCTGGAAGACCAAGGGTACTGAATAGAAAGAATGGTGGTGGTTATGAGGAAGGAGGATAAATAAAACTAGCTAGATGCTCTTAGTATCTCAGGGGTTTAGGTACCTTCATAGTCCTGGTGTAGATCCCTGTAAGATTTTGGGACTTTGATCTTGTGGAATGTGGGTGTTTTCCCTGCCTTTTTGGCTGTGGAAATCTGTAGTCTTTCCTTAAAGGTTATCTTGGAGGAACCTCAAAAAATACTCAGACTTAAAAGCTTGGATTTTATTTTTAATAAAAAAGTATTATAGTGAAAAGGAGATGTACTATTACAACCTGATTATTCCAGGAATGTAAGGGACAGATGAAATTTTCAGAACCTGAAACTATTAATAAACAATTCCTGAAAGGCAAGAGGAGGGCTAACTAATCTCAAATATTAATTTACTGATAGACTTACAACATTTAAGGCTAAAATAAGTTCTGGATTTGAACATGAATATACAAAAACTGAAGAAGCAAGTTAATTTATGAAGACAGTAATTTGTATGTTTGACAATTAATTAAAACTCAGAAAAGGACTTCTCTCCATGGAATGTCAGTTGAATGTGGTGATGCCACACAAACTTGAAGAGGGTTTTATAATGTGTATATGAAGATTTCTGGGATGAAAAGGATCTCTTCAGTGCAAAGGATCTCTTTGGTGCAGTATGGATCATCTGTATTTCCTGAGACTTCCTGACTTTACTCCCATAAACAGGGAATTAAAAGGTACAGAAGGTGAAGGAAGGACAGATTTGTCCATGGTGTTTTTATTAACTACTGGTCAGACTGGTGAAAGTTGGAAGCTGCTGCAAAAGCCCTTGTTTTCTGAAACCTTTACTACTCAATTTTATGTTTTAAGCTGTATACTATAAAGGATTATATGATTGTGGTCAAGTAGGCAAATACAGTTCAAAGTATTGAGGAATCATGAGTTACCAATCCAGGTATTCATGAATAGTTTCCTTAAGTTCCATTGCCATTATACTTGAAATGTCTATGTAAGGAATCTGCTCATGGTTATTGCTAGAAGACAGTGACTGGGAGATCTAGAAGCATTTGGTTAAAATAAGTTTTTTCTAATAGTCATGCTATGTAATTCAGTAGTGTTGGCAGATTTTATGTGGAGTCCTCAGAAGTAAACAGACTCTTGCACCAAATGTATATTAAAATTATTAATTGTCACTGTTAAGGAGAGCTTTCAGTGTCAGAAAATAAATGAAATGTGAAGAGTTAGAGGAAAAGAATGCAATAAAATCAGTGTACTGTATATGAAGTAGAGGAAAAGAATGCAATAAAATCAGTGTACTGTATATGAAGTGATAAGAATGAGTCAGATGGATTTTATTTTTAAATTTACTTTTGAATTCTGAATCAGTTTTCTTCCCTAACCAATTCATTCCAGCATGTATGTAGCAATTTGTCTTAAGGATATCAAAAGCCATGCTATGGAATTCCAGAAGTAGTTTTTGATTGCCTATCTCTTAATGAAGTTGACTACTGTGTTCTTAAATACTTTCAGGTTAAGCAGGAGTATCCTTCTGCACAAAACATAAATTTTCTCCACATTGTCCCCACAATCCATGACCATTATTAGCACCAACTGTTTTCTCAGCAATTATCTGTTTTAGGGCATGTAGAATGATGTTTTGAAAGTATTACATGAGGGTTTGTAGCAGTGTTGTATTACAAGAGTAAGTTTACTGAAAGGCATTTGAGAGTTAGTCACTACTTGATAGAATATCAGTCCTTTAAGTCTACTTTAACCCTCTTCTATTAGAAATTACATCAAGTGGCCCAAACTGTATTGAGATGTGCCCTGCTATGTGTCATACCTAATTTATCTTTTCACAGTCTCAGCTATTTAAATTCCAAGTTCTTTGGAGAGGAATTCTCTACTACTCTTTATATGCTACTCTGCACTTGGGGATCTGTCTTTTATTCTTGGCTTTGCTGGAAGCTTATAAATCTCTCTGTTGATCGTCTCAGCCATGCTCCGATAATGCTGTGTAGGATGTAAAGGCCATAACTATTTATTATCTCTCTTCATTGCTTCTTAGGATATTCTACCTAGCCCTGTAGCAAGCCCTTTTGGTTTTGACTGTAATTTAAAAAATTTTCCATGTTACTTTGCATTATTCCTCTGCTTGTTTTCATTTTTCTTTATCTCTGCACCACCATCTTCATACTACAGTATTGTTTTTGGTGCTATGCAGGAAGAATGCACATTAGTATTTCAGAATTATTTTTGGCATTTGTAGTGTAAAATGATACATACTGGAATATTAAAATCCTGGTGTGTTGAGTCAGTAAGTTTTATGGTTGTGTTAACATTTTTCTGCAAGATGTTTCATGTGTGCATCCCTACTGTGGTCACATTAGTTCTTTATGAACTGTTCCTGCTGTACATACAACGGGGGAAAAGATCCATCTTGATATGGATTTCAATATGCAACATCCACATAACAACCAAAACTCTGCCTCTGGGCATCACTGAAAGGAGCCTGGCTCAGTCTTATTTACACCCTGTCTTTGGGTATGTAGGTACATCGATGAGGTTCCCCTCATCCCAGTCCCTGAATCATCTTTGTGGCACTTTGTTCTTCACTGAGGAGTGAAGAACCGGATGCAGCACTCCAGTTGTGGCCTCACCAATGCTGAGCAGAGGGGCAGCCTCACCTCCCTTGTCTGGCTGCCAACACTCCTCCTAATGCAGCCCAGGATACCATTTGCCTTCTTTGTTGCAGGGGCATGTTTCTGGTTCATGGTCAATGTGGTATCCATCAGGGCATCCGTCTCCCTTTCCTACCAGGCTGCTTTCCAGCTGTGCAGCCCTCAGTGTACACAAGTGCCTGGAGTTGTTCCTCCCCAAGGGCAGGACTTAGTGCTTCCCTTCTTTGAATTGTATGAGGTTCCTCTCAGCCTGTCCAGGTCCCTCCAAATGGCAGCACAGCTCCTTCGACCTGTCAGCTGCTCCTCCCAGTTTGGTGTCACCTGCTGCTCTGCTGAGGGTATGCAGTCTACCCCGTCATCCAGATGCAACTGCAGATTTGCCCAAGAAGAAAACAGCAATATTATTTTCTAAATAATGATATAGAATACAGTTCTGAAAATGTGCATTGAGATTGCTGGAGTGCTCCCAGCCTGTGGGTCATCTCACTGACAGCACTCAGACTGCTTATGGGTGCATGTCTTCTGCCTCAGTAAGCACTTGGTTGCCTGTTTCTGATCACATTTAAGAAAATGTTACATATTTCATGAAAGAATTATCAGTAAATGCTTTGAAGTGGATTTTAATGAAACTTCTTCAACCAAACTGAAAGTTTTGCATTGTTTCTGAACGTATTAAAGAGAAGATTAGGAAAAGTAAGCATGGCCTTGCTAAGGCTAAATCTGTGATAAGTGTCTGGATCAGTGGACAAGGGGTGGGCAATGAATGACACCTTGACTGCAACAAAACTTTTGATACTCTCAGAATACTCCTATATCCAATGGACAGCTCTGATCCAGTGGACCGCTGGATAGATAAAATGCTGTTTGTGTGCTTGCATGGTCATGGTTAGTGGGCAGAGTATAATATTCTGCCTAGAAGCCAGTGACAAGCAAGGACTTCAGGGCCTGCCCTTCCTCCCTTCCTTCTCCAGTGCTGCTGTTAGCACCCTCTTCTGCTTCTGCCTTTGCACTGTCAAAACTATAGCCCAGCTTTTCTCTGTGCTCCAGACTGCTTGTTGCTTCCCCTTCCTTTGAGCTCTCATTAGGATTTTCTTGCAACTTTGTTGTGCTAATACTAAGGAGTTGGTAAAAGAAGCAGCCAGGTAGAAGTGCAGCTGGACTGATCTTTAAGAGAGAACAGATTTGAAGTGGCCATATAAAATGAACTGAAGTTCTTTTTTTTGAGCTTTGCTCCTTATTAGAAATCAATATTCAAGTGCATAGTATTAATTTTCAAAGAGCTGAGTGGACAGTATGTTTACAGCTGTTTACAACATGCTGCACTTTAGTAGATGGTTTGATAGTTTATTTGATGAAGGATTAATCATCTGGTTCCAGGGAAATGTCTTACTGTGCAGCAAATATATTTCTAATACTTCTCTTAATTTTCCTACATTTTTCTCTATTGCAATGGTGCTTACAGTTGTAATGCATGGTACTTTTTGAGCTTTGTTTTCCGAATTATCAAGTCTTTTACAGTGATTTGAGATCAATTTGGAAGGAGGTTAGACTAAAAATTCCTGGGGCTTTGCGTGGCTTTTTTTTTGTTTGGTTGTTTTTATTGGAGGGAGAGTGTTGTAGGTTTTGTTTTCATCTTTTACTCCAGAGAAGGCACGTAAAGGTATAGGGACTGTGTCAGAGGGGCGTTGTGCAGCAGGACAGCCTCTCTTACTACTCTCAATATGCAAAGGTCACACATTGTGCTCAGCATTGGTGGATGGCTGTTCTCAGTTCTTTCCCTTGTCACTGTTTCCTGTTAGTGTTGTCTCCTTCTGTGTTTTGCTTCTTCTTGATAGAAACCAGAATCAAAGTGTCTTCATCTTTGTGCTGTTTGCAGTCTGGGAGCCCTAAAGGATCTACTCATCGTCATTCTTGCTGTGTAAATTAGTTATCACAGATACATTTGCTTTGGGGAAACTCATTCTGCGCTTCCAAAGTTGGCAGTAGGTCCGAGCCTGTCCCAGCAGCCCTGGCTGTGCCATCTGCAGTCAGTGAATTCCAGACTTGTAGGTCAGAAAGCACAAACCTCAGTTGCATCAGCTGAAAAAGCAGACAGGAGTGGATTAGAAGCCTCCGTTTTGGCTAAGTAGTAGCAGGAAGACTAAGATTTGTGCTCTGCTACTGTGGATCAGTTAAAATCGGCAACTGTTCAGCTGTTTGTGTCAAGTTGGAAAGGTGATGGACTTGTATTCTATTCCTTGCTGTTAATCAGCACACACCTCTATTACAGAATTACCTATGTTTTTTTAATTCTGTTGTTTGAAAAATCTTGGTTAAAGGTTTTTGTCCAATGGCCTTCCTAAGTGATGTAATAAAAATGACTTATTTTTCTTTCCAAGTAGTTTGATCTTCATAGGTTGTTCCCAGTGTTAGGCTAGGATTCTCTGCTATACAACTGCAATACTGTGATATGTTTGTTATACTTAAGAGAATCTTAACAGAAAGAGGTTAAGGCTGACTGTCTTGTTACCAATAGTTAAGAAATCTCATTCACGCTTCGGGCTTGATGAGCTGATGAAATAATGGTTTTTCGTGTCATTTATTTATCTTGGAATTGTCTTGATTTTATTGAAAAATGACTCAATGAGTTTCAGTTAACTTTTGGAAGTGTGATGTGGTGTAGATGCTGTGATAGAGTACATCTCTCATTTTCCTTCTCTGGGAATTTAGTTCTGTTGAAACGCAGAGCAAGTGATGTTATTTTATTTTCTTCTTTCGTTTTTTCTTCAGTGTTAAGAAATATTTTTCTTTGTTGGAGCTTTAAAGAGGGCATGCTTTTCCTAGCTTTTCATGCTTCTAGGAGAAGGCACTCTTGGGCAACTGATGTCTATAATTTGCAAACTAGAACATGATTATTAGGAAGCTGCAGGGCTTTCTTGTGTCCAGGCTACTAGGGCACAACCTATTCCCCTTCCCTTCTATTCCTTCTCTCAGGACCCTAGAGAAGAAAATAGATTGCTTGAGGATCCATTTGGTTTTCCAGAGATCCCATAAATCCAGTGGTATTCATCCTCTGGGATGTCTGGAAGTTGGGGGTGGAATAACTGCCTTTGCTAAGACTGTCAGTATATCACATGCACAAACAATTTGTTGTAGTTGGGATGTGTCATCCTATGGATCTGCATGTGCTATGTAAATGTAATCCTCAGTGATTTATCTGGCAGATTATGTTACATATTTCTCAGTGGGAAGTGTTGAATAAAGTATTGGATCTTATTTCTATCCCTATGCTTATGGTGTTCAGTACCAAGAATGCTGCTATGCAATTTCATTTGTTATTGAAAGATTAAAGGGAAAGTAGAACTAATGGGTTGGGGAAAGTAGCCTCCCTCAGGATTTACATTTTCCAAGTGGAAATTCATTAAAGCTGATCTAAAAATGAAAAAGGAAATATTTTTCAAGACATTTATTGAAACTTTGCCAAGTGATTTTTTTTTTTTTAAAGCTTCCGTATTCTGATTTGTTTTCAGTAAAAGCACATATCAATTAATGTTCATTTTTATACAACTTTATTATTGCTTCATATGTGTTCAGTACAAAATGGGATGCAATACAAATACGATTTTGGTACTTCTGCCAGCTTTTTAAAAATTATTGTGCAAAACTAGTTTTTGATTATACAGGAAATTTTTATAGACTCTAAAGAACACAATCAAAAGTATGCAAAAATTTAAAGGGGAAAGTGAACATCAAAATAATTTCTTTTCTGTAAGAGATGGAAAACCTTTTTTTCCTGAGAACTAAATTTTCTTCTTAAAGAAAATAGCCAACTTGCTGTTGTGACAAAATAACAGCTATTTATAATAAAAATTTTATAATTTCTTTAAAGGCAGTGTCTGTGTTAGTGAAGCAGCCTGTTACACTGGAAGTAGTGGTGTTGCTGTGTGTGGAGAGCAGTAGTGTTAAATGTGGTTTAGCATCAAACTCGTTTTGGTTTAAGACTGCTTTCCCCTAAGTAAGGGCAGAGTATGTTACTGATAATGTCAGAACTTGGATTTCAAAGTGCCTGGAAGTGCCAGGCATGTGTTGTTTTCTTCTCTCATCAAGTGCCTGTAGGAGGAGAGAAAAGATCCAATGTGATGAATTGAGAGTTGAACAGAAAAGTGATTATAGAAACTCTTGGGTAGAATGTGGTTGGGGAGGTTAAAAACAATTCACTCAACTACTTCACTACAAAAACACTGGTCTGCAGTTCAGAAAACCTTCAGAGTGCACCCTGAGAGTGTTTGCTTTGCAAAGGCATTAGATTTTTTTATGTTTCTTTATCACAATGATCGTGCCATTAGCCTTTTGCGCTGATGCACCAAGAGTTGTCATCCTTGTGAATGACACCAATGTAAAACAGTCATGGCAATGAAATTGAACTGGAAAAGTATAATCACTATTGTTTTCTGGTTTTGTTTGGGGCTAATTTAGTAGTTTAAAGCCCTAGAGTCTCTTCTCTAATGACTGGATATAGCAGAGATGACATTGATGTGCCATAACTGGGGTCTCTGCTGCCTTCCAGAAGGAAAGAGCACTACTGAAGCCTTTTGTGAGCAAAGCTTGATGTACCTTCCATCTCTAAATCTGTCTCTGAAGTGATGTTTGTTCCTCTAACTACAGGATAAATCATATATATCCCCTTCAATGGGCTTTCCCTGTAGCCCTCTCAGTGTTGAGGAGATGTCAGGGATGGGCTGGGAAAAAGAGGTTGTTGGCAGGGTAGAACCTCTCCTTTTTTGGAAGCCCGGGGTTGTATCATCTGAGCTTGGCTTGTGACAGCAGAGAGTGACCATGACACTAAGAGAAGCTGTGCTCTCTAAATGCAAGGATGTTGCCTCTGACTTCTGTTTATGGTCTGTTAGTAAAGATGGCAAAAAAAAAAAAAAATCAGTTTTAATTTAATTTGAGACATGATATACATACAGAATCACTTGGTGCCCTCTGAAATACATCTGGACTTTAAAGACCATCAAGCAACAACTTCTGCTTGTAAAGAAGGAGCATTTTTATCAATCTCTTAAGCTATAACTTATTTTTTTAGGATATATTTTCAAAAGTACTCTTCATGAGCTGCAGAATATGCATGCATTTCAAAATTTTAATTTTTTACTTAGGTAAGAAAAAGTGTAAATACTGGGGTTTTGGAAGACAGATGCGGATGTTGTAGAAATGGGAGAGAATCAAGCCTGTGGAGAAATACAAATGTCTGTTGTGAGGGGCCAAAATACATTGTTCTTTGAAAGTCCATCCTTTTCTCTAGATAATCCAAATTTAAAAAAAAATCACTCCATCTGTCTACCTTTTGAAAAGGTGATAAAATGAGGATAAAGGATTCTATGGCCAGTTTGCTGCACTGTGCAGGTTTAGCCACTGTTTTCTCCAGTTTTATGCAGTGTATTTTCTATTAAGTTTGACAGTTGAGGACTATATTACTTGATGTGACTGAGCTGCATTTATTTGTAGTGTAAATTCTCTTCTTAACACTGTGCTTTGGTTATCCTGGAGGTTGAATTATCACCTCATTTGAATTAACAGGACAAATGTTTTGTCACAGATTTAAAAAGTGAAATTAATGTCTTATAGAAGAGCACTGATACCTGCAAATCATCATTAACCATATCTGCTGTGCCCTATAGATAATAGAACAGCTAGTTTTGAAATTTTCACTTTTAACTGGTTAATTACTTTACTTCCAGGAAATAAGGTTAAATTTTCATTTGTAGATACAGAAATTAAGTAAGTTGGCCATTCTAGGGCACTACCAATGTATGAAAATAATGTTTTTTTTTTTGTCAGGTTTTGTTCTAAGCTGTATGGAATGAAACATTTTTATGTGGTAATGTATATTTAAAAATATAGAATAGTGATATGTAAGATAGGAAAACCAATATCATAATTAAGAGGGCATATGAAGACTCAATATGTTTGCTGAATGAAAGTATCTCTTTATCAGAATTTATTAATCTGCTGCCTATGGAGCAGTTTTTCCGCAAAACAATAGTATCAAATTAATTAGGGAGAATGATCCATAGGAAAAGAACAGGAAGAAAAGATCAAGGAAGAAGCAGCTATTTAAACATAATTAGAAATACTTGATCAACAATTCAGTGTTGTTTGACAATACTTAACAGGTGCTCACAAAATAAATTATCATCGTTTGGGAAGTAAGACATTAGTACTGAGCTTAGCTGTACTGACTCTAACTGTATGCCATAGAGAAGCAGTGTTAGTGAGTGGAAATAGTGCAGTCTCAAGGTCCTGCTGAGTTGGATTTTAAATCTGTTTTTTTAATATTTTGATCAAATATATGGAAAACCTTTAAAACTGTTACTGAAAAAAAATTAGAGGTAACAGTTACAAAACAGATGAAATAGGCACTTAGTTACTGATACAGAGAAGATAATCTTATTAACTGAGCTAAGCTCAGGCATGTAAGAAATTTTTCAGCATATCCAAATACAATCTTGTGTCTTGAAATAGTAAATGCACACTATATTTCCATCTTTAATCCAGGAAGCAATTATCCTTCAACTCTCTTTCCCTCAATCAGGGAGTTGCAGTTATCAGTAAAAGCTGGACTTGTCCCGTTATGCTTTGGCCAACAGGCCTCATACATCCAAGAGCTGCAGTACTGAGGCTGTATTTGGTGGTGTTCTGAAATAATCTGGAATGCTGGTTCCAGATGGGTGTGCTTCAAGAGGGACATAGAAAACTAGAGATGATTCAGGGTAGGGTTGTAATAATGATGAAGGAATTGGAAGTGTGCTGTTTGCTGAAAAATTTAGAGCTCAGTCTGCTTAAGAGACCATTTGATCGCATCTTAATGTATTCATGTGGGAGCAGAAATGTGATAATATATAGTGTCTCCTTCTAGCAAACAGGAATAAAATAAGAAACAGCAGCTTTGAAGTTGTCAGCCAAATAGTTTGGAAATAAGGTGCAAAATTTTAACCAGGAAAGGAGTTAAAAACTGGAGCAACTTACTAATAGGTATGACGCATTTGCAAACACTAGAAATACTTAAGATTGCATATGTTTCTGAAAAACTCACTGTAGGCTAGGCTGGATATTAAAAGCAGAGAAGCTTTGCATGTTGTCGAGGTTTGACCCTGGCCAATGCCAGG